>JAQISU010000331.1:2400000-3000000 GCA_029339505.1 Unio delphinus
GTTTGTAATACATCTAATGATACTGTGCATATTTCATCCCAAATTATGATTTCAGGAATGAATTTATCACCCATACGCTCAGGAGTCCATTTGTCACCCTTCCATCGAAAGAAACTATGGTAAGTACAGGCATTTACCCCTCGTTGTTTCATCTCTCTGGCGAGTCTGTGAGTCGGTGTTAGCACAATCATGTTTGACCGACGAAATAATTCAATTGCACGAGTTGTCTTTCCTGACCCACCACAACCGTTTAAATAAACTGTCTTGTATCTACATACGGGATCAGATACCGGTGGTGCATTAGAAAATTCTGATTGAATTTCAATACGGTTATAACAAAGATATTTATCATCCATGGTAACGTCTGCGGATTCACAATACTCATGTAGTGTTTCCTTTTTAAATCGCCAACGTCCCCACGCTTCCTCGGGATCTGTGAATGCCGCTACAGCTGATTTGTATTTACTGTGGATATACATCTAATCGGTGGCTACTCTAACTGCGGTATTAGGAAATCTATTTATCATCGAAAATAGATTAATACAAGCATAGTCTAGCATAGAACTTCTCAAATGTGTGTACTGGGAATTATATCCATCACAGTAGGTAACAACCGTACCCAATTTCTCACCATTGGATAGAAAAGCATCCTTACGGGATACAAGTTTTCCCTGTTTCGTTAAATCCGCTACAATAAAATCGTATTCAGCGACGTCTATGATCAACCGCGAAGAGTATTTTGCATTGTCGTATCTTCCACCCTGGGTAAATTTACCGATTATTCTTCGTCCAAAATATTTTGCTTGTTCTTTTTTAATTTCAAATACCTTCTTAGACAAATTCATGATTTCTTCCTCGCTGAGATCAGGAAATTGTTTTCGTATTTCATTAATTATTCTATCTAGATCGGGTTGTGGTAGCCAAACTTCTTTCTGAGCTCGATAGGATATAATCGCCTCACTGACAATTAGCGATATTAGCATACCACAATCGATCATATATCTCAATAACACTATTGGCATCCAGGCCTTTTCAGATAGGTGTCTACCAAGCCAAACATAACTACACGGATGTAACCCTGTAGCTAATTCGAATGATATCACACGAGCGAATCCAGTTAAATCAAAATCAGGCAATGGACCATTAATCGCAACACGAGTCATTTCATGCGTGGGGTGTCAAAATCGTTTAAAATACTCAGAGCATTCCCCATACCCGAGAAAACTTCCAGGATAACACGCGGATATATCAATTGAAATCATACCATCACGTGAGTATTTTGCATTCCACAGTCCTCTATGACCAAATTCGACGCAACTCAATTTAACGTCCTCGAGAAAATCACTTCGTGTTGGACGCCATGAGTTTTTTTCTCTTGCAAAGTGAGCTACCACTGATGGAATAGTAAAACTATCCGTTAATAGTTTTTCATAGAAACTCTCCGGTGAAAAATCATTTGCAATTTTTCTCATTCTAATATCTAACTCTTCAACGCGATATAATTCACCATTTGGTCTTACAAATTGATCGAATCCTATTTCGGGATCTTCATCACTTCTAAGTAACCACACTGACACAGGATCATCCTTACACAGCCTGTGAATAACATCGAATAATTTCTCATTATAAAAAACATCCCCGACGAACTCCTTAGGGATATATTTCACGGTTCGTTCTCGTGGAAATATTGTTACTGCAGGTGTCCACGCGTGTTTGTTATGATCAATAATTTCAATTGGCGCTCCTCGCGATTGATATTTCGGTTCGTATAATACTTATCCGGTTATTGTCGTTACTGATATTGGGAATTTTAATGATGCTTCTAATTTAGCTATATCAGAAATCTTTGCACCGTGCTGCTTCACTGTCAGTTCCCATTCGGTTATTTTCCTACGTCGCAGATCAGTTAGTTTATTTCCTCGGGGTGAATTTGTGAAGTGTTCCATTACCCGTGTTGCTACACAATTCAACGGTGACGACTCTGTCGTTAACGACGTTTTCATAGGAGCTAGTTTTGCAATATTGGGTTTATCATTTAGCGGGCATATTCCATAAACAACTGCTGTTACAGGATAAGATCTCTCGTAATATGGTTTGTCGATTCCAGTTAGAATTCCTGGTTTGGAATCTCTAATCAGTGTGATTGTTTTTTTATTCTTGAGGATTGGTTCAAATTTATCCCTAATAATCCATTTGCCATCGACTTCGATAATGAATTTTATTCGGAAAAAATACCTTTTTTCCCCAACACGTGAAATTATCACTGCTGCTTTTTCATCATTCATGGTAGCGTCAACAACACCATCAATTCGAAATGTTGACCAACAATAAGATGCTCCATCACGCTTGAATTCATTAAAACAGTCTCTGATTTTACTAATCATGGCTTTATCAAGAATTGTATTCTTTCGTGTATTAGAAACTATATCAAGATTGAATTGAGCATCTTTCCAGGGTAATCTCTTGGACGTTTTTTTTGGTTTATCGAGATTAAATTTAGGATTAATTTTTAATAATCTCTTAAACTCTTTCATGTTTCCTTCTGTTAAACGTTTTTTGGGTTTATCGAGATTAAATTTAGGATTAATTTTGTTACGTTTTTGGGGTTTATCGAGATTAAATTTAGGATTAATCTTCAATAATCTCTTAAACTCTTTCATGTTTCCGTCTATTAAACGTTTTTGGGGTTTATCGAGATTAAATTTAGGATTAATCTTCAATAATCTCTTAAACTCTTTCATGTTTCCGTCTCTTGGATGTTTGAGATTAAATTTAGGATTAATTTTGTTAGGTTTTTTTGGTTTATCGAGATTAAATTTAGGATTAATATTCAATAATCTCTTAAACTCTTTCATGTTTCCGTCTCTTGGACGTTTTTTGGGTTTATCGAGATTAAATTTAGGACTGATTTTTAATAATCTCTTAAACTCCTTATCAGGATTGAATTGAGCATTTTTCCAAGGCTTAATTTTCGATAATCTCTCGAACTTCTTCATACTATAATTAAAACAAGCATTTAAATGAAAGATTTATATATAATGAATCACTGCAAATGGCTCATGATTGGATCAACGACTCCATGTAACAAATCATGTAGAAAGGAATTCTGTGGGTATCATATGCAAAGCTTTCGTCGTGGAAGCCTTGGTCCATTACCCTGCATACGATGTGAGGTTGGGGTCAGGGGAGAATCGCAGTTGTGTCTACGCTGTGGTGGTAAACGATATAGGGAATTTAAGCGTTATTATGACAAAAGAATAAAAAATGGACAATCAATCAGAAATTATGACCCTGAAAAAGTCCTTGACTCTGTCCCTGACAAAGTCAGTATCAAGGATAAAGTCATAAGAACCCCCCAAGACTACATCGAAAGATTTTCCGAAGATGTAATCATTAGACCAAAAAATGAATTAGACAAACAATAGTATAGTATATAAATGAACCAAGAATTCAGACCACACCATGTGATTACAAATTATGAAGTATCCAGTGATGGTGTTGTAAGAAACCGTAGACTGAAGAAACCAGTTGGTGTTGTGAATAATCGGGGGTATTTGATGTTTGGTGCTGGAAAGAAGAAATATTACTGCCATCGTTTCGTGTATGAATGTTTTTATGGATTAATCGAGTATGGTTTTGTTATTGATCACAAGGATTCTAATCCAAAGAATAATTATTTATCAAATCTGCAAGCTATCACACAAAGTGAGAATTTGAAACGGGGAAAGACTGGTACTTGCAAAACGGTTGGGAAGAGACCAGTAAAATCATTTAATACGATAAATAACGAAGAAAAAATATTTCAATAGATATATGAAGCCAGTGGGTACTTCGATATTTGTAGAGCCTAAGTACGATTTGTTGCAGAGGGGGTTTATCGATCTGCCATTTCAAAAAAGAACGGACATAAAATTAAATTTAGTTATGTCTGATGCGTCATATTTTTCATTTAGAAATATATAATTGTTATAGAATAATGAATTCTGAAAAAATGAATAGCATTATTGATGAAATTTCAAAATTGAAAAGTCAGGATATCAAACTATCAGATGGTTTAAATCCTGATCAAATCATGTCTGATTTTCAGGATATAGAATACGGAGTTAACAACAATAAATATATGCTGCCAAAGCAATACGCGCTCATCAAAAGAATTCAGAATTCTATTCGAGACTCTCTTTCATTTTCCAGTGACGTAAGTGTGTTCGCTCCGTTATATACTATCGTAGAACGAATACGAAAAGAATTAGGTAACGAATACGAATTGAAAAAGGAGGTTAATTCTAAAATTAGAAACCTACGGGCGTTAATTCAAGAAAATGAACAATTTTGACCGTGACCGATCTTCAAAGAGATTTTGTCATTTTTTGATTGTGACCGACCCTCAGAGAGATTTTCATTTTTTTTTTAGCATTGTTTGATTGAAAACAACAAAATAAGTGAATAAAAATATTTCACACACACTGAATAAAAAATCGATAGGCCGTTAATGGATGGTTTAGTCGATATGATGGTTCCGATTGATCAAAAATAGAATGAAGGAAGTCATATAATTAATTATTTTATTAGGAAATATGTGACTTCCTTCATCACTGATAACGCCCTTAAAACGCTTCCATGATCGTGTTAAAAATCATCCGAAGTGTCGAATTAACTGAAAATTGTTTTGCAATTGAAAAATTGTTTACGATTTCAAATAATGGTCAATGAAGCATTAACGACCCGATTGGCTCGTGAACGACTAGACGCAATCAAGAGATTTATACCAATTCGAGATTCTGTAAGAAATAAACTGCAACAACGACAGAGTTTACAAACGGATTTTGCTGTGGGGTCTGAAGAATTGTTTAAACCAGTAATCACAGCAACGAAAGGGGTAGAGCGTGCTATACTGGGATATGATCCCGAGACGGGGAAATTTGTTATCGGTGAACTTGAAAAAATAGCAGCGAAAACTGAACAAACAAAACAGGCTGTACAAAAAATAGAATAAAAAAGAACAGTAGATGATTTACGCGTGAGATTTAACGAGGAAGGGTTAGCAGAAATCGATAAGACTGATCCAACAGAAATTCCGGCGCTTGTTGTTACGACTTATGAAAACAGGAAAAATATGTTGAAACCAGAACATCATAAGTTTGTTAAGAATTTAACTCATTGGGCTGATATATTCTACAAAATCAAAACTAAAAAAAGTCAAATTAAGACAGATAGTGCATCATACATTGAATATATCAATGCGGTTGATATAGTGTATAAACAATATGAAGAGTTTAAACAACAACAAAAACCGCGAAAATTGCGAGGAAAGCGACAGCAACCTGCAAAGAAAATATCTTTTTCGCCTAAAAAACAACAACTACCACCTGATGATGATGATAGATATTTACAAGAAACGGATTTAGAAAAAACTGGGTAAAGCAACTGGTTTTAGCGGAAGTGGATTGCAAGATTCCAGTGAAAACGCTAGCGTTTCATGTCCTGGTAGTGTTCTCAGTGATATATCACGATTAGAAGTTCTTGTAGGAGGTTTCCGAGCTGGAAACAACTCACCGGAAATAATTAATGAAGCAGCTGATATCTGTAGACGATTATTTCAAGGCGGTATCATGGGTATCAGCACATATCGAGATTTCATTGGCGAGTTAGTGGAAGATTATCACAGTGATTAATCACCGAGACTGAATAAAAACGCTAGCATTTCCAATTGATAAATTGTTTTACAATTGAAAAATGGTTTCTGATTTCAAATAATGATCATGCACTACAATCATGATAAACCAACTCCCGTCTATGTAGTTAATTCACGGTTTCCAGTTTATAGAGCATACTATGGTGATGGTTTAGGTAATACCATTGCGGGGTTATTTGCAAGAATGGCTCCAAAAGTGATGCCGTTAGCTAAACAATTATCAATGAAAGCAATTGATGTTATTCGAGATAAGGTTATCAGTGGTGTTGGATATCTTGCCGGGAAAGCGTTTTCAGCCGCGAAGAATAAAATAACATCATTGGTGAAATCACGAAGTGATTTTCGAAAAAGAAACCGTTACCGTCTACCGCGGAAATGCCTGCACGGGTTAGTAAAATTATAAATAACTCAGTAGACGAAAAACTAGCGTCGATGGCTTTGCCATCATTGATAACTCCCGACCAAAGCAATCTTGCAAATATGATAGCAGGAAGCGGCTTTAAAAAAACTACGTCGTTGAAATCCTACGGATTTTCACGCTAGTGTTTTTCACGATGAAAATCGTTTACGATTTCACGATTTAGACTCTGATAAATAGAATAAAATGTTCAAAAAGTCACATGATCCAGCGTTTGATATAGACGCCCCAGTTGGCAAGGATGATTCTGTACGCGATTATCAATATTACGCCTATCATGCAATAGACTCAAATAGTCGAATTGAACTTCAAGTCCATGATACCAGCAAGTATTTTCTACCCGCTGAAGCGTTTATTGAAATCGAAGGTGAAATTGTAATAGACGATGCAGCTCATAATGATCCAACATATCCACTTGATACTCAAGTCGGGTTTGTCAATAATGGTATCATGGCGCTATTTGAGAGTGCTAGATATCTCATTGACGGAAAAGAAATTGTATCGATAGATCGTGATGTTGATGTGGCTACAACAATAATCGGGTTAGCGAGATATTCTGATGATTATACAAGATCAGCAGGACCTTCTATGATGTTTGCAAAGGATGGTAAAAATACCGCTGGAGGAAATCAATTTGTTGCAAGACGACCAAAGAATAATGCTGGCACCGCTAATATTGATGCCGAAGATATCATTATAAACAACGATGTTAATTTCAATCTAGGAGCTGCAACACGAATGTCAATGTTGCAAGGAGCGCGTAAATCATTTTCATGCGCTATTCCACTGCATCACATATTTGGATTCTGTAGAAACGTACGAAAAGTTATCTACGGGGCGAAGCATACAGTAACACTCGTGCGAAAGGGTGATGATAATGACGCAATCTGGAGGATTCCAGCGGATGTTGCGAATCCAAATGCTGATGCTGGTAAAGTTATTTTAACAAAACTATCATTGTGGATGCCAGTGTTGACTCCAGCAATTACCGCAGAAGAACGCTTACTATCATTTATGGACCAAGGAGGAAAGTCATTGTTAAGTTGGCTAACCGTGAGTACAGATGTTAAACAATCAAATATCAACGGGTTATTCACGTGGAATCTAGCATCAAAACAAGGCATTGCTGCTCCACGTCATATATTCGTAGCGTTACAGGATAACACACGAGTTGGCGATCAACGTTTCAGTCATATGATATTTGATCCATTAGGTGTTAAAGACGTCTCACCGAGAATAAACGGCCAGCAGGAACCATCCGAGGATGTACAACTTGATTACGGTCAAAATCATATTGCACGCGTGTATCATAGATTGTTGTCGTTTATGGCACGCGATCAAAATGTCGATACTGGTCTACAAATATCACAATACGACTTTAAGAGTTTATATCCGATCTATTACTTCTCACTGGAACATCTCGATTTGATGAGGCAATCCGTCGTTGATATACACTTTAGGGCTAATGTGACTCGTGGTGCTATTGCTAATTATAGAGCGGTTGCTGTCATTCTCAGCGACAAATCAATGCTACTCGAAGGTGTAGGAGGAAGAATTAGAGTGGTAGATGCGCCAGTGGAAAACATGTAATTGAAATCCTCTATTTAGAATTAATCTATTACGTATAATGTCGTATAGTAATGGTCAATTAAACAAATTGCAATCCAAATCAGCTAAGCAATGTGGAACCACAATTACGCTGAAACCCAATCAAATGACTGGCGGGGCGAATAAATTATTGCTTACAACTCGTCAAGTAAAACATTTCAATGATGCACTTGTAGCAAAAAAAGGTGTTCAGGTTACTCTTTCTGCAAGCGCGATTAAAAACATGGAAAAGACTGGTGGTATATTCCCGCTGTTAGGGTTGATTCCAGGGTTGATTGTCGCAGCGGCACCAGCGGTAGCTAAAGCGGCAGCGTTAGGGGCTATTGGTACCGCGGCAGGAATGGCACTAAAGAAAGCAACGGGGAAGGGGTATAAAAAAAGGGAAAGGGTCTAAGACTACCAGGAACCCCGTATTCGTGGTACAGCGGGAGATCCGTTTACGGATCAGGTCTAAGACTAGGACCGGTTTATTAACTCAAAAATCTTCGATTTCCAAACCTATGGTTGTGGAATCTTTGATTCCTATGTCCAATTTTGATTTAATTGATGCTGCTAAAAAAACTCGCGATTAAAAACTTCAGAGTTGTCTTTATGAAAGATCAATTACCGACACAACCCAACAGCGTTGAAACCGGTATCATTAATCTCGATAACAGCACCGGACCTGGTACTCACTGGGTTGCGTACGCTATTGATCCACGTGGGATTGTCTATTTTGATTCAAATGGATTAGCACCGCCAAAAGAGTTTATGCGTTATATAAAAACTTTTCCAATGAAGACTTGGTATTCTACGCTACCAACACAAACGATGATTGATCCACCAATATGCGGCAGCGAAGTATTAAATGTTCTTGATGTTATTTCTAACTCCTTGGGTAACCCAAGGGGGAAACCACCACATGTTGTCGTAAATGAATACACCAGTAATCTCTGGAAATCGAAATGATTTTAGAGAGAGAGAGAGTTTTACAATAACATGATTGATATTTGGGGAAGACCTCTGAAACCTAAACCCGATGACACTGCAACCGGTGATTCTATCAAGGATATAGAGAAAAAAATTAAAGATGAAATCGCTGAGACTTTGAACTTAACAAATGTTGATCCAAATGAAATAGTTGTATTTCAAGACAAACAGGGTAAATTGAAAAGCAGTAATGTGTCGTTGAATGATATTTTGGTTAAACAACAAAACGCAATCGAGAATACTATCGCGTTATTTTCCGATCAGGGTAAATTGAAAAGCAGTAATGTGTCGTTGAATGATATTTTGGTTAAACAACACGACGCCGCTGAAAACTCTATTGCGCTGTATTACAGCGGCGGACGACTTAGACCAAGCGCACTTGTGTCTACGATCACCGACGCAATTGCCGCCCAAGGCAGCATGATTGCCACCCGCGGCCGTGAGCTGGATGATTATATACGAGGTTATAATACTTTTCGGAAAAATGTCGTACATAAATTCTTTGGAACCCCGCTTGTGGTTGGCATGACTCTCGCTGAAATTAAAGACTTGTTGAATTCATTCTTCGCTAACAAGGAAGCTGGAAGGATGATGACTGCTTCAGAAATCAAGGCAAATTATCTTGATATTTACAATGATATTTCTAAACTAATAGAAAATCTTGAAAAGGTGCAAAAACCCACTAACGACGTCGTTGTTAATTTTTTTGGAACCCCGCTTGTGGCTGCCATGACTCTCGCTGAAATCAACGAGTTTATCGGCAAGCATACTCACAATGCTTACATCGCTAATAGTTTCTTTGGTATCCCGGCTACATCTACAATGACTCTCAAAGATATTAATATGTTTATGGTGAGACAAACAACACTTAATACCATCGTTGATAAATTTTTATGGAGAACACCTGCGTCTGAAACCACATCGTTAACAGGCCCGACTCTCGCTGAAGTTAAAAATGCTATTGACGAACAAAAACGCATCAGCGAAATGGCTAAAAATTTCTTTGAGGGATCTGAAAGCTACAATATCACGACGACATATTCTCAACTCGACAGGTATTATGGCATACAAAAAGATATGGAAATAGACCTCCTTTTGATTTCATTTTTTAAACGCCGCAATGAAACGATGATGAAATATACCGAAATCAATAAAACCTATCTCGACGTTTACGACGATATTCTTAAACTAAAAGAAAAATCTGAAAGGGTAAAGCATGGGGTCTTTGATTGGGTAAAAAACTCTAATGCTAAATTGAAAGTCAATATCGAGAGGTGGCCTCATGGTATCTACAGGATGACGTTAATCTCTAACAAGCAATTTGATATCATCGTAAGCGGTAAGACCTACTTTGGTGGCACCGCGACAGTAATTATCGGGGTTGAAGAAGAATTTGAGATTGTCGCGGTTGATAACACCATTAGAAAAGAAATAACCTGGTGCTTAGAATTTGTATGTGAAGTAAATAACTAAATTGAAAGGAAAATCCTTCAAATTTCACAATTGAAAACGCTAGCGTTTTTAAAATAAAAATGATTTCATCAACGCAGTGTCGCTATGATCAGGTCAGAGAATTTCAAACTAGACTCAAAACCCTCGCCGATGAGTATCAAATAAAAATAAAAAAATACCGACGAAGAATCACTGCAATTGATATTACTATGTACTCGATGTCATGCGTTCTCGCTGGCGCCGGAATAATACTTGCATCGGTTACAATGATTGCCCCGGTCGTAGTTCCAATTTGCATTTCTGCGGTGGCTACAATCGCGGGTATATCAACCGGGATAACAAAAAAGATATCATCATGCAGCCAGAGTAAACTGCAAGATTACTTAATTCAATTTAATGTTGTATCAACCGCGTACTCGCAATTATCCTCGATGATATCGTCGTCACTCGATAATACAATTATATCAGATAGTGAGTTCTCAGCGATGCTCAGTATTTTTGATTCCACGATATCAAAATTAGAGCGACAACAACAGTATAATAACAATGACAACACCGATGGAATTAGAAAACACGAACCCAAAAACCAGAATGATCTCAATAACATCAACGATATCAACGATATCGGATACTGAGTTCTCAGTGATGGTCAGTATTTTTGATTCCGCGATGTCAAAATTAGAGCGACAACATGAGTATAGCAACGATGACAACACCTATGGAATTACTTCAACAAATAGTGGAGAACACGAACCCAGTACAAACAAGTATGATATTAATAACATCTACGAAACCCGAGTTTAGTGTAAATTTCCCTAGCCCAGTCCCCGTGAAGGAGATAGCGCTAGCAAAACTACGAGTGTATCACAGTTGGCCTAATATCAGATCAAAATCATTTGGTGGTCAACAACCGAATAATTCACTGGTGTTCGCGAATAAGAATAAAGAAGACGGGACTCCAGACTGGAACGTTGTTTCAATACCAACAGGGTCATATCAAATTGAACAAATCAATGATGAATTCGCGCGTAGAATAAAATCGATAACTGGAACAGAATCTAAAATCGCTATAACGGTTCATGAACCCACGCTATCATCCGCAATTGAAATAAGCTCGATCAGAACCGTACTAGGATGGCCTGAATTACCACCCCGGGGGGAAACCGTTGATATACCCGAACCACAAAAAAATGATTATATCACCGACAGAATAAACCCCGATAATCCAATAAAAAGTTATAAAGATTACCAATCCAATGTAGATTGTTTTTATTTCTTCTACTCCACAATTGAGGAAGAGGGGGGGGTCAAGAGAGATATTATGTTGTTAACGAACCTAAAATTATTGAAAATTTCACAGCGATGGAATATGATTTTTTACTGTTGTTAATATCCATTAAATCCGGCTCTCTCACCCGAGATGAATTTATCAGCGTCGTAGAAATATGCAATAAAATTATCGACGATATGGAAACATTTAATTTACGAATTATTCAAGTTATACTAGATGATGATCACCCCAGGTCGAGAACAGAGTTTGCATTAACTCTTAGTATCCCCGTTAAGGATATTCCAACATTTAAACTACCAGGATATAACGTACCAGAACTAAAAAAAATTCTCAGTGATGCCATCGATGTTGGTTTTAAAATAATTCATGATGCATGGAAAAAAACAACATCACCGGAAATTAAAATCCTCAAACATAATAATGACCCAGACGGTGGCGGCAGACATATCGCTCCGTTCAACGTGAATATATCCTCAGTGATTGCGCTCAATTTAGTATGCTATGTTATCGAAGGAAGCTATCAAATTAATCTCGAACGATCAAATCAAGCTCAGCAAGGATATATTTTGTATTCATTTGCACCAATAGCCCCTCCAGGATTTTTAATAATTGAGTCTTCGGTTAATCCAGTCTATATGCGGTGTCATAATGATTCGCTAACAAGAATTAATTTTAGACTCACAGACCAGTCAAATAATCTGATTGATCTGCAGGATGAGGTTTCACAAATTAGTCTGTTTGTGAAGTCCTAAAAGGATTTCCGTCCTCAGACAAGGTCTGGGACACGATATCGTATCGGACTGGATCAAATATTCGGTTAAAATCATTTTATTATTTTTGTTAACCAGATCTGAAAGTTCCAGCAGCAGAGAGGGTGAACGACAACGACTTTGTGACCAAAATTGATTGAAAAATCGTAAAGTCTCCGTTTGCCATATGGAGATATTTTTTTAGTTAAAATAGATATTTCGTTGGAAGGCTCTATTTTTTGTTTTAAGATTTCAATCAATTTTTTTTGCCGGAAAGTTGTGAGGTTCGCCCTTTTTTTGGTTAAAATGAGATCGTAGGAAGGCTCGTTTTAAGATTTCAATCAAAATTTTGTCTCAAAACGTTGTGAGGTTCACCCTCTCTGCTGCTGGTTAAAATCATTTATTATTTTTGTTAACCAGAACTGAAAGTTTCAGCAGCAGAGAGGGTGATGACCACATCGTTGCGACCAAAATCGTAAAGTCTCCGTTTGCTAAATGGAGACTTATTTTTTTTTTGGTTAAAATGAGATTCGTAGGAAGCCTTATGTTTGGTTGAAAACGTGGTCTGTTCACCCCCTCTGCTGCTCTGGGAGGTACATGTTTTATACATGCCAGACTCTGCCTAAGAGACTCTTCTATCGCGAGCAACATAATAAACAGTGATCACGGAGGCCAGAAGAAACGCTTCAAAGACAATCTAAAAGCTGCATAGAAATAATTCAACACAAGCCCTGATTACTGGGAGGGAACACCAAGCGATCAAGTCATTTGGCGTTCGTCTGTGCACAGAGGCTCCAAGCTGTGGGAATTTAGCATGACATCAACTGCACAGCTGAAGAGGAAAACCAGTGAAGCACTTGTCAACAACCATCCTGGAGATGTCCAACTCATCGCCTGTCCCTTATGCAAACAACAATTCCGTCCAATGGTTGGCCTCATCAGCCATCTGCGCACGCACAGAATAGAACCAGCCGATCCAACCCTTGGATGACTAGAGAGGTCTTCGTCAAATTGACAGACGAACAACAACAAAAACGATATTGCACAAGATAATTTCGCGGTTTTATAAATGTTGATACCGCACGCAGTAATGCGTTTATAGGTAAATAAACAGTACTATTGTCAAAACTAGGTGCTGTTGTAAGTTATACTGATAGAGAATCACCACAGTTGATACATGTAAGATCATCAATGTTCGTTTACATTTCAATCAATCTATTATCGATGATAAAAAGATTTCCTGACACCAGGATCAGAGTTGTCATGGACTTATTTGATATCTCACGAAAATATTCAAAATCACTGAAGTTTACAATGACGGGTTGGGACTAGTGGAAAATAAAACAAGTGTTATAAGGTTATACAGAATCTGCTGATGCTCCTGTTAAAGATATTTATCATAAAATAATCAGTTATCCCTATCATCGGCGCCATCTGTATATGATCTATTATCCTGACACAAGACAGTTATCCAAACGGATATGGGGGCTGTGGTAAAACAACTTGAGTTATTGAATTATTTAGACAGAGTTCCGATTTATTTGTGTTAACGGGTACACACAGCGAAAGATAGGTGAAAGTCATGTACTTATCACTGCTTTTCTCGATACAAGGGTGACAAAAGGAATCCTGAAAGAATGGGTGAGAAATATATACCTGGATCATAATCTGGGATGAAATATGCACCTTTTCATTAGATGTCTTAAAAATGTTCCTAGGTTTGTTATTGTTAACTACACCGTGGTGAGAAATGTATGGTGATCATGGCCAATCATCACCATTTTTTTTATTGCATTCGCTAGTTTTGTACCGATTATCGATTATAGTCGATAATCAGTTGGATGGGTGAACCAATTTGCAAATCGATTGTGAAACTCCATAATCAATTGCATGGTAAAGGAGACAACTTTGAAGCACTCAGCACATACTAGTTCAATCCCCGAGTTTGTTGGGAAGAAAACCAAGGATTTTGAACAAAATTGTAAAACCCCACTAAATATCATACACGTGTTATGGATGAAAATGATCCCAAAACAATATATCCATATCCTGGAGGAAAAGCTTATTCTCATTTGGACATATTTCAGATTTTACAAAGCATAGGAGGGTCCACCGACAAAGGAGAATTTAGATACGATGATGATCATTTGCAACCTCTGTAAAAAGGAATATGAAAAGAAATGTAGGTCAAGCTGTTTTCATTGAAATCAACGAGGGGATAGATTCGGTTTTGTATATTTTTGGCGAACACATTCTCCAACACATATGGCAAAAAATGAACAGAATTCAAATTTTATTTTGGTGCTATACGAAAACAAAACTGTCATGTGATACGCCATACATTGTAGGACTGTGTAAATTGTATGATATAAGACTTCCAATCCACTACAGTTGTTACGAAATGCCTAATATGGTCCAGTTAGATAACCATTCTTTTTATTATTATTAAGGTGTCATGTTTCACATGCCATAATATTTTCTATAAATATGATTTTTCGTTGTGATGCCTCTATCAGGTAGAAATCCTGAAGGACACAGCCACTATAGAGAGAAGCTCTAAATGTATTTAGCTGTCGTTTTTAACTTAGTTTGAGCAAAAGAGTTGGGTGAGTTGTATGTTTTTTAATCAACTCATTTCATAGTTTTCAATTAGTATTCAGTTTCGTAAAACACGTTCATTGTTGTATTATGTGGTCATGTTATTGTATCATACTTGTAATTCAATTTATTAAGAGGATATGATCTATGCAATTTGGTAGCGAGATAATTTTATCTGGTCGCTACTATGACTAATGTTGAAAACAATCTATGTATGTTGTAATGTCTTAGTATAACGTATCTTTATTTTAATTGTATACCATTCGTATGTCATATTTCAGGCGGGTTATATTAACCCATTCGTAACTGTTGTATATTTTAAAGTAGTTACAAACAGTTACAACTAAAGAAGACTATTGGGAAAGTTGTTTCTGTTCCATATTCAGCTCGCTGTTTATGAATAGATGGATGAGCTTGTGAATATTAGGACATCTGGTGCACCATTACGAGTTTAAACCACAAGTTCAGTGCCAACGTGTAGGTACTAGTCTGGAGGGTAGAGTGACCATGCCGGAAGAAAGGCGGAGTCAACACGGAGATACACATGTGGTGATATCGAGTTTGCGATAACAGTAGTGTTTGACTAGATGTATTTTGCAATAACAGTAGTGTCTGAATACATGGAGTTTGCAACAAGTATTTAACTACATGGAGTTTGCAACAAGTATTTGACTACATTGAGTTTGCAACAAGTATTTCACTGCATGGAGTTTGCAACAAGTATTTGACTGCATGGAGTTTGCAACAAGTATTTGACTACATGGAGTTTGCAACAAATATTTGACTACATGATGTTTAGCAGCAGAGAGGGTGAACCCTACAACTTTTATAGGCGTCAATTTGACAAACTGAGGCTACCCGAAATTGCTGATATAGGCCTCAATTTAATAAACTGAGGCTTCCTTGAAAATATTATAATTTTTTTAAAATAATTTGTGCAAAAACATACAAAAATTTCAGTAAAAAAAAGACGCCAATATCGTTGTCACTCACCCTCTCTGCTGCTATGCGTTAACCGAATATTTGATCAAGTCCGATACGATATCTCGTCCGAGGATCTGATAAATTTATCGTCACAAATCCATGTGGGATTGTCTGAGCGCGGCTAAAGAAATTTTTAAATTGATTATGATCCATATCACCACCGCACCAAGTTTGCCAAATATTTCTTAGCGTGTGAGTATCAACACCGTTAAACACGCATAATAAATTACAGTTATCTCTTATCACTTTAGGAATTTGTGTGTAACGTTGAGTGACATATATCACGTCTGTGTTTTTGTGACGTCCTCGTGAAAATATTCTAGCAGGATTCTTTTGATTGTCTAACATGATATCATCATATACGACTAAATTGTTAATATCTCCATTAATATCATCAATGCTCGGTGCTTCTTCGATATCTGTTATAAACTCAATAATATCATCATCGATTTCTAATTTCGCTTTCTCGTTAAAATCCTTTAACACTTCATAACATCGCTGATCATCTACACTCGGAGCAATCAAATACAACTTATCCCACTTCATCCATCTCGTTATCAAATTAAGTAGCAGTTGTGTTTTACCACTTCCAGATGGTTCGATGATAATCGCGCGAATAGAATTTGGTAACATTGCATGGTGTTTAATAGGTTCCCGTCGTCTCGTAGCTGAATAATCAATTACATTCATGCTGTTATATATAAATTATGGATCTATATTGTGTGAAATGTAGGACGCGTACTGGCACAACTGACTTGACAACGATTACAACGAAAAATAATCGATCAGCGCTTTCTGGTAAATGCGTACAATGTAGTACGAACAAATTTAGATTTACTTCCACGAAACCTTTAAAAAAAAACGAGGAGGTGATATTGCAGCCAAGTTAGCAAAACTCCCAGGAACACCGTGGGCAAAATACTCAGGAGAAAAGCACCTTCCAGGGTATAATTATTGTGGACCTGGAACACGATTAGATATCAGACTTGATGACCAAAACCAACCCAAACCCGGTGAATATCCAATAAACGCTATTGATAAGGCGTGTCATGTTCATGATGTTGCTTATAAAAGCAGCAATCTTCAACATAGACATCTCGCGGATGTGAAATTAATTCATGCGTTGAATGCTATTCCTGATAAATCATTCAAAGAAAAATTGGCTTCGTGGTTGATAAAATCCGCTATGAAGGGTAAATTGATGTTAGGTGCTGGTAATTAATAATATGGAATCTATTTATTATTCTCCAAAAGGATACTGGAGAGGCAAGGCAGCAATCAATAAACTCGCTAGCGCTGCAAAAGTAAAAAATACTACTGCGGCGGACTGGTTATCCAAACAGGCGATATGGCAAATTTATCTACCAGCGCCTAAACGAATTAACTACTCGCATTTTGATGTTACAACACCTAATGAAGTTCATCAAGCTGATATACTATTTTTACCACATGACAACGGTTACAAATACGCGTTAACCGTAGTTGATATTGCGAGTCGATACAAACAAGCGGAGCCGCTGAAGACAAAATCATATACTGAAGTAGCTTCTGCATTTGAAAAGATTTATCGACGAGGTCCACTACGCTGGCCAAATCTATTACAAGTTGATCCTGGCAAGGAATTTCAAGGCGCTGTTTTAACAACGATGTAACATCACAATGTCACCATCAGACAAGGGCATACTGCGCTACATCGCGATCAGGCAATTGTTGAACGATTTAATCGGACACATGCAGAGCGGTTATTTGGATATCAATACGCAAAAGAATTCATCCAAGAAAAGCGATCCCGTAAACGGGTTAAGAGATTACCAGGTGTAGTAGCCGCAATCAATAATGAGATTACTAGAACAATCAACATGAAACCTAACAACGCTATTAAAAAAAAGTATATACCCGTACAACCACAAAAAGATTTCAAAGAACCAATTCTTGGTAGTAATGTCACTGTTAGGTATTTATACGAACCAGGAGAGCTTGAGGGTGGTAAAAAAAGAGCTACCGATCCTATTTGGAGTGTTACTACGCATAAGATATCCGGTATAACACGATCTACGAGTGGAAACACTAGTGTTTCTAGACCAGCAATCTATGAACTAGATTCAACTGCTCCTCAGCGAAGATTTACTCGACAACAACTACAAGTAATTCCCGAGGATACTCAATTACCACCGCGTGGTCTTAACTAGCGCCTAAGGTGCTGCCACCTCTGCGTCTGTTGCACTCAAGACAAGTCAGCATAACGTTATCGTTGGTGTGACCAATGCTGTTATTCTTTCTGTCTACGGTAAATTGGCGAGGATCTTTATCCGACCAACTCCAACGCATTATACAATTACAACTCGCGCAGTGATTATTCTGTTGTTGCTTTAGTGAAATTATCAATTCAGCATCAATGTCAAATTTTCTATTATTTTTTTCATCCTGTTGTTTATAACCAGAGAGTTTTTTTCTGATGAAATCACCAGTGATATCATCGGCGCTGATAATAGTGTCATTATCGTCAACAACAATTCTTCGAAGCTGATTTATTATTCGTACTCTGGATACTGCGAGATAAACTAAATTCGACCACTCAATGCGATTATCTACCATCCAAACAATTGTATCTGTGATAGTTAATCCTTGTGAAGAGTGTATTGTTGCTGCATAACCTAACGTCCATGGTGATTTATCAGCGCGTAATGCATCTTCGACGACGCTGATATCAACCAGAACAATATCATTTAACACTAAATTCTGCTTTTGTTGTTGTCCAGGAATATCAACTTCAATATTTTGTCGCCGTGTATCCGAGGGTCTATAACACAACGGCACTGGAAGTGTTGCAAATTTGCATTTATGTAATTCAAATAACTTTATCTGAAGTGCGTCTCTGACTATTTTTCTACTCACGATTATTAAATCATCTGGCTTCCATGTTTCCCAAAAATCATTCATGGGAGTTTCTGAAATTATTTCACGCGCTATTTCACATTGGATTTTATCCGGTTGTAATCTAATTAGCGCTTTGAACTCTCGTAATTGTTCATCAAGTGATCTATAATCAGTGGTAATTTCTTCATAATAATCTACAAAACCCTTTAGCCATTCATGTGGAGATCCGCCAACAAATGGCGGTGGTTGACCGTGATCCCCGCATATGACGACTTTTGTAGTTTTCAATAACAACCATTCGAGAAATGTCTGTAATACACTCAATGATACAGTGCATATTTCATCCCAGATTATGATTTCAGGAATGAATTTATCGCCCATTCGATCAGGAGTCCATGTATCGCCTTTCCATCGAAAGAAGCTATGATAAGTACAGGCTTTTACTCCCCGCGCTATCATCTCTCTGGCGAGTCTGTGAGTTGGTGTTAACACAATCATGGTTGACCGACGAAATAATTCAATTGCACGAGTTGTCTTTCCTGACCCACCACAACCGTTTAAATAAACTGTCTTGTATCTACATACGGGATCAGATACCGGTGGTGCATTAGCAAATTCTGATTGAATTTCAATACGGTTACAACAAAGATATTTATCGTCGTTGGTAACATCAGCGGATTCACAATACTCGTGTAGTTTTTCCTTTTTAAATCGCCAACGTCCCCACGCTTCCTCGGGATCTGTGAATGCCGCTACATCCGATTTGTATTTCTCGTGTATATACATCGAATCAGTAGCTACTCTAACCGCGGTATCTGGAAATCTATTTATCATCGAAAATAGATTAATAATAGAATAACCGAGCATAGAACTTCTCAAATGTGCATACTGGGGACTATATCCATCACAGTAGGTAACAACCGTACCTGATTTCTCACCGTTGGATAGAAAAACATCCCTACGGGATACAAGTTTTCCCTGTTTCGTTAAATCCGCTATGATAAAATCGTATTCTGCGTTGTCTATGATCAACCGCGAAGATTATTTTGCATTGTCATATCTTCCACCTTGAGTGAATTTACCAATTATTTTTCGTCCGAAATCTTTGGTTTCTTTGTTTTTAATTTCAAATAACTGCATAGACAATTTCATGATTTGTTCTTCATTTAAATTAGGAAACTGTTTTCGCTGTTTGCTAATTATTCTATCTAAATCGGGTTGTGGTAGCCAAACTTCCTTCTGCGCGCGATAGCATATAATCGCTTCACCGACAATCAACGATTGTAACATTTCACAATCAATCATATACCGCAATAACACAATTGGCATCCACGCCTTTTCAGATAGGTGTCTACCAAGCCAAACATAACTACACGGATGTAACCCTGCAGCGAATTTGAATGATATCACACGAGCGAATCCGGTTAAATCAAAATCAGGCAAACGACCATTAATCGCAACACGAGTCATTTCATGTGTGGGGTGTCCAAATCGTTTAAAATACTCAGCGCATTTTTCATACCCGAGAAAACTTCCAGGATAACACGCGGATATATCAATTGAAATCATACCATCACGTGAGTATTTTGTATTCCACAGTCCTCCATGGCCGAATTCGACGCAGCTCGATTTAACATCCTCGAGAAAATCACTTCGTGTTGGACGCCATGAGTTTTTTTCTCTTGCGAAGTGAGCTACCACTGATGGAATAGTAAAACTATTCGTGAGTAGTTTTTCATGGAAACTCTTCGGTGAAAATTCATTAGCGATTTTTCTCATTCTAGTATCTAACTCTTCAACGCGATATAATTCACCATTTGGTCTTACAAATTGATCGAATCCTATTTCGGGATCTTCATCACTACTAAGTAACCACACTGACACAGGATCATCCTTACATAACGCGTGAATAGCATCGAATAATTTCTCTTCATAGAAAACATCCCCGGAAAATTCCTCCGGGATATATCTCACGGATCTATCTCGTGGAAATATTGTTACTGCAGGTGTCCACGCGTGTTCGTTATGATCAATAATTTCAATTGGCGCTCCATTTTTGTTATATTTCGGTTCGTGTAATACTTCTCCGGTTATCGTCATAACGGTTATTGGAAATCTTAATGATGCTTCTAATTTAGCTATATCGGAAATCTTTGCACCGTGCTGTTTCACTGTCAGTTCCCATTCGGTTATTTTCCTACGTTGCAGATCAGTTAATTTGTTTCCTCGGGATGCATTTGTGAAGTGTTCCATTATCCGTGTTGCTACACAACACAATTGAGTGTTGACGAAGTCAATGATGACGACGTTTTCATAGATGCTAGTTTTGCAATACTTGGCTTATCATTTATCGGGTATATTCCGTAAACAACTGCTGTTACAGGGTAAGATTTCTCGTAGTATGGTTTGTCAATTCCAGTTAGAATTCCTGGTTTGGAATCTGTACTTACAATGAGAGTTTTTTTATCCTTGAGGATTGGTTCAAATTTATCTCTGATAATCCATTCACCTTCGTCTTCGATAATGAATTTTATTCTAAAAAAATACTTCTGTTGGGAATTACTTGAAAATCCTTTGGATTTTACGCCAAGGTGTGATATTATCTCAGCTGCTCTTGTATCATTCATGGTAGCATCTATTACGGGTACATTGACATCGTCATGTATAATTCGAAATGTCGACCAACAGTATGCTGCACCGTCTCGGTAGAATTCATTAAAACACTCTCTGATTTTACTCAACAGGGTTTTGTCATCTATTAGACTTTTTGGTATATCAGAGACTCTATCGAGATTAAATCTAGCATTTTTCCAAGGCTTAATTTTCGATAATCTCTGAAACTCCTTCATATCGAGATTAAAACTAGCATTTTCCCAAGGCGAAATTTTCGATAATCTCTTGAACTCCTTCATGCTATCGTCCTTTAGACGTTTTGGTTTAACAGAGACTCTATCGAGATTAAATCGAGGATTAATTTTTGATAATCTCTTGAACTCCTTCATGCTATCATTTTTCAAAGGCGTAATTTTCGATAATCTCTTGAATTTCTTCATATTATAATTAAAACAAGTATTTAAATAAAAAATATTTTATATAATGAATCATTGTAAATGGCTTATGATTGGATCAACAACCCCGTGTAACAAATCATGCAGAAATGAATTCTGTGGGTATCATATGCAAAGCGTGAGAAACGGCTCAAAAGGTCCTCTCCCATGCATCCATTGCCGGGTAGGTGTTAGAGGCAATTCACAATTATGTATCAATTGCGGAGGTAGGCGTTATAGAGAGTTGAAGCGTTATTATGACAAGCGAAGAATCAAAAATCCTGACTCTGTCAATGACGTCAATGACGTTGCCAACGGCAAAATCATAAAAACTGCTCAAGACTACATAGAAAGATTTCCCAATGTTATATCTCAACCAAATAATGAATTAGACAAATAGAAGTATATTGTATACAAATGAGCCAAGAATTTCAAAGACATCCTGTTATTGCAAACTACGAAGCTTCTCGTGATGGTGTTGTTAGACACTGTAGACTCAAGAAGTCGGTTGGTATTCTGAGTAATCAAGGGTATTTGATGTTTGATGTTGGGAAGAAGAAATATCTCAATCATCGTTTCATATATGAAGTATTTAATGGATTGATCAAGGATGGGTTTGTTATTGATCACATTGATCGCATTAAGACTAATAATTCTTTATCGAATCTACAAGCCATTTCACAACGTGAAAACACAAAACGAGGTGGGGCTGGAAAACACTCGAAAAATGCAAGACCCGTAAGATCGTTTAATACTGAAAATAACACGGAAACAGTATTTCAATCCTTGTCTTCAGCTGGTAGGCATTTCGATATTTGTATATCATCAGTACGATTTGTTGCAGAGAATATAACCAAGACCGCTTTTTCAAAACGTTTTTGTAAAAAAATTCGATTTATTTACACTTAACTGTATAATCTTGCATTGGAAATTGCTTTGCAATTTCCGGGGAATAACTCCGTTAGGTAACGCGCGTGTGACAAATCACCAATGACAGAGTTATCGTTGAAACACTGTTGTTGTTTTGGTGGTTTTTGATTGGTTGGTTTCGCTATTATGAATCTCAATAACACATAATCAATTTCGTCTTTTTTCAAGTATTAACAGAACTGTTTTATATACACGTCGTATTTAATTCTTTTTTTTAGAGTGTTTTTCAAGTATTATATGTTATTTCAACGTTGTCAGTGATCATTATTAAACATAACAAACAATTACAAGC
The DNA here is from genome assembly GCA_029339505.1 of Unio delphinus. Taxonomy (NCBI): domain Eukaryota; kingdom Metazoa; phylum Mollusca; class Bivalvia; order Unionida; family Unionidae; genus Unio; species Unio delphinus. Next base: position 2,422,908 of record JAQISU010000331.1, read on the forward strand.
AGACATCGTTCTATCTAACTTCGTTGTAATACGTGGTTATATACAACCTGGTCTGTGTTATATTTGGGCTTTAGCGAAGTTCAAGTGCAAACTCAAACCACAACGTCACACGTGGTGTGATTGTTATTATTGACATTCAAACCAAGTTGGATTTTGTGATTTGGTTTTTGCACTTGAATGTAGAATAGCCCGCGTCATCCATTGTCATTGAATCAATTCATTGTACATACCATTATCATTCATTGAATCAATTCATTCATTGTAAATACCATTGTTATTATAATCTATTGTTGTGCCGTCGTTATTCATAACCATTGTCATTGAATCAATTCATTGTAAATACCATTATCATTCATTGAATCAATTCATTGTAAATACCATTATCATTCATTGAATCAATTCATTCATTGTAAATACCATTGTTATTATAATCTATTGTTGTGCCGTCGTCATCCATTGTCATTGTATTATACCATAATAACATCTATTGTTGTACCGTCCTATGTGTATAATACAACCGCCTACACACTAGATCAGGGGTTGAGTACCGTCTGTATGTATAATACAACCGCCAACCACACTAGATCAGGGGTTGTAAGTACCGTCTGTATGTATAATACAACCGCCTACACACTAGATCAGGGGTTGTAAGTACCGTCCTATGTGTATTAATACAACCGCCAACCACACTAGATCAGGGGTTGTAAGTACCGTCCTATGTGTATTAATACAACTGCCTACACACTAGATCAGGGGTTGTAAGTACCGTCGTCATTCATTGTATATAACCATAATCGTTATAATCGCATTAAGCTTATGGATATGCTAAGATGACCAACACCTTAGCGTGTCCAGAATTCATTTTGTTGAATTTTCATTGCAATTAAATGAATATACTTTTTCATATATATGAATCTTGAAAATCTCAAATGTGTTATTGTTGAAATCAACAAGCTTAAAAATCAAAATATTGAGTTATGTTCAGGGTTAGATTGTGATCAAATCATAACCAATTTCGACGATATACAATTTGCAGAGCAGAATGGAAAATACGTACTCGCTAAGAAATATTTTTTAATTAAGCGCTTACAAAAACTTATCCGTGAGAGTTTAGTTTATCATGAAGACATTAAAATGTTTGTACCATTATGTAGTATCATTGAACATATACGTAAGCAATTAAGTTCAGAATATGAAAGCAGAAAACTTATCAATTGTAAGGTGAGACAATTAAAAACGTTAATGGAGCAAGCTGAGCCCCACGCGTAGAGAGCCTCCTTTGTTGTATATAACTTCCGTGTACAGGTGAAAATCTAAAGATTTTCTAAGCCCATTCATGTGAGTTTAGTCAACAATGACACAGCTCACACGGTATTGTAAATGGAAATTCATAGTAATTGCACGTAGTATTTTTTTTTACTCAGTGAATTGCTTGCAATTTAACAATACTGATACTATTTCAATAATGGTAGGAACATCACTGACTACACGTAACACAAAACAACGACTGAGTGATATTAATCAACTATTACCTATTCGTGATCGTATACGCGAAAAACTTCAGCAGCGGCAATTAATTCAGACTGATTTTTCTACTGATACACACGAACTCTTTAAGCCGATTATTGCTGCAACTACGGGTGTAACATCAGCAATTTCTAAACAAGAAAGCGCGCAGCTCCCCCTGTTAGAAAAAATAGCAAAACGAACCAAACAAACAAAAAAATCATTACAAACACTTCCTGGTGATATAATAACTACTGCAAGACAACGAGAACTTCAGGAAGAAGAAGAACGATTAGGTGATATTGATATTCCCCCACCACCTGAAACACTTGAAGAATTTCAAGAAGAATTTCAAGAACAAGAACAACAAGAAAGTAAAACGGAACGAAAAAATCTTAATCCGGAAAAAATATTTAAAAGTGATTTGATAAGTCGTATTAGTAGAAAATCTATGACTTGATGAACAATTTGCTAAATTTATCGTCGACAAATCTACAAAAGGTCAACGAGAACAGTATATGAATCCTGGATATGAAGACTCAACCGCCAAGAAGGAATGGATAAAAAAAATTGTATTTAGCAAGAATTAAAAAGTCTACACTACCACATAATGATACAGAATTTAAAAACATTAAAAAGTTGGTATCTCGAATAGAAAACCCAATAATCGCAATTAGACCCCTTATAACCCAACCCACCCAAACTGAAGGCGCAACAGGTATCACTGAAACAAAAGGCAGTGGTTTAGTTGGAAACTCTAGCGTAACATGTCCTGGCAATATTCTTGGTGATATAGCACGATTAGAAGTACTCGTAGGAGGAAAACGAGTTGGAAATAACTCACCAGAAATAATCAATGAAGCTGCTGATATCTGTAGGAGGTTATTTCAAGGTGGTATCATGGATATTGCAACATATCGAGATTTTATTGAAGAATTAGTGGACGGTTACCATAGCGATTAGATAAATAGCAATTGAATAGAGAAAGATCATACACTACAACCATGATAAACCAACTAACGTCTACGTGGTAAACTCACGATTGCCAAAATACCGAGCATACTATGGAGATGGTCTCGGTAACACTATAATGGGATTATTTTCAAGAATGGCTCCAAAAGTAGCGCCGCTAGCAAAACAACTATCAATGAAAGCCATTGATGTTATCAAGGATAAGGGTATTAACACTGTTGGTGATCTTGCCACGAAGGCGTTTTCAGCCACGAAGGATAAACTAACAGCGCTAGTTCGACGGGGAAAATCTAGATTTTCAAAGAAACCAGGAATGACTTCAATGCCGTTACCATCTACTGCGGTTATGCCTGCAAGTGTTAGTAAAATAATAAATAACGCAGTAGATGAAAAACTACAGTTGATGGTACAACCATTATTGATGACCACCCAGGATAATAACACAGCAAATATGATAGCGGGAAGTGGTCTTGGAAATTCAAAGAATTTCTACAAAAGTCAAAGACGTCGATGAAAATTGCTTTGCAAATTATAAAAAAAATAATTATTATAATAAATGAAATTCATTGAAATTAAAAATCGAGGATTTTCCAAGCAATTTACACTTTCTCCTTCAATTTAGACCAGCGGATATATAATAAAAAAGGTTCAAACAGAACCCTGATAGTGCATTTGACATGGACGCCCCAGTACTCAAGGATGATTCTGTACGCGATTATCAATTTTTTGCCTATCACGCAGTACAACCTGATCTTAGAGCACGAATTGAACTTCAAGTTCATGATACCAGTAAATATTTTTTGCCTTGTGAGGCCTTTATTGAAGTCGAAGGTGAAATCGTAACTAACGATGCTGTTAATAATGATCCACCGAATGCTGATAACCCAACTATCCGAGTTGGTTTTGTTAACAATGGCATCATGGCGTTATTTGAATGTGCTAGATATCTCATTGATGGAAGAGAAATCGAATCTATTGAACGTGAGGTTGATATTGCTACGGGAATAATCGGGTTAGCGAGATATTCCGATGATTATACAAGATCGGCAGGTCCGTCTATGATGTTCGCAAAGGATATTACTGATAACGCTGAGCACGTCCAGTATTCTAGAGTAAAAGCAACACGAGCTACAGCAGTTGATCCAGCACCAGCCGGATATGTAAGACCAGCTGATGAATTTGATGTCATCAATAATATTCCCGGTTACAATCTAGGATTTGCAACACGAGTAGCAATGTTGCAGGGGAAGCGTCGACGGTTTTCATGAGCGATTCCGTTGCATCACATATTTGGATTTTGTAGAAACGTCAGAAAAGTTATCTATGGAGCAAAGCATACGGTAGCACTAGTGAGAAGAGGTACTGATGATAATGCAATCTGGCGCAGTGCTGGCGTTGCCCCTGGTAAAGTCGTTTTATCAAAACTAACACTGTGGATGCCAGTGTTGACTCCGTCGTTGTCAGCAGAACCGCGATTGTTATCATTTATGGATCGGGGGGGGGGGGGAAGGCATTGTTGAGTTGGTTGTCAACGTCCACAGATACCATGATTTATAATATGGATGGTACAATTACATGGCATCTAGCATCGAAACAGGGAGCAGCAGAGAGGGTGAATCCTACAACTTTTTGAGTGTAAATAAGGAAATCTGATGCTTCTACCAAATAGTAAAAAAATGGCGTCTATTCGATAAAATAAGATTTCCTTATATACGCCAACGTCGTTGTCACTCACCCTCTCTGCTGTTATGGGTTAATAATTTTTTTACGATGAAAATCACTAAGATTTCACAAACAAACTAATCGCTAACACCTCCTCTTGTAGATCAATTAGATTATTTGACTGGTCAGTGAGTCTAAAATTAATTCTCGTTAACGAATTATTATGGCATCGCATATAGACAGGATTCACCGGAGACTCAATGATTAAATATCCTGGAGGGGCTATTGGTGCAAATGAGTATAGAATATATCCTTGCTGAGCTTGATTTGATCGTTCGAGATTAATTTGATAGCTTCCTTCGATAACATCACATACTAAATTGAGCGCAATCACTGAGGATATATTCACGTTGAACGGAGCGATATGTCTGCCGCCACCGTCTGGGTCATTATTATGTTTGAGGATTTTTATTTCCGATGATGCTGTTTTTCTCCATGCATCATTAATTATTTTAAAACCAACATCGATGGTGTCACTGAGAAGTTTTTTTAGTTCTGGTACGTTATATCCTGGTAGTTTGACTGTTGGAATATCCTTGACGGGGATATTAAGGTCTGTTGCAAATGTTGTTCTCGATAGGGGATTATAATCATCTAATATATCCTGAATAATTTTCAAATTAAATGTTTCCATATCGTCGATAATTTTATTGCATGTTTCTACGACGCTGATAAATTCATCTCGGGTGAGAGAGCCAGATTTAAGAGATATTAACAACAGTGAAAAATCATTATTCATTGCTGTGAAATTTTTAACGATTTTAGGTTTGTCAATAAAATGATGTCCCTCTATTCTTTCCCCTTCCTTCTCTTTCCCAGTTGGTTGGTATCTAAGACCAAAAAAATCTATATAACTCTTTATTGGATTATTGGGTTTTATCACGTCGGTGATATAATCAGTTTTTTGTGGTTCGGGTATATCAACGGTTTTCCCCCCGGGTGGTATATCTACGACGTATCCTTCTGTGCTTATTTCAATTGCGGATGATAGCGTCGGCTCATGAAACGTTATAGCGATTTTTGATTCTTTTCCAGTAATGGATTTTATTCTACGCGCGAATTCATCATTGCTTTGTTCGATTTGATATGACCCTGTTGATATTGAAACGAGGTTCCAGTCTGGAGTCCCGTCTTCTTTATTCTTATTCGCGAACACCAAGGAATTATTCGGTTGTTGACCACCAAATGATTTTGATCTAATATTAGGCCAACTGTGATACACTCGTAGTTTTGCTAGCGCTATCTCCTTCACGGGGACTGGGCTAGGGAAATTCACACTGAATTCAGGATTCGTCGATGTTATTGATATCATGCTTGTTTGTACTGGGTTCGTGTTCTCCACTATTCGTTGAAGTAATTCCATCGGTGTTGTCATCGTTGCTATACTCATGTTGTCGCTCTAATTTTGATATCTTGGAATAATAAATACTGACCATCACTGAGAACTCAGTATCTGATATCGTTGATGTTATTGAGATCATTCTGGTTTTCGGGTTCGTGTTTTCTAATTCCATCGGTGTTGTCATCATTGCTATACTGTTGTTGTCGCTCTAATTTCGATATCGCGGAATCAAAAATACTGAGCATCGCTGATATCTCACTATCTGATATAATTGTATTATCGAGTGACGACGATATCATCGAGGATAATTGCGAGTACAAGGTTGATACAGCATGAAATTGAATTAAGTAATCTTGCAGTTTACTCTGGCTGCATGATGATATCCTTTTTGTTATCCCGGTTGATATACCCACGATTCTAGCCACCGCAGAAATGCAAATTGGAACTACGACCGGGGCAATCATTGTAACCGATGCAAGTATTATTCCGGCGCCAGCGAGAACGCTTGACACCGAGTACATAGTAATATCAATTGCGGTGATTCTTCGTCGGTATTTTTTTTTTATTTAATACTCCTCGGCGAGGGTTTTGAGTCTAGTTTGAAATTCTCTGACTTGATAATAGCAACATTGCGTTGATGAAATCATTTTTATTTTAAAAACGCTAGCGTTTTCAAATGTGAAATTCGAAGGATTTTCCTTTCAATTTAGTTATTTACTTAAATCCGCTAGTGTTTTCAATTATTCTATAATCGATTCGGTTTTATTATCGGACGTGGGGGTACCGAGAAATTCTATTATCCAGGGTAGCGACTCCCTAACTATATTCACGTCGCAGTTGTCTATGGTGATTGACAACGGGATTGGTATCCCGGATGGAGGTTTTGGTATTTTATCGAGTATATACGTCAGCGTGTTAACACCGGTAATATTTGTCATACTGAAACGCAAATCAAATTTACGTTCGTGTATTATTGTAAGTCGGTAGCAACCTGGTACACCAGTATGTCTGTGGCCGACACGAAGATAATTTATGTTTCCTGAGACCCAATCAAGGGTTCCACTATCAACTACGTATACGATGTTGCGAACGGAGACGGCTTTGTGTGGAATTTTTACTTTATTGGCAATCTTCACGAAGGTCGGGCCTACTACCATAGGCGGGGTTCCAAAGAATCTATTGATGGCTTCGTTGATGGGTTTTTGTTCGTCAAACGCGCTTTTAATTTCCGCGAGAGTCATACCTACCACAAGTGGGGATCCAAAGAACTTATTAACAATTTCGCTGATGGGTTTTTGTTCGTCAATAGCTTTTTTAACTTCAGCGAGAGTCATGCCTGTCAACGATGTTGTTTCAGAAACAGGCGTTCTCCCTAAAAATTTATCAAGGATGGTATTAAGTGTTGTTTGTCTCACCATAAACATATTAATGTCCTTGAGAGTCATCGTAGATGTAGCTGGGACACCAAAGAAACTATTAGCGATGTAAGCATTGTGAGTATGCTTGCCGATAAACTCGCTAATTTCAGCGAGAGTCATACCTGCTACAAGCGGGGTTCCAAAAAACTTAACAACGACGTCGTTAGTGGGTTTTTGTACCTTTTCAAGATTTTCTATTAGTTTAGAAATATCATTGTAAATATCGAGATAATTTGCCTTGATTTCATCTTCATTCATCATCCTCCCCGCGTTCTTGTTAAAAAAGAACAAAGATAGAAAGTTTTTAATTTCAGCGAGAGTCATGCCAATCACAAGCGGGGTTCCAAAGAATTTATGTATGACATTTTTGCGAAAACTATTATAACCTTGTATATAATTATCCAGATTACGGCCGTGGGCGGTAATTGCGTCGGTGATCGTAGACACAAGTGCGCCTGGTTTAAGTTGTCCGTCGTTGGAATACAGCGCAATAGAGTTTTCAGCAGCGTTGCGCTGTCGTATCAAAATGTCATCCAACGACATATTTCTGCTTTTTAATTTACCCTGGCTATCTTGAAATACAACTATTTCATTGGGATCAACATTTGTTAAGTTCAAAGTCTCAGCGATTTCATCTTTAATTTTTTTTTTATATCCTTGATAGAATCACCGGTTGCAGTGTCATCGGGTTTAGGTTTCAGAGGTCTTCCCCAACTATCAATCATGTTATTGTAAAACTCTCTCTCTCTCTAAAAAGCGATTGCTGGTGTATTCATTTACGACAACATGTGGTTGTTTTCCCCTTTGGTTAGAAATAGCATCAAGAACATTTAATACTTCGCTGCCGCATATTGGTGGATCATTCATTTGTTGTGTTGGTAGCGTAGAATACCAAGTCTTCATTGGAAAAGTTTTTATATAACGCATAAACTCTTTTGGCGGTGATAATCCATATGAATCAAAATAGACAATCCCATGTGGATCAATAGCGTATGCAACCCAGTGAGTACCAGGTCCGGTGCTGTTATCGAGATTAATGATACCAGTTTCAACGCTGTTGGGTTGTGTCGGTAATTGATCTTTCAGAAAAACACCTCTGAAGTTTTTAATCGCGAGTTTTTTAGCAGCATCGAGTAAATCAAAATTGGACATAGGAATCAAAGATTCCAGAACCATCGGTTCCTCAATCGAAGATTTTTGAGTTAATAAACCGGTCCTAGTCTTAGACCTTTTCTGCTGTACCACGAATACGGGGTTCCTGGTAGTCTTAGACCCTTTCCCTTTTCTTTATACCCCTTCCCCGTTGCTTTCTTTAGTGCCATTCCTGCCGCGGTACCAACAGCCCCTAACGCTGCCGCTTTAGCTACCGCTGAGGCTGCTGCCGCAATCAATGCTGGAATCGCAGATAACAATGGAAATATACCACCTGATTTTATCATGTTGGCGATTGCGGCTTTCGAAAAATCAATTTGAACCCCCCGCTTATTTTTCATTGCATCATTGAAATGTTTTATTTGACGATCCGTTAATGATATTTTATGTGTACCCCCGGACATCTGCGCTGGTTTCAACGTTATTGTGGTTCCACATTCTTTAGCGGATTTTGATCGTAATTTCTTGACCTGACCATCAGTCAGCTTGACACTAACAACACTATATGGCATTTTATTGTAAAACACATTTATGCTTTCAATTGATCTAATTGGAAACTTTTACATATTTTCCACTGGTGCATCAATAAGTCTCATTCGTCCGCCAACCCCTTCCAACAACATTGATTTGTCGCTTAGAATGACAGCAACCGCTCTATAATTAATAATACCACCAGGGCGGGTTACACGGGCTCTAAAGTGTATATCAACGACAGATTGTCTTGTTAAATCAAGATGTTCCAATGAAAAGTAATAGATCGGATACAGATTTTTAAAATCCAACTGTGATATTTGTAGACCAGTATCAACATTTTGATCCCGTGCCATAAATGACAACATATTGTGATATACACGTGCAATATGGTTGTGATTGTAATCAAGTTGTATATCCTCGGATGGTTCCTGCTGTCCGTTTATTCTCAGCGAGACTTCTCTAACACCTAACTGATCAAATATCATATGGCTGCGTTGTTGATTACCAACTCGCTCATTATTCTGTAACGCTACAAATATATGACGTGGAGCTGAAACGCCTTGTTTTGATGCCAGGTGCCATGTGAATATATCATCGACATTATCCTGTTTAATATCCGTGGTCACTGATAACCAACTCAACAATGATTTGCCGCCTGTTTCCATAAATGATAGTAATCGCTGTTCTGCTATGATTGATGGAGTTAACACTGGCATCCACAATGATATTTTTGTTAAAATGACTTTACCCTCGGGAGCACCAGCATCATGCCAGATTGCATCATTATCAGTACCCTTTCGCACAAGCGCTATTGTATGCTTAGCTCCATAAATAACTTTTCGGACGTTTCTACAGAATCCAAATATATGATGCAGTGGAATCGCGCATGAAAATTGTCGACGCTGTCCTTGCAACGTTGCTACGCGTGTTGCAAATCCTAGGTTGTAATTTGGAACATTATTTATGACATCAAAGGTACCAGCTGGTCTTGTATATCCGGCTGGTGCTGGATCAACTGCAGTAGCTTGTGTTGCTTTTACTCTAGAATACTGGATGTGTTCAGGATAATCAGAGGTATCCTTTGCAAACATCATAGATGGACCAGCTGATCTTGTATAATCATCAGAATATCTCGCTAACCCTATGATTGTTGTGGCAACATCAACTTCACGGTCTATTGATTCAATTTCTTTTCCATCAATGAGATATCTTGCACTTTCGAATAACGCCATTATGCCATTATTGACAAAACCAACTCGGATAGTTGGGCTAATGTCATATGGTGTATTAGCTGCAACATTTGTTACGAGTTCACCTTCGATTTCGATAAATGCTTCACAAGGCAAAAAGTATTTACTGGTATCTTGAACTTGAAGTTCAACTCGCGATCGTAGGTCGGGTTGTATTGCATGATAGGAATAGTATTGATAATCGCGGACGGAATCGTCTTTGCGCACTTGGGCTTCCATATCAAGAGCGGGATCAGCTGTTCGTTTAAACATTTATAACATACTAGTGTTTTCAATTGCGAAACTCTTTGTAATCATCGTCGTTTTTGTTTTCGTTTCAAACCACTTCCTGCTATCGTGTTCATGATAGAACTATCTGTCAATGGCGACGGAGTCAACGACGCTAGTTTTTCTTCCACTGCGCTATTTATTGCTTTGCTGATTTTTGCAGGCATCACTGTAGTTGATGGCAGCACTAATGACGAAGTCATCAAGGACGAAGTCATTCCTGGTTTCCTTCTCACCAATGATGCTATTTTATCTTTCGCAGCAGAAAATGCCTTTCCAGCAAGATTTCCAACGAAATCTCCGATTTTACTGGGTACCTTATCACGAATGATATCAATGGCTTTCATTGATAATTGTTTAGCTAACGGCGCCACCTTGGGAGCCATTCTTGTAAATAACCCCGCAATGGTATTGCCGAAACCATCTCCGTACCACGCGCGATAAACAGGCAATCGTGAGTTCACCACGTAGACGCTTACGGGTTTATCATGGTTATAGTGTATAATCATCTTGTTATAAAACTAGTAGTTTTTCAATTAGTGATCAATCGCTTACATCCATTGGATATTCATCATAACGTAGGGCGTCACAGTGATTTTCAACTAATTCAGCAATAAGTTCTTGATATACATTAATGTCCATGATACCGCCAGTAAATAATCGTCTACAGATATCAGCTGCTTCATTAATTATCTCGACGGAGTTGTTTCCAGCTCGCTTTCCACCCATAAGTACTTCTAACCGTGATATATCACTGAGGATGTTACCAGGACATGTCACGGTAGAGTCAAAGACTCCAGTGTTGAAATCCTTTGGATTTTTAATTGAATATCCCTTTCCGCTTGTTTTCTCAGTTGTACCAGTTGCGCCCTGACTATCATCAAGTAATTGCTTTTGTCGGCCTCGACTTTGTTTTTCTCGTTCTTGTTGTTTTTGTATACCATAACTATCAACTCCTACTTTAAAAGATCTATACTCAATTGTATCCTTTTTCAAATTACCAGAAATATCCTTATTCGTTTTATACAACCAATTAACCCATTCATCTCGGCTTATTCTACTGTTTTTATACTCGTCTTTTAAAAAGTCCTTTCTAGAATGAAAGCTTTGGGCGGCGAAATCACCAAAAGTCGTATAATCCTTGGGTTTTATTAATTGAAATCGTTTGATTTCTTTTATAGCTCCTTCGGTGAGTTTGTCTATAAAGGAAACACCTCTTGGGGTGACGACATCAACAGGTTGTGGTTCAGGCGTAGAATCATCAATATCAGCTAATCGTCCATACTCGCGCTGAGTTTTTATATCACTGGATAACTGTTGTATCCCCGCGCGTGTTTGTCCGGTCTCTGCTGCTATCTTTTCAAGCACACCAAGAACAGGCACTTCTCGTCGCTTGCCTTCCTCAGGAATATCCCCAAATATTGCTGTTTTCACATCTTTGGTCGCACTTGTTATCGGAGTAAACAGTTGTTCACTTGACACAGAAAAGTCAATCTGCGCTTGTTGTCGTTGTTGAAGTTTTTCGCGAAGTCTGTTTCGAACCGGTATAAACTTTTTAATTGCTGCTAGCCGCTCTCTGGCTAATCTAGTTGTAAGCGATTCACCTACCATGTATTATTTGTAAACTGAATTTTCAAATGTGAAACTATCATAATTAAAAGATTAGTTATTAAATAATGTACCATCAAGTTAACGTATCCATCTTCGACAGGGTTAAACTGTACGACGCTATCCGCGAGTGTTTCAGAAATAACATCGCTGGGGTTTTCAGAATTGTAATATCTAAGAACGGCAATGAACGATTTTTGTTAACGACTCGGCAACAACTACAACTACGTGAAAATGGAGGCGTTGCGGTGATTACTTGCTACTACGACCAGATCATCTAGTATGCACATAACTACATGAGCAGGTCCAAACTGCTAAGTATTCTTTCAGGAGAAAATCCTATGTGAGTGTTACAAAAACCGCTAAAAAAATAAATTTTAAATTATTTACTGAAAGCATATCACTCACGTGGTTAAGATACTGGATTTTCCTCGTTTAATATTTTTCTAAGATCACGAACCTTAGAACTAATTTCAGCTCGTTTTTGATACTCTTGGCCGAGCTTTTGACGTATTGCTTCAACGGTGCTAAATAGCGTTATAAATGCATTAATATCGTTACCGTACAAACAAGCATTGATGGATTTTTGAATTCCTTTCACGAGCCTGTACATCTTGGGTAAAACATAACGACCCTTACTAAACTGATACTCTATGTCTTCATATTCCGAGGCAATCCTGTCGCAGTCGAGATCTTCAGATAATACTACCCCTCTTTTTTTAAATCTGAGATTTCAGCAATTATAACATTTACATCTTTGATATCCATTATTTATATTTTTATATAAATATAGTATACTGTATCTCTAATTATTAAAAAAAAATGCAAAATAAATGATATAAATTATGAGCGGTTATTTCATTCATGAGTCCCTTATTCAGGCCTTTGTGTCTTTGTTAGGGTCTTTTCTTTTGGCTATCCATTCCAGATGATAGATATGTGTTTACAAGACAAACACGCTACCATTACACCACGGAGCCGTCATCCATTCCAGATGCTCATTGTGACCCTAACACCGTTTCTATTAGCCGTTCTACCCTATGGGGTTCCTCATGTGAATGCAGAGCTTTTTGCATCAATTTATACCATTTATTTTACACCCAATTACTTTGACAAACACATAATCTCCGGCGAGAGGTCTAACTCAGCAAACACTACCTTCTCTCAGAAGGTATATGTTTGATTGGATGTTATTGTGGCGTGGGCGTGGTAAACCAAACCAACATGGCAACCCATGAAATCAAATTCATGGTTCCATAAGTTGGAAAAAACACCAACCCACGCTACCGAGAATGCGATAGCATGAGTTACAATGTTGGTTTGGCTGAGGGGGTCCTTGTTTTAATTATAACATGGAGGAGTTCAAGAGATTATCGAAAATTAAGCTTTGGAAAAATACTAAATTCATTGATTATACCATGAAAGAATTCCAAAGATTATTGATTATACCATGAAAGAATTCCAAAGATTATCGAAAATTAAGCCTTGGAGAAATACTAAATTCAATCTCGATAAGGAGTTCAAGAGATTATCGAAAATTAAGCCTTGGAGAAATACTAATTTCAATCTCGATAGAGTCTCTGATACACCAAAACGTCTAATCGGTGATAGAACTATACTGGGTAAAATCAGGGAGTGTTTTAATGAATTCTACCGAGATGGTGCAGTACACTGTTCGTCGACATTTCGAATTATTGATGAAGATGTCAATGTACCAATCATCGATGCTACTATGAATGATGAAAGAGCAGCTGAGATAATTTCACACCTTGGTGGGAAATCCAAGGGTGTAAAATCCAAAGGTAAATTGCAAAGCAATTCCAAACAGAAGTATTTTTTCAGAATAAAATTCATTATCGAAGTCGAAGACAAATGGATTATCAGGGATAAATTTGACCCAATCCTCAAGGATAAAAAAACTGTCATTGTAAGTAGAGATTCCAAACCAGGAATTCTAACTGGAATCGACAAACCATACTACGAGAGATCTTATCCTGTAACAACAATCGTTTATGGAATATACCCGCTAAATGAGAAACCCAATATTGCAAAACTAGCTCCTATGAAATATTCACCGTTGACTTCGTCAAGGCTCAATTGTGTAGCAACACGGGTAATGGAACACTTCACAAATGCATCCCGTTGAAATAAACTAACTGATCTGCGACGTAGGAAAATAACCGAATGGGAACTGACAGTGAAACAGCACGGTGCAAAGATTTCTGATATAGCTAAATGAGAAACATCATTAATATTCCCAATAACCGTTATGACGATAACCGGAGAAGTATTACACGAACCGAAATATAACAAAAATGGAGCGCCAATACAAATTATTGATCATAACGAACACGCGTGGACACCTGCAGTAACAATATTTCCACGAGATAGAACCGTGAGATATATCCCCGAAGAATTCATCAGGGATGTTTTCTATGAAGAGAAATTATTCGATGCTATTCACGCGATGTGTAAAGATGATCCTGTGTCAGTGTGGTTACTTTGTAGTGTTGGTTCCGAATCAGGATTCGATCAATTTGTAAGACCAAACGGTGAATTATATCGCGTTGAAGAGTTAGATACTAGAATGAGAAAAATTGCTAATGATTTTTCACCGGAGAGTTTCCATGAAAAACTATTAACGGATAGTTTTACTATTCCATCAGTGGTAGCTCACTTTGCAAGAGAAAAACACTCATGGCGTCCAACATGAAGTGATTTTCTCGAGGACGTTAAATTGAGTTGCGTCGAATTTGGTCATGGAGGACTGTGGAATACAAAATACTCACGTGATGGTATGATTTCAATTGATATATCCGCGTGTTATCCTGGAAGTTTTCTCGGGTATGGGGAATGTAGTAACTATTTTAAACGATTTGGACACCCCACGCATGAAATGACTCGTGTTGCGATTAATGGTCCATTGCCTGATTTTGATTTAACTGGATTCGCTCGTGTGATATCATTCGAATTAGCTAAGGGTTACATCCGTGTAGTTATCTTTGGATTGGTAGACACCTATCTGAAAAGGCCTGGATGCCAATAGTGTTATTGAGATATATGATCGATTGTGGTATGCTAATATCGTTAATTGTCAGTGAAGCGATTATATCCTATCGAGCTCAGAAAGAAGTTTGGCTACCACAACCCGATCTAGATCGTATCATTAGCGAACAGCGAAAACTGTTTCCTGATGGAAATTCTTCGAATTTCAGTGAAGAACAAATCATGGATTGGTCCAAACAGTTATTTGAAATTAAAAAAGAACAAGCAAAAGATTTTGGACGAAGAATAATTGGTAAATTTACCCAGGGTGGAAGATACGACAATGCAAAATATTCTTCGCGGTTGATCATGGACGTCGCTGAATACGATTTTATTGTAACGGATTTAACGAAACAGGGAAAACTTGTATCCCGTAAGGATGCTTTTCTATCCAATGGTGAGAAATTGGGTACGGTTGTTACCTACTGTGATCGATATAATTCCCAATACACACATTTGAGAAGTTCTATGCTAGCCTATGCTTCTATTAATCTATTTTCGATGATAAATAGATTTCATAATACCGCGGTTAGATTAGCTACTGATTCGATGTATATACACGTAAAATACAAATCGGATGTAGCGGCATTCACAGATCCCGAGGAAGCGTGGGGACGTTGGAGATTTAAAAAGGAAACACTATATGACTATTGTGAATCCGCAAACGTTACCATGGATGATAAATATCTTTGTTGTAACCGTATTGAAATTCAATCAGAATTTTCTAATGCACCACCGGTATCTGATCCAATATGTAGATACAAGACAGTTTATTTAAACGGTTGTGGTGAGTCAGGAAAGACAACTCGTGCAATCGAATTATTTCGTCGGTCAAACATGATTGTCCTAACACAGACTCACAGACTCGCCAGAGAGATGAAACAACGAGAGGTAAATGCCTGTACTTATCACAGCCTCTTTCGATGGAAGGGTGACAAATGGACTCCTGAGCGTATGGGTGATAAATTCATTCCTGAAATCATAATCTGGGATGAAATATGCACAGTGTCATTAGATGTATTACAAACATTTCTCGAGTGGTTGTTAAACAAAAACACAAAAGTCGTCATGTGCGGGGATCACGGCCAACCACCGCCATTTGTCGGTGCATCCTCACATGAATGGCTAAAGGGTTTTGTAGACTATTATGAGGAAATTAACACTGATTATAGATCACTTGATGAACAATTACGAGAATTCAAAGCGCTAATTAGATTACAACCGGATAAAATCCAGTGTGAAATAGCGCGTGAAATAATTTCAGAAACTCCAATGAATGATTTTTGGGAAACGTGGAAACCGAATGATTTGATAATTGCGAGTAGAAAAATTGTCAGAGACACACTTCAGATGAAGTTATTTGAATTGCATAAAGAAAAATTTGCAACACTTCCAGTACCGTTGTGTTATAGGCCTTCGGATACACGAAAGCAGAATATAGAAGTTGATATTCCAGGCCTGACAGAGTCAGGGCGTGAAAAACAAATTCTCGTATTAAATATTGTGCTGGTTGATATCAGCGTCGTTGAAGATGCATTACGCGCTGATAAAACCCCGTGAACGCTAGGATACGCAGCGACGATACATTCTTCACAGGGATTGACTATCACAGACACAATTGTTTGGATGGTAGATAACCGCATCGAAAGGTCGAATTTAGTCTATCTCTCAGTATCCAGAGTACGAAAAATAAATCAGCTTCGAAGAATTGTCCTGACAGAGTCAGGCGATGATAATGACACCACAATGAATGATGCTAGCATCGTTGATGTTAAAACTATTGATAAAATACTATCCGGTTACAAACAACAAGACAAAAAAAACAACGACAATTTGATATTGATGCTGAATTAATAATTACGCTGAAACAACAACAGAATAATCACTGCGCAGGTTGCAATTGTATAATGCGTTGGCGTTATTCGGATAAAGATCCTCGCCAATTTACCGTAGACAGAAAGAATAGCAGCATTGGTCATGTCAGAAACAATGTGATGTTGACTTGTCTTGAGTGCAATAGACGCAACGGCGCTAGTTAAGACCCCGTGGTGGTAATTGAGTATCGTCAGGAATTACTTGTAATTGTTCTCGTGTAAAACCCCGCTGAGGGGCAGTTGAATCCAATTTATAGATTGGAGGTCTACCAGTTGATCGTGTTATAGTAGATATCTTGTGTGCAGTAACACTCCAAATAGGATCAGTAGCCCTTTTTGTGCCACCTTCCAGCTCTCCTGGTTCGTATAAATACCTAACAGTGACATTACTACCAAGAATTGGTTCTTTGAAATCTTTTTGTGAAATTCCTTGGATTTCCATTTTTGGTATAGACGCTCTCTTAATCGCGTTGACAGGTTTCATGTTAATTGTTCGAGTAATCTCGTTATTGAGCGCGGTAATCACAGCTGGTAATCTCTTAACCCATTCACGGGATCTTTTATCCTGAATAAACTCCTTCGCGTATTGATATCCAAATAACCGCTAAGCAAGAGTCCGATTAAAACGTTCAACAATTGCCTGATCGCGATGTAGCGCAGTATGCCCTCGTCTGATGGTGACATTGTGATGTTTCATCGCTGATAAAACAGCGCCTTGAAATTCCTTGCCAGGATCAACCTGCAATAGATTTGGCCAGCGTAGTGGGCCTCGTCGATAAATCCTTTCAAATGCAGAAGCTACTTCAGTTGATGATTTTGTTTTTAGCGGTTCTGCTTGTTTGTATCGACTTGCAACGTCAGCTACGGTTAGCGCGTATTTGTAACCGTTGCCATGTGGTAAAAACAATAAATCAGCTTGATGAACTTCATTGGGTCCGGTAACATCAAAATGCGAGAAATTGATTTGTTTTGGACGCGGTAGATAAATTTGCCATATAGCCTGTTTGGATAACCAATTAGCCGCAGTAGCCTTTTTCACTTTTGCAGCGCTAGCGAGTTTATTGATTGCAGCGTTACCCCGCCAGTATCCTTTTGGAGAATAATAAATAGATTCCATGTTGTTACTAATTACCAGCACCTAACATCAATTTGCTTTTCATAGCCGATTTTATTAACCATGAAGCTAATTTTTCTTTGAAGGATTTATCAGGAATAGCATTTAACGCATGAATTAATTTCACATCTGCGAGATGTCTTTGCTGCAAATCGCTGCTCCTATATGCAACATCATGAGCATGACACGCCTTATCAATAGCGTTTATCGGTTCTTCACCTCGTCGCGGTTGATTTTGATCATCAAGTCTGATATCTAATCGTGTTCCGGGGCCACAGTAGCTATATCCTGGAAGGTGCTTTTCTCCGGGGTACTTTGCCCATGGGGTTCCAGGGAGCTTTGCCAATTTGGCTGTGATATCACCTCCTCGTGTTTTTTTAAAACATCTCCGAATTGTCAAATCTTTGATTTTGTAGAAACAAATCTAAATTTTTTTATACCACATGTTGCACATCTACCATTTAGTGCAGATCTGTTATTTTTAGTTGTAACCGTCGTCACATCATTTGTGTTAATACGCGTTTTACACTTCACACAATATAGATCCATAATTTATGTATAGAGATATGGATATAATTGATTTTTCAGCGACTAAAGCAAGAGAACCGGTTAAGCATCATGCAGCACTACCAAACTCTATCCGGATGATTATAATCGGGCCATCTGGATCCGGCAAGACGCAATTGTTACTTAATTTAATAATGAGATGGATGAAGTGGGATAAGTTGTATTTAATTGCCCCTAGCGTAGATGATCAACGATGCTATGAAGTGTTAAAGGATTTTAACGAGAATGCATCAGAAATTAAAGGTGAGAACGTCGTTGATTTTATAACCGATATTGACGAGGCGCCATCCGTGGATGACCTCGATGGAAGTATCAACAATTTAGTCGTATACGACGATGTGATGTTAGATAAACAAAAAAATCCTGCTAGAATATTTTCCCGAGGCAGGCATAAAAGCACTGACGTGATATATGTCACTCAACGATACACACATATTCCAAAAGTGATCAGAGATAACTGCAATTTATTGTGTGTATTTAACGGAGTTGATACTCATACTCTTAGAAATATTTGGCAAACTTGGTGCTGCGGTGATATGGATCATAATCAATTTAATAATTTCTTTAGTAACGCTCAGTCAAACCCGTACGGATTTGTAACGATAAATTTGCATGACCCTCGGACACGATATCGTATCGGACTCGATCAAATATTCGGTTGAAATCATTGGTAACCAGAACTGAAAGTTTCAGCAGCAGAGAGGGTGAGTGACAACGACGTTGGCGTATATAAGGAAATCTTATTTTATCGAATAGACCCCATTTTTTTTACTATTTGGTAGAATCATCAGATTTCCTTATTTACACTCAAAAAGTTGTAGGATTCACCCTCTCTGCTGCTCAGGGTATTTCAGCTCCACGTCACATATTTGTTGCGCTACAGAATACTGCGCGATTAGATAATCAAGAACGTTCCCATATGATATTTGATCAAATTGGGTGTAATGATGTCTCGCTGAAAATAAACGGACAGCAAGAACCATCAGAGGATATACAACTAAATTACACAGAAAATCATATTGCACGAGTTTATCATAACCTGTTGTCGTATATGGGACGCGATCAAAATGTTGATACTGGTCTACAACTATCACAGTTGGATTTTAAAAGTCTGTATCCGATTTATTACTTTTCGTTGGAACATCTTGACTTGATGAGACAGTCCGTCGTTGATATACATTTCCGAGCTCGTGTAACCCTTCCTGGTGGTATTGCTAATTATAGAACGGTTGCTGTCATTCTCAGTGATAAATCAATGCTACTCGAAGGTGTTGGTGGACGAATGAGAGTGGTAGATGCACCAGTTGAAAATCTGTGATTGATTACTTCGTAACTGATTTTCCCTCTCTCTCTGCGATTTAGAATCAATCTGTTTTGTATAATGTCGTATAATAATATCAATGTCACGTTGACACCTGGTCAGTTAAAAAAATTACAATCCAAATCAGCTATGCAATGTGGAACCACAATAACGCTGAAACCTAATCAAATGAATGGCGGGGAAAATAAACTATCACTGACGAAGACTCAAGTTAATCATTTTAATAAAGCGTTTAAAGAAAAAAAGGGAGTTCAGGTTACTCTTTCTGCGAGCGCGATTAAAAACATGGAAAAGACTGGTGGTATATTCCCGCTGTTAGGGTTGATTCCAGGATTGATTGCCGCAGCGGCCCCAGCGGTAGCTAAAGCGGCAGCATTAGGGGCTATTGGTACCGCGGCAGGAATGGCACTAAAGAAAGCAACGGGAAAGGGGTATAAAAAAAGGGGAAAGGTCTAAGACTACCAGGAACCCCGTATTCATGGTACAGCGGAAGCGGCCTGAGACTAGGAACGGTTTACTAGTGAAAAATCTTCCAATGTCCAATTTTGATTTAATTGATGCCGCTAAAAAACTCGCGATTAAAAACTTCAGAGGTGTTTTTATGAAAGATCAGTTACCGGCACAACCTAATCACGTTGAAACGGGTATTATTAATTTAGATAACAGCGATGGACCTGGAACCCACTGGGTTGCATACGCGATTGATCCACGTGGGATTATTTATTTTGACTCATATGGACTAGCGCCTCCGAAGGAATTTAACCGCTATATCCTTGATTTATCAACGCGCTTAAAAATACCACGTTGGTATTCCACGTTACCAACACAAACATTGCTTGACCCACCCATATGTGGCAATGAAGTATTAAACGTACTTGATGCTATTTCACGAGGACAAAAACCACCCCATGTAGTAGTGAATGAGTATACTAGCGGTCGTTGGATTGAAAATCTTTAAGATTTTAAACAGAGAAAAGATTTCTATGATAACAATGATTGATATTTGGGGACGACCTTTATCAGCGCTGAAGAAACCGGATACTGATGAAGTTGAAATCAAAGATGTTAAAAAACTAATCGAAGATGAAATAGCCGAAACGTTGAACCTAGCAAGTGTTGATCCTGGTGAAATAGTTGTATTTGGCGATCGTCAGGGTAAATTGAAAACTAGTAATATCTCCCTCGATGATATTTTAGTTAAACGACGAGACGCAGCAGAGGATACTATCGCGCTATTTTTCGATCAGGGTAAACTCAAACCAGGTGTATTTGTTTCAACGATCACGGATAAATTAACAACACTCGATAACACGGCGAGTTCATTGAAATCGCTCAATGATAAGTATGACGATCATATAGTTGTATTTGACCAGTTTACTGCAATACAAAGAAATATAATTGACAAAATTGATAAACCCATGCTAGAATTTTTTGGAAATCCATACCAAATCTCACCTCGATAAAAGATTCTATGTTAGAACTAGCAGCTCTTCAATCCGAATATGAAAAACACGTGAAACAGTTTTCAATGTTTCGTAAAAACATCATTGATAAGTTTATTGGAACCCCATTTGATAAAATTGAAATAACCCTTCCTGATATTAAAAAATCCATCTATGATCTAAAAACATTCAACAACGCAATGAAAGATGATACAACGAGGATGATAAGTGTTATTGAAAAATAAAAATTCCTCATAAGAGCACCAACAATGTAGTATACACGATTCAACACGGTTCATTTGCGTGGACTCCCACAGCCAACATTTTAAACGTAACCGCAGCAGTCAAGGGTATTTATCGATTAACAATAGTATCACCGAATCAATTCAATATATCATCAAGTAGTTCATCTGGAGTCAATAATACGATATCAACGATCATCGACAAGGATGTATCTGAACAGTTCAAGATAACGACCGCAGATAGAAATCTAGCCAGGGTTTCAGTAACGTGGTACGTAGAATTCGTAGTGGATTTAAGTAAACAATTAAATTGATAACACTAACGCTGCTAAAATAAGATGACAATCCCTTCAGTGTATCAGTATTGCTATGATCAAGTCAGAGAATTTCAAACTAAACTCAGCTCACGTTGTGAGGTGTATCAAATAAAAATAAAAAAATACCAACGAAGAATAACCGCGGTTGATATCACAGTATATTCGGTGTCGGGTGTAATCACTGCTGCTGGAATAATACTATCTTCGGTTACAATGATAGCTCCGGTCGTAGTTCCAATCTCTATTTCCGCGGTGGCTACAATTGCGGGTATATTAACCGGGATCACAAAAAAACTATCATCGTGTAGCCAGAGTAAACTACACGTCTATGTAATTAAATTTCACATTGCATCTACCGGTTACTCGCAATTATCCTCGTTGATATCATCGTCACTCGATGACACAACAATATCAGATAGCGAATTCTCAACGATGGCTCAATAGTATAAATCGACAATGCTGAAATTAGAGCGGGATAAAAATAATAACAATGTCGTCACAAGAACTGCTTCAACAAATAGTAGAAAATACAACACCGGTGAAAACAAGCATGATATCAATAACCTCAAAGCGTCCTGAATTCAGTGTGAATTTCCCGATCCCCGTTCCAGTGAGCAAGATCGCGCTAGCAAAACTACGAGTGTATCATAGCTGGCCCAATATCAGATCGGTAGCATTTGGTGGTCAACAACCAAATAATTCCTTGGTGTTCGCGTGGAAAAATCGTGAAGATGGAACCCCAGACTGGAACGTAGTCTCGTTGCCAACGGGGTCATATCAAATCGAACAAATCAATAACGAATTACAACGAAGAATAAAATGTATTACTGGAAAAGAATCAAAAATCGCTATAACAGTTCACGAGCCGACGTTATCATCTACGATCGAGAACAATTCCCCTGGGTATGTCGTAGATATTTATCAGAGTTCTATTAGAACCATACTAGGATGGCCTGAACTACCACCTAGACGAGAAATTGTTATACCAGATGAACCCGTAAAGGGCAATTATATCACCGACAGGATAAAACCCATCAATGAAGTGAAAAGTGATCAAGATTATTCTCCCAACAAGTTCATGGGATATGACAACTATAATCGTTTGACATTTCAAGCTGGTTTAATCGAAGAAAATTTAACAGCGATGAATAATGATTTTTCATTATTGTTAATATCCCTTAAATCCGGCTCTCTCACTAAAGATGAGTTTATCAACGTTGTACAAACAGGTAACAAAATCATCAACGATATGGAACCATTTCATACGCAAATTATTCAAAAAGTATTAATGAACGAAAGTCATAAAGGGATATTTATGGAATCATACAATATCCGCGTAGAGGATATTTAAACGTTTAAAATTCCGGGGTATAAACCCGACGAATTAAAAAAATATCTCAGTTATGCCATCGATATTGGGTTTAAGAAAATCCACGACGATTGGAAGAAATTATCACGACAACAAACAAATATTCTGACATTAAATAACGACCCAGATGTCGGTGGGAGACATATCGCTCCGAATAATGTAAATATATCCTCGGTGATATCATTGAATTTAGTGTGTGATGTTATCGAAGGAAGCTATCAAATAAATCTTGAGCAATCAAATCAAGCTCAGCAAGGTTATATTTTATATTCATTTGCACCAACAGCTCCTCCAGGATTTCTAATTATTGAAGACCCAACTAATCCAGTCTATATGCGATGTCATAATAATTCTTTAACGAGAATTAATTTCAAACTCACTGACCAATCTAATAATTTGATTGATCTGCGAGGTGAAGTTTTGCAAATTAGTCTGTTTGTGAAATCCTAGGACTTTAAATCATAAATGATTTTCATCATAAAAAAATTGTTAACGCATAGCAGCAACGAGGGTGAGTGACAACGATGTTGGCGTCTTTTTTTTTACTGAAATTTTTTTATTTTTTTGCTCAAATTATTTTTAAAAAAATTATAATATTTTCAAGGAAGCCTCAGTTTATTAAATTGAGGCCTATATCAGCAATTTCGGGAAGCCTCAGTTTGTCAAATTGACGCCTATAAAAGTTGTAGGGTTCACCCTCTCTGCTGCTTGTTTACATGAAATTTGCAACAAGTATTTGACCACATAAAATTTATATGAAATTTGAAACAAGTATTTGACTACATGAAGTTTATATGAAATTTACAACAAGTATTTGACCACACAAAGTGTATATGAAATTTGCAACAAGTATCTGACTACATGAAGTTTATATGAAATTTGCAACAAGTATTTGACTACATGAAGTTTACATGAAGCTTGTAACAAGTATTTGACTACATTAGTTTGATATAGTAGTAAAATCTTATTTCATATTTTGTTTTATATTCATAGTATTTGCCGTTGTGTTTGTTATTCTCGTATCATTAATGTGAGTGTTTAATACATTTTCATTGTCACTCACGAACGTGTTTATTCTTCTTAAAACCCTACCCAGTCTCAAAGGGTCAGCTCGATTACTTTACAACAGTAGAGCTGAATTATTTAATCCCTTCATAACTTCCAAATATATAAACATACTCCATAGTAAGAAACCTTTAGGATAATTTGGAAACAAATATAGTCTTCAACGATGAATGCAATTATTAGGAGACAGAGCACCCTCGTATAAAATAAATGAGCTGCACGCATGCACACACACATACACATATATACACAAAGATCTAGCTCTGTTAGACTGTTTATTGAATCATATTTTGAAGGATCTTAAGATTCTACCTGACAGTGAGTGAGCATATGGACATGCTCTGCTTTTGAAGGTTACTCTTGATATGGCTGATGGTTAAGTGAATGTCCAAGTGGAGCCAGGGATTAATGATGAACAGCCTTCAGACTCATTGCCACCTCTACCAATTGCACCATCACTACTAAATGTCAGCGATGACAACAATAAAACTGGTTACACCTAGTCCACCAAACAAGAAAGCAAAGGTCAATGTTGACATGGATGATTGGTTATAAGATGTTGTTTGCCTTGAAGAAAGTCAAAACAGCCAATAACAGATGTCATCCAGAAGACGGTGTCTAGCTATCTAGTTGCTGCTCCACATGATACCAATCTCACAATGTTACAGTGGTGGAAAAAAATCTGACTGTCCTACCAACACAAAAAGCATACTGTGCTATTGATTTTTCATTTTCATAAATGCCCTGTAGCAGCTTGTTCCTGACAACTTGACAAGGAAAACAATCAGTGTAGCCCTGAAGAACATGAAAATTTCCTGCCCAACACGTTTCCAGCTTCCAACTTTTGAAAATTAGTATAACCCTTGTACTAAATTCAAAACTTAGCGATAAAGGTAAACAATTAAATAATTTCTCTTGCTTACATTGCCGTGGTATTAACTTACCTCTCAGAGCAGTTTTGACACTGGATATGCTGATACATGATGGGTTACATATTGCTGACTGAGATAACATCTCACAACTCCATGTTGCATTGTGATCAGTAGCAACAGTTCCATTCATTACAATGTGGACTGTCATCCGTTGTTCACAACTGACACTGTAGACATGAGGATCTGTATCAGTCAATGGAATAATCCCACAGTTAGATGGACTGATTATCTGGATCCATACATATTGTACCCTATCTTTTCTTAGATAAGCACTGTTAATATAAACATCCTCATTGATAGAACATGTCAATGATATGGATCCTCCAATGTCAAAATAAGGTGAACTGCTTGCAGTCAATGTTACTGTTGGAATGGCACCTGTATAAAAGAAATAAATGCAACATATTTGACTTATTTACATTTAATAATAATAATTATGAAGTCTTTGTATACGACCTAATCTTTAGACTCTCTAAGCGCTTTACACAAATAATGATATGACTACACCAAAACAAAAAACATGAAATTGGAAAACATAAAAAATGCTTTGAAATCTCAAACATCACCCGACCAGGTGCCAAAGAGATGTTATTTTACGGTCCTACTAGGAAGTGCAATGTTAAACATAGTCAGACAAATTCATGCAAAGTCAGACGAATTCTGTTTATTTTTACTTACTTTGTATATATCTGTTAGCATTATACTATCTTAAACTTTATTTTGACAATAATGTAATTAAAATTTGCGTGTTTGAATGTAAAATAGGTAAATACGCACCATTACTTGTGTCCCTTTATTTCACATAAATTATTAAAAAACGTTCATTAACGAATTAGTTAGCAAACTAATTACATTATTGAGATACATACAATAATATTATGACAGTTTCATATTACATAAGAATAATATAAATATTTAATATAACTAAGGCAGATTGAGTATAAGTCATATAAACCAGCATATGACAAAGGAAGACTCAGGTGATAAAGACATATTTAAAACTGTCAATAAAAAAATTATCTTACTGAGAGACAATAAATTAAGATGTATCAATACTATTACAAAATATGCACTATTGAAACTGGCTGATTATAGAAAGTATTACATCGAATTTAATTAAATTTTGCTTTATGTGACAAGTAAATATTTTTTAACTTTCAAATAATTTACTGTATTTTATATCATGGCAAGATGTATATAAATACTGAGTGTAATTCCACACATGTAAATGCACTAATTTATTTCATAGTTATCATTATAGCATCTTAAGCAGTAATAAAAAATAAATTCTATGCTCTTGATGTTTGTGGTATATGATGAAAAGAAGTAATGTCACAATGTAATTGGGATATGAAACTTTTTCCATTGTAGAAAACCCTTACTCAGAAAACAATCCAAAACAACTTATAAAACTCATTTGCTATTTCTGTTCGTTAATAACAATGGTAACTACAAAATCATCAGGTCCCATGCATCTATTTTAGAGAATATTAGTCTATATCAGGGAGACAATATAATTAAGACTTTTGATGCTCTTTATCTATCTTTATATATATATATGACTTTGTTGTATAGAATCAGCCTGTTATACATGATTTTAATATCTGCCTGAGGCTGTAATAGTAATGATATTACATACATAACTGTTATTTTACATATACATAACTTATGCAATATATAACTGTCTTATTATTACTACTATGAATTGTCTCTCTACAAGATATTTTGTTATAAAATTATTAAATCTGGCTTATAGTCGCATTGAGACTGCCTTTGTCAAATGCTTGGTATTATGATTGTCAAACTAGATCTGCCATTGTTCTTTTAAATATTTATATTATGCTTATGCAGTATAATACTGTCATAATATTATCATGTATATCTCAACAATATAATTATTTTTAAACAACTAGTTAATGAACATTTATTAACAATTGTTAGTATACGTCACAACATAAATTTAAGAGGAACAACTAAAGTGGCATATGTATCAATTTTACTTTAACCAACATTAAAACATCCTTTTAATTACAATATTGTCAAAATAATCCCCCAAAAAATGTCAGACTTTTGGGTGTTCATTAGGACCATTTATTTTATCCCCTCGGCATACTCAGCCACAGATGCCATATATTAACATAAATATTTGTTCCCATTGGTATAAATACTTTACTGACAGCTCATTTAATATGTAAAGTGCTGCTCAAAATCCTTGTAAGAAATATGAGACAACGCTCATAGTGACTGTCCCACAGTGAAACTGATTACATTCAGTTCTGATTGGTTATATTTTGTAAAGTCCAGAGTAAAACAATAACCAGAAATCAGAACTAACTGTAGCTTATTCACAACGCAATACACCAAAAGTAATCAAAATCATCTCAACAGATACAAAAGTGAAACTTTGTAAAAAGTGGCTATTGAATGATCTGTGCTTAAATAATGCATGGGTAACAGTTTTATGCTAATATATGTATATGAAATAAGCATCTGAATGTGCTGATGTGAATATAAATAACACACAATCTGCAAAGGGAAACATTCTAAACTGCACCTTGTTAATTTGTTGAGAGTGTTGTCACTAATTTTATTCATTAACAAGAATGAGTGCCTGTGGTGCAACATCTGTTTTGCATTTGTTTGAATTTGAACAATTTGGTTGTTAAAATCTTCATCAGCATACATTTTCAAGACAAGATTTTCCTTGCATGAAGAAATTTAACTTTTTTGTCAGTAATGCCTTCAAAAGTTTGGTAAAGATGGGAAATTGGTAAACAATGATTTAAAAGTATTCATTCAGTGCTAAAATAAAATGCATGATGAATAAGATGAGTCTTGCATCTGACCAAATAAACAAAAATTATCCATAACAATAAAATGTGGAATACCAGTCACAATAGCTCATTTTCTTGTAATAGTGTATTACTGAAAGAGATACATTATATGATCATAATATGCCATGATTCTAGCAGTAACAGTGCCCAAGAATATAGGTTCAAATTTGTACAAAAGTAAAAGAGAGTGCATAATATTTTCTATAGTTTCCTTCCGAGAGTCTATAACTTGCAAGACTGGTGTCTTCACTTATAAGACGTCATTAATTTAGGTTCACTAGTATATAATACAGGATGCAAATAAGTATGGCGAATGGCATGTCATACATCTGCTTGACTGTAAAAGTGATGTGTACTGTAGTTTAGTATAATTGACTTGGGGGGATAAAAAATTAAACTTAATGTACAGAAATAATTGACTTAGAGGATAAAAACTAAACTTATTGTACAGAAATAATTGACTTAGAGGATAAAAACTAAACTTAATGTACAGAAATAATTTACTTAGAGGATAAAAACTAAACTTATTGTACAGAAATAATTGACTTGGGGATAAAAAACTAAACTTAATGTACAGAAATAATTGACTTGGGGATAAAAAAACTAAACTTAATGTACAGAAAAGACTAAACTTAATGTACAGAAAAAATTTACTTGGGGGATAAAAAAGTAAACTTAATGTACAGAAATAATTGACTTGGGGGATAAAAAATCTAAACTTAATGTACAGAAATAATTGACTTGGGGGATAAAAAATCTAAACTTAATGTACAGAAATAATTGACCTGGGGGATAAAAAACTAAACTTAATGTACAGAAATAATTGACTTGTTGTACTTTGATTTTGTTCGTTAGACCTGTTGATAAAATTTTTGTATTGTCCACAGTGCAAGCCATCCAAAACTTATTTTAAGTTATTCTTTAAACCCAAAACCTTTAACATTTTGAGCCTTAATCAAAAGACCGTCTCCATATCTTAACTGTAAGCCATAAACATAAGTAAAGGTACTAAAAGAATTATGAAAAAGCTTTTTTCCTCTTTCAAGAAACATTGACCTATGACACCAAAATCAATAGGGTTCTTCCTTCCCCCAAACACAATCAATGCAAACAGCATAGTAGCTGTAAAACATTGTGCAGAAACGATTTGTATTACTTCTAATACAGTTACCTTGATCTTTTAACATTTTGACTCTCAAATCAACAGATTTTCACTTACCCTAATTGCATGCCATCGACAAAGATATGTGGCTGAATATGATGCAGAACTTCCGCACAAACCAGTGTTCTTTATTCAGTCACAGTTACCTTAGGGTTTCAAATCAATAGGGTTTTGCTTTATCCATGCTGTGCACAAAGTTTGGTAACTATAGATAGTCAATAACTCGTTATTCTGCAGAAATTTAACTGGTAACAAATATGGTTGGACATGATAACATGCTCTGCAATATAGTGGTCATATAAAACCTATATTCAACATTAATAATCAAGTTGTTTTGCATCGTTTGAATTTGAAAAATTTGGTTGTTAATCTCCAACATCATACTTTTTCTAGAAAAAAATTTTCATTGCATGAAGAATTTTTTTTTGTCTGCAATGCCTTCCAAATTTAGGTAAAGATGGGAAATTGGTAAAAAATGATTTAAAAGTATTCATTCAGTGATAAAAAAAATGCATGATGAATAAGACGAGTTTTGCATCTGACCAAATAAATGAAATGACCTAAACAAATAAATAATAATAAGGAATAAAAATCACAGATACATAACAGCAATCTGTTTTGAAATGTTTTTTATCCTGTCAAAGATAATCAGGTGAACAGATCTTAAGCCCATATCTGCCTGTAATCTGCATTCTAAATATACAACCATTAGATGTCAACATAAATATATAAAAGTGACCTTCAAAAAAATAAAATACACCTAAGTTGTATCAATAAAGCAACAAACTGTGTCATAGTCTGTGTATTGTGAATTGTATTGATATGCATGGCAAAGGTGTATTGTTTCACCCCTAGCAAATACTACAAATATTCATCTGCACTTGTTGCCTGGCTAAAATGTCTGGCAGCAAGTAAGCATGTAGGAACATTGGTTGATAACCAAATCACTGAAATACTAATCACCTGTGTAAGCAAAGATTACTCAGTAGTCTCTCGAATACAACATTTGGACATGCATTTCATATAGCCATGTCACAAACACTTCTCTTTGATACAGCAAATCTTTTGATTTTATGGTTCAATATCATCATCCGTCTCTTGACCTAGTGTGGTCATGTTGGCATGTGCTGCTGAAAATCTGACCAATTCCCTCCACTTGTCTCAATCATGTGCCAATGCCTGTCTTCACAACACTTTTCCTGGTCTATTCTGTGATGCTGTCAGTCCACTTTGATCCTGTCAACCCCTCCTTCTGCCACCCTGCATTCTGCCCTGCAGTATTGTTTGTGGATAGACTGTTGGCTCTAATGACATGCCCATACCATTTCAGCTTTCTCTCTTTGACAGTGGTGAGGATGTCTTAACATCACCTACTTTGTGCCTGATGGTGTTACAAACTTCTTCATTTGTGATGTGGTCCATGTAAGAGATGACAAGGATGGTTCTGTAACCTCTCATTTCAAGTGCCTGGATTCTTCATTGTAATTCTGCTACCAGGGGACAGGCCTCACATGGACACAAAAAGATTGAGATGACTAGTGCTCTCTATAGTCAGATTTTAGTTTTCAGACAGATATTCTTGTCTCTCCAGATTTGTCTTAGCTCTGACATATCTGCTGTTGTTTTATGCTGCTCATGACAAACCTTCTGCTCTTGATCCCTCTTAAGTGATTATAGAACCAAGGTATTTGAACTGGCCTACTGTTTCCAGTTCCTGTCCTCTGACTTTAATCATGGCTGAGATTTGTTTGCCACTATTTCTCATCTGCTTTTGTCTTCTCTGTGCTTATCTCCATGTTAAATCAGGAAGATGTTTCATCATGGTTCTTCACTAAGGTGGCAATTTCATCTTCATTGCCTGCAAGCCTATCAAAGTCGTTCGCAAAGCGTCGCCTGCTGATGTTATGCACGCCAATGCTGCCTGTCCTACAGTAGTTTTCCAGGACTTCACTCATAATGCACTCTATGTAGATATTAAAATGTATGGGTGACAGTAGACACCCTTGATGTACTCCAACTGTAGTCTTGAACGAGTCCTCCACAGAACATTGAGCAATTACTGCACCGGTAGCCTTGGCATACATCTGCTTGATGGTATTCATCAACGTTTGACCCATGTTTCTACTTCTTCATTGTGGCCCACGATGCCTAATGCCACACTCTATAAAAAAAGCCTTTTTGAAATCTATGAACACATGATAGACTTTTTTTATGTTGCGAGTACTTTTCACACAGAACCCTGAGATTGAATATTTGTTCTGTTGTGCTTCTTCCACTCTAGAACCCTGCCTGTTCTTCAGCAATTATTTCTTCTGCTTGTGGTTTCAGCCTGTTCAAGATGACCTTCAACATCACCTTACTAGCATGGCTGATTAAATGGAGAGTTCTGTAATTTTGGAACAGCTGGAGATTGTCTTTTTTGGGAATGTTATAATCAGTGAATTAGTCCACTGTGTTGGCCATTCACCTGTCTGCCAGATCTTGTTGCAGATTTTTGTTAGTAGCTCTATCACTGATTCCCCCCATTCTTTGTAAGTTCAGCTGGGATGTTGTCTACTCTTGCTGCCTTCCCATTATTCAGTGCTCTTATTGCTGACTCCACATCTTTGAGAATGGGGAAATCATCATCATTTGTGGAGTTTAGAACTTCAAGCACTTCGAGGTCTCCTGTGGAGGGATGGTTGTAGAGTTCTTTACAATAACCAGTCCATCTTTTTGCAATGGCATTTGCTTCTGTGGTGCATTTTCTATTTTTGTTTTAAATGGTACTGACTTTTGGTTGTTTCTGTCTGGTGAGGTCTTTCACAATTTGGAATGCCTTTTGCTGTTATTCGTTATCAGACTGCTCTCTATTTCTGTGCACTTCTGTCCAATCCAATATTCTTTTGCTTTCTTCAAGTTTTTTCTTATTTTCTTGTTTATTTCTTGGTACTCCATTTCCCCTGTTGTGTGTCTGGTGTTTTTGACGTATCCTCAGGCATCACATGGTTTCAGAATCTTTTCTGTAACCCATAGTTTTTTTCTTCTTTGAGTGATTGAGGCTAATTATGTCCTTGGCAGCTGTTGTCATGGTTGAATTTGAGCCTGATTTTCTTTGGCTTGTTTATTTTCTTCAGCCTCACTCAGAAGTTCATAATCATGAGACCATGATTACTCCCAAACTCAGCACCTGCGAAGGTTCTTGTTCAGCTTTATTGATGCCAGATCGGTGATGGCTTTGAACCAGTATGTAGTCGATCTGGTTATGATGGGTTCGATCCATTGGTATGTGACATGTCCAGCATCATAAAGCTTTATGATGTACCAGGGTGTTGGCTAGTAAAAAGTTGTTGTAGATTGTGAACACGATTAGCCGTGTCCCTCTTTCATTGATAATCTCATTGCAAGAAGGTCCACAATGATCATCCCAGTCTTCTATAGCATCTTTGCCAACTCTGGCATTCCAGTCTCCTTGGATGATGAAGATGTCTTTTTCTCTTTACTTGTTTTTAAAATATAGCCCATTGAATTATCTCAGTACAAGCAGTATAAAATTACACAAATTTCTGCTGAAATTTGGAATTCATTATATAATGTCACAGAAAGCAAAGTAAATTTTTTGTAATATATCCTCAGCTGATGACATAGGAACACTGCAAACCAAACTTCCAAATGCCTATAATGTTGTTGACCATTAGTAAATGAAATAAAATCAATAAGGAAAACTTAAACTGAATAAAATAAATAATGTCTACAGGGTACCTAGAGTCACTATGTTGATTACAGGTCAATCGGGAAACAATGTGAAGTTGAACTTGAATAATAAACATGTGACATTTTACTGGTTTCTTAGATCACATGATGAAATAATATAACAGACTTGCATAATGAAGCCAACACAATTTTAAGATAAAAAGATTGAGGGAAGATTTTTCAAATCAATATTTGGTAGAATTAATGCAGTAGATAATGTGCCAGGAAAAAGGATCCTATAATTTTTTTTTAGCTATACCAACAAAAGACAAGCAGGCCATTAAAAAAGTCATGCCTACTTTAGATGCTGTGTGCGTGAGGACTAGAGCCAAAATGTACACCAGCATGGTCAAGATAAGGAACAAGCCTGACAAGATTACAGACTGCATTTCCCATACATACATATAAACACACACAGTTTCACTCAGTCATAACACGATGGTCAAGGTCCACAACATGTGACTTGTGTACTGAACTGTGCTATAACAAAATCAGCTGTCAGTTAGCTGATGAAAATGATGCATGCTAGAAAAAGTGGGTGTAAAAATATGTGCTTCATTAATCATGAAAACAGTTAGGTTGCATTTATAATATTCTATTTTATTCAGAGAATCACACATTGGTACATACATGTGTATAATGTGTGTGTGTGTGTGTGTGTGTGTGTGTGTGTGTGTATACACATCACACACTTAATGTATGGTAGTCTGAATAGAGTATCAATCACCAGCCAATCTCATGGCATGCTGTGAATCCATAATACATGTAACACTTCATATATTTACAGACTATTTACACAAAGATTTCAAATAATTTTGTTACATTTCATTATGCATCTGAATTCAATGGAAAAAATAAAAGCAAAAATTATGTAAGGAAAGGCAAAGCACATTTATAGTATAGTATATCCCAAGATCAATATATGGAATCTATAAATTTCATACTGCTAGAAATTTCTGATCAGCAAGTCAGGGTACTTCTTTTTTTTAAAAACATTACGTTTCAGCTCCTTTCTGTTACTGTCACATTTGCTGTTCTCAAAGATCTACTCGTTAAAACCTAAAAGTCTATCTAACTGTGACTGTTAAATCCTGTTAAGGGCTTAAGGTTTACCTTTAGTAGTCAAAGCTTTTCATCTCCAAGCGTATCTTGTAGAAATTTCCCAACAAAATGTCATTAAATTTGCCCTAAAATTTAGCATCAACCTATTTTTGTATGTGTTGATTCTATATCAGCAATAGGCACAAACAATTTTTTAACCTTTCTGCCCCCTCCCCATAAGGATATCCCCAGCCATGAATCCACCTGGTAGAAGCTACCACTTTTACCTTTAATCTCCATGTACCATTATCCACTGTACATGCCTGCTAATTAACACTTTTAGTCCTACTCATTTGAATGACCAAAGCAAAAGTAATTGTTCAGAACACCTCCACGAAGCCAATGTTATAGGGCTTTTGAATTTTGCATATTAACTTTTGATGATTAGCAATGTACTTAAATTAATTTATAATTCCGTTGAGAATCTTTAAACAACCACTACATTTCTGTCAGCGTGTATACACCATATGTTGGATATTATCTGAGCAACAATTGTATAAAGAATGCACTGAAGACAAGCACAACTTAGACTTAATGGCTTTATTGTTCATGTATCAGTAATACATGTAATTAGATTAACACTTATAAGCTGAGATCTTTCAAGAATAAACTAAATGCACACAAATAGATACACATATTCATATTGTAAATTATTTGTTTTAAAAATATTGGTGAAATGTTATCATTTCTGGAAACATACTAAAATCATGTTACATTCAAAGTTTAAGCAATTTATTCCCCAAAAGTCAACTTTTTATCCATTAGTTTTTGTTCTTTTAATAATTTATTTTTCATGTATGAGAAAAATACATATACAGTGTATACAAAACTTTAGGCACCACACCACAATTGCATTGTATTTGAATTCATGTGATCTCTTCTCCAAAATGAAAATTAGTCTATGTACAAAAAAGACCTGTAATTTCATGAACAATGCCATGATTGTGTTATAATGAAGTCAACTAAAGCTACACACACACACACACACACAAACACACACACACACACACACACACACACAACTATGGACATAATCAGTTATTTAGTTTATTCAATGCAAACATGTATAGGTAAATTTAAAAATATGTGGAAAGATTTTGTACAAA
The DNA here is from genome assembly GCA_029339505.1 of Unio delphinus. Lineage (NCBI taxonomy): Eukaryota > Metazoa > Mollusca > Bivalvia > Unionida > Unionidae > Unio > Unio delphinus. The sequence goes on from JAQISU010000331.1 coordinate 2,457,842, forward strand.
AAGTTTCAGCATACTGTACTTACCAACAGTTTTATAAAGCATCCAGGACAAGATGACGTATGTTAGAAAACTACTCATCATTGTAGAATTTCTAGAAGGTTTTTTTTCTGAAAAAAGATGGAAGCAATTGTATTTATAAATTGAGACTGTATTACTTGCTTCTTTGATATATCAATACAAAACATTAACTCTGGATGTGACACACTCAGATTGTGACATTCTCTGAGGCTGCCCAGAGGAAAAGGTTCTAGACCTCTAAATGAAGAGAAGGGGCATGTGTGCCTCCTCGACATCGTAGATGTAGCCTATTAAAGACTTGTTGTTTGATGAGACCATTGACACATTAGTTCCTTATTAGGTCAGTCCAGAAGCCATGGAGAATTGTGTCCTCTGGCTCTAAATGGACTCCCCAGCCTGAATCTCATGTATCTGTGAAAAGATAGAATTGGGGATTGGGTGCATGCATGGGAACCCCAACCAGGTATCTGTCTTGATTCATCCACCAAACCAATGGAAGTTTCAGAATTTAATTATTAATCATGAGGTGACATATGCTACCATATCTGTTGATAAAATTTCACCTTCAGTGAATTATCAGTGCGATTAACATAAGTGATGGTGAGAGATTACAATGGTTTAGATTGTTCAGGGAAATATACAAATTCTTCATTCAGAAATTGATGTATATTGTTGCAATAGTGTTAAATCGTCACTTCACCATCTCTCTTCACCTTCTTTAGCAGTCAAACTGCCATTAACTGCCATACAGCAGATATAGAAATATGACTGAAAGTTTGTTAAAAGCTACATTAAAAATCCAAATTAAACACACACATTTCAAGTACTAGGCTACACTATCTCAATTAGAAGCACAAATCAATTTCAGGAATTGGTGAGAGGGATTTGTTTTTACTTTTTTGTAAGGCCAGTAGACGAATGTGGAGTGCTAAGGCTAGAAAAGAAACAGGGTCAGTGAGTTAAAAAAAAGATATTTCCAAGTAAAACAATTATACCAGCTAAAAAGTTAAAAAATGTTTAAAAAAGCCAAAACAAAGAGCCATCATCAGAGTTATTCAAGCAAACCCTTTAGGGTCACAAGGAGTCTCAGTGAAGAAGCGACTGAAGATAGTAATAAGTAATATGTCATCAAAGAATATAAATCAAAGGATTTTGATGCATTTCTTTGGTTTTTCCAAAGTAGGCACTGAGTGTGATTTTTAAGTAACAGTTTAAGTGAAGGCTGTTAAGTTAGAATGAAACATGTATATTCCATCTCATTTGAAAGAGTAACAATTAATTAAGATAATCCTATATGTTTATTTTATGCTTTAAGTTACCTTTACTTTTAATTTACTTTAAGTTGAGACCTTAATTTATTTACTGCACTGTAACAGACTTGTTTGTTTGTTTGAATAGGATTCTAATGTAGCTTTAAAAAAAAATCAGACATACCACTAGAATATTTGCAGTGAAGCAGTTTATAGTGATGTCTAGCACTGGGGCATCATACTGCAGACATGTAGTATGATGTCCCACCCAGTCGCATTATCCTGGCACCAGGCTGACCAGTCCTAACACTAACCTCTTAATGCTGAGTGCCAAGCAAGGCAGCTGTTAGTACAATTTTTGTAAGTCTTTCGTATGACTCTGCTGGGGATCGAACCCACAAAATCCCGCTCCCACAAAAGACGCTGTAACCACTAGGCCATCAGAGCAATCACAAAACAGTTTAACATAGTGTACATGTTTCTGCGACGACACGATTGCTCTAATGCTTTTTTCTTTGTCTTGGGGATGAGTTGAATTGGTGTTCAAAACATTAATTTTACCTTAGTTTAAAAGTTGGTACATGTTCTTGTCAGAATACCCTGTCATTTAAATTAATGCCTTAAGTCAATGAGTGAAACTGGGCGAACCACACTATATATATATATGTGTCTGTGTGTGTTCAAAGAAAACAAAAATCCAGCAGCACATCCCTTTTTAACACATTAACCCCTAGTACTGCATTTATGGGACAGCAATTGGGTTCTCACAGTACTAGTTGCACTAGGTGGCGCTGCTAGTCAACTCGGTTCATTTTAATGGAGTAATATATCAAGGAGTTCAACTTATGAATCACGGACTCTTTCATAAATCAGTGATGAGTTAAAGAAGAGAAATGCCAAGGTTTCTGGTCGAAAAAAAGAGCTCATTGAGAGGTAAGTGAACGTACACTTTTCTTAGCACGATCCAAACAAGAACACATTAAAGTTGTTTAATGACGCCAACCTCGAAAATAGGTTATAGTCGAATATGAGCAAATATTTACTCGAGTACACAGGTGTTCGAAGCGAGCTTGATGTGAAGAAAAAAATAATAATTTAAAGAAAAAAAACATACAGAGTGAGAAAAATACCTTAGAGTACCCCCATGACCCATTCAGACATATGACCCCCTCTATATTACTATATCAAAAGATAGATATAATATATAGAGGGGTTCATATGTCTGAATGGGTCATGGGGGTACTCTAAGGCATTTGTCTCACTCTGGATGTTTTTTTTTCTTTAGATTATTATTTTTTTCTTCACATCAAGCTCGTGTCGAGCACCTGTGCTCGAGTACAGGCCATATTCTTATATGATTACAGTATGAAATACTGGATTAAATGATATATTGTATTAGTACTTAACCTGATGCATTCATGGTCATCTAAGTTCCATAATTTTTTTAATTTGTAATTGTTTGGGAAATGTCGAGCTGAGATTTGTTTAGTGCGAAATTGATGAGCATAGATCATAGATGACTATTGAAAATTAGAAGTATTGACACACATCTTGGATATTTAACTGCTTACAAAAGAGTTAATGTTTGATTGTTGCTTCAAAAGCTCAATTTCCAATTTTGCTTGTTAGTTACCATGTTTCAGGAGAAGAACAGATCACATGTTCATTATGTTTCTCTCTCTCTCTCTCTCTCTCTCTCTCTCTCTCTCTCTCTCTCTGGTATCATGGTACCAATTGTTTTTCCATAGACCTCAATGCTAATATTTGGAGAGATAAATATATTTTCTATCCTAATTTAGCGTGCATCTCACACACTGTTATAGAGAACAATGTTAGATTGTCAATTTGACGATGACAAAGCCAGGTACTCCATTGCATTTAAGAGAGATAACTGCTGGAACTAGACAGGGGTATGAGTTATCTAGTCACAACATACCTATTTTCAGTCATGTGTATTACATTTTCAAAAAATTATAAGAAATACAAAATATGATCTATACAGGAATTAACATAAATTCACATGTTGCCAAGAGACTAAACTATTTTTTAAGCCTAACAGAAAGTACAACTCTGTTGTTTATTTCTGAATGGTATGGACCCTACACCTTTAAGCACCGCCCACCTGGACATGCGCAATTGGTACCGTTATACCCTCTCTCTCTCTCTCTCTCTCTCTCTCTCTCTCTCTCTCTCTCTCTCTCTCTCTCTCTCTCTCTCTCTCTCTCTCTCTCTCTCTCTCTCATATTTTCCAAGCATATGTACTATGTTTTCAAGGCAGAAGATTATAAGTGCTGTAAATAAATGACTAAAAAGAGAATATACAAAAAGTAAAAGTGTCTTGTCATAATGAACTTGTATCTTTTTAATCGTTAAAAATATTATGAGGTATTTTTAATATCCCCAGTTAGAGTACACGTTATATGTAATTACAACATTGAAATAAAACAGGCAAATCTTCTGCAATATAAATAATCACAAATAGCTTTTTTTAAATTATCAAACTTAGTTTTAAAATAATATCATAATTTATTGATTGTATGATTTATTAAAATGTCAAGTAATAATGACAATAAGTATTGAAGAGGGTCTAATTCTGGTCACTATTCACCACTAAGACTAATGAGAGTAACTTATCTTAATTGTACACAGGAGGTAGACAATAAAGCTTATGTAGTTTTGGCTGGTATCAGGAAACAAACATGGCTTGTGAAATGAACTGTATGACAAATGATGGAACGAACAGCAAACAATTTTAAATCTTTATTGTATTTCTTTACAGATTGGAGTTTTATGATAAAAATTCAGCATCTGGTACTACTGAGCCAGAGTTCAAGATGGATATTCCAGATCTAGATCAGTACAAGGATGCCCATGTCGGTATGACCAGCAATTTTCCCCAATTCACCATGGAAAGGTTAACAGAATACCTGTCTCTGTATTGCAAGGACTTTGATGCCAAGTGCAGAGATATGTATGAAGAGAGGTACTTGCGATGCTACAGAGTGTGTCCATACCCAGAGAGAGGTTTGACATTAAATCTTGTCCATTGTATGGGCTGAAATGAAGAAGCCAGTAACCGATAAGGTAGACCTGTCACTGGATGAAAATGGGGTAGTACAAGAAGCTCAGTGTGAATGTGGTGCTGGACAAGGTCCCTCAGCTCACTGCAAACATGTCGTTACAGTCTTGTATGCAAGTTCCAGGTTTTTACAAGATGGAATCATTTTGTCTGAACTGTCGTGCACTCAGGTACTGCAGACATTTCATCAAGCAAAACCACACAAAGGTTCTCCTCTAAAAGCACATCACCTGCAGACCATTCGTGGAAATGATAGAACCTTGCAATTCGACCCACGCCCTAACAAATATCATGTTCAAGAAGCCTACCAAGATCATTTTAGAAATGTTTGTTTGAATTATAATGGTTCTATAAAGATGCCAGTACGCCATCTCTTCCCCCCAGCTAACATATCAGCACTTAGCAAAGATCACCAGTACAAGACACAAACCATGGAAGAACATTTTCTCGAGACAGAAAACTTAACACAGATTACCAAAGGCCAGGCTAACCTAGTCGAGGAAGCAACATGAAATCAATCTGCCTGTAAACAATGGGGTGATGAGAGGTGCAAAAGACTTACTGCCTCTATGTTTGGTTCTATCTGCAAAGCTACTGAAAGAAAGGACAAACAAGCCCTAGCTAGATCGCTATGCATGTGCAGTTCAATTCGCACTGTACCTATTCTCCATGGCATAAAGTATGAAGCAGTAGCCATAAATAAATTTGAACAATTAGAAGGTATCAAGACACATCCTTGTGGTTTATTCATTTGTGAGGAGTATCCTTTTTTGGCAGTAACTCCAGATAGGATAATTAATGATACTACTCTTGTGGAAGTGAAATCCCATATGCAAGCAAAGACAAGGTCATTAACCACAACACTGTGCCTTACCTCAAGTTGTCATCATCGGGCCTCACATTGGATTCCAATCATGATTATTATTTATCAGATTCAGGGACAAATGCTGTGCTCTGGGAGAAAGGAGTGCAAATTTGTTGTCTTCACCATGAAAGAATTAAAGGTTGTTTCAATAAAATTTGACAAGGACTTTGTAGACAGGATGGTAACTAAACTTAAAGAATTTTTTGATAGTCACTTCAAAGAAGCATTAATCAATCATCACTTTTACAAACTATATTACAGCTATGACTTTTGAAGTTTATGATGTAACATCACTATTTCCTATTCATCCTAGTTTTTATCAACAGTGAAACCAGTAGTTGAATGGAAGACAATGCAAACGTTGGGTTCAAAATGAGGTTTTATTTTAAGGGCATATTAATATTTTATAAGCAATAAAAAACACACAAGAATCAGAGTGCATAATAGTATATCACTTAAATTATTTTGAAATTGTATGTTAACTGTGGTCTGTATTTAAATTCATGTAGTAAAACACCGTAGTAACATTTCACATCTTTGTTTTAATTCAAAGATATTTCTGTATGAGATACTTGAAAAGTGATCATTGTGAGACAGAATACTGTACATATTTGCTGAATTGAAATAAATATCTTTGTTCTGAAAGAACCATATTTATTGTTTTGTTACACATTTCTACTGCAAACACCAGATTAAGATGAGATTTTTTTCAAAACATTTAGTCTTTTCTTATCAAATATATTTAAGCATGTCTAGGTACAATTCCATTTCTAAAGGAACACAAAGTAAAGCACACCTTTATTATTTCTGTTGCCAGTGCAGATTCTGTATTATTAAGGGGGTTGCACAAAATTTTGTATGTTTTTGCTAAACCAATGATTCGTTCAACATGAACTTGATTGCTGGCGATTTTTCTATCTTTTAGCACGATTCTGGATGACAAACGATTCTTGACCTTGAAGAAACTTGGGATATTGATATGAATATTGAACGGAATGAAGATATCTTCTACATTGAAGCCTTTATCAGCCATTATTGAGTCCCCTGGATTACACATCGTAGTTAGTTTACTTCTTTCACATATCTGTCGATCGCTGATAGAACCTCCATAGGCACTAGAAACATAGGAAACAAGTCCACCAGGCGTGCAACCCACCAGTACTTTTACAGTATTTCTATTTTTGTATGTTGAATATGTTGCTTGTTGTGCCAGTGGCTGTTTGGGTTTGAAAATTGGACACTCTGTACTATCCTCTATCACCCTGGTATTGGGGTATTTTGCCTTAAAATCTGTAGGTGCAAAAAAATGAACTAAATCTCTGGACGGCCACCAGGTTGACCTCATTCCACTGGTGAAACATAAAATTTATCCATGTGACAAACACATTGGTAACCCAACTCTCAGTTTAAAAAGGCGACTGAGTTCAACATTTGTAATGTGTCGTCGAAGTTTAATTAATGTACAAAAAAACTGATCTTAAATATCTATGTTAGATAATGTCCCATCATAGTAGTTGAGGTGATATGCTGCGATTCCTAAGGTATTTAATACAAATTTAAAATTATGATAATTCTCCAGTCCGGTATAAAAATGTATCCCCTGGGGATCATTCACTAAATTCTGGATACTAAACATTGGTTGATCACCACTTTGTGTCCCACAATCCTTTGTGCTGGTTTGTTCAGTCTGAGTTGATGCAGGTATGTAGACTGGAACCACTGAAATAAAATTGTAATTGCAGTTGGTGAATTTCAAGGTTATTACAGACTTACAGAAATGACTAATATATTTTGCAAAAACATTTGAGTAACAGGTTTTAATTTACCAAAAAACAAGTGCATCAATTTCATTCTTAACAGTACATTTGGAATTTGGATTTGGTTCATACGGAAGTGTTGAAAAAATACAGAGTCCTATAATGATCTAATAGTGATTGACAGAATGTAACACAAATGAACAAAGAGCAAATAGGTTTTGTTAACAAAGTTTTCTTCTTTTTCCGATATTATGAATGGCAGAAAAAAAAAAGTCATACATTCTTGACTGTACCTGTTTCTTCAGTTGCAGCTGATGAAACTGTTTCTTGACATCCAACCTCCATGTTTTCATCCATCATAATAACATCACTAATGCCCTGTATTAATAAAAAGGAAAGTGTTTATACAGTACTTAAGGCCAAAACAAAATGAGTGGTTTCCTGGGGCACTGGTTTTGAAATTAGGTAGATAAGTTGGGATTATTTTAAAAAATTGAGCATTATATATAAATGTTTAGTATATATAATGTACAAAGCATATTAAGTACTGGGCTAAACTTGATACACAAATTTTGGGAATTAAAAAAAAAATTATTTTTTTTTTACATGGGGGTGGGTGGGGGAGGTTAGGGTCAGCAACAAGAAAACAATTAATACGGATAGTCTGCATACATTCCTTACCTTATTTTCTTTTCTAGAGATGTATTTATTTTAATTGTATTGTGTGATTATCTCTTTAATGTACTGCAAAATCACAATATAGATAGGCCTCAAAATGAATAAAGTCCTTGCATGAAATACCTCACCATACCTGAGTATTTTGCTTTAATTCTCTTTGGATGTGTCTCTTCCTCCGTTTAAGTGTTGCTGAAGATTCAGCTGGAGTCCAGTTGAAAATGTGGGGCACAGCTGTGGGCTTCAACTTCTTCTGCAATGGTTTTGTGCCTGTGCAGTATTAACAACATTTTAAATTCTGATTTGAAGAAAAAAAATACAGTGCACTGTATATTTTTGAGTGTGTTTACATTTCTCATTAGGCGTATATTATGTTCAAATGTTCAAAGTGAGGCTGATAGCGGACCAAAACATGATTATTCAAAACAACCATAAGGATTGTAGTAAACGACATATATTTATTTATTTGGTTTACATATTATACTAATAAACATTATGAGAACTGATTAGAAGTATAAACTGTGTAAAACTTACCAAAGGATGTTTCACAGACATAATCAGGCGAGTAAAAGTGGCTGGAACACACAACACTGTGTATCATGGGCTTCCAAACGTCTCTCCGTATAGCCACCATCCAAGATTTAACCCGATCTTTTTGGGACCAGGGAAATGCATGACCTCCTCTGTTTGTGCACTAGGGTACGCAGCACTCCGAAGGCATTATTATAATAGGGAAATAGCTAATTTCTTAATTTAGCTTTCTCGCTCTTTACCTCTGTTGCTATATGGATGCTGGCTTCTTCCTGTTTGAAATGAACCGAGTTGCTGATGAGCGCCGCCTGATGGGAATGATTTTTTCGGAGAACCCCATTAGCCTGCTGCCAAGCTCTGTAGCGTCGAGGTCATGCAAGATATACCAAAGTGGGTGGTATTACAGAAAAGTAGACCGATTTAACTCTACAATGATACAAAATAATCTGGACATTTTAGTTGCAGTACAACATACAGAGGGAAAAACCTAATGTTTGCACATGTTTTTCTTCCACCCAAAATGGCCGGTGGTTGGAATCCAATGTTGTGTCAAATTTAGACTTTATGGCCTCGGATCTAAGGCAGACTGGTCTGAAGAACATAAAGATTGGTCAATATGTGGAAAAAGTAGGATAAGGTGGACATTTTTAATAGTCTTTTCCATATGAAAATTATAAGTTTGTTAAGCAAAAAAGAAAAAGAGAAACAAAAAGACCTCCAACTTTTCACCCTCTGCTCATGTGCGAGCAAAATGACCAATAGAAAATATTGTTTTTTGCATAACTAGGCATTGGGCTAATACAAAATTGTTTGGAAGTCAATACTGTATATTAGGATGTATTCAGAAATAGTCCCCAAAATGTGTTTCCTACACCCATTTCATACAAAAACAGCAAAAGCCTCCTGGGGTTAATATGTTAATGAAATGGTTCCTTATATAAAGAACCTTTTGTCACAGCAATGATTTTTTCTTCAGGTAGCAATAACCACTGGGGGGAGATAACTCTTATAAGCAAAAATCTGATATTTTTCAGGACATAATTTATGTGTAAACCACACTCTTCTACCAATTTTTGTATCAATACTTGTGATTACATAGTAAAATGAAATAACAATATCAATACATTAGACATGGTACCAAATAGACCTTTGATCCATTCTTAATTCTGAGGCTGAGGCATAGGTGAAATATTATGAAGCTTATAAATTAGTTATGTGCAGGGTGTATTGATTAATCAAGTATTATTTTATGTTATAAATTAAGTGGTGACACTGAATTGACTTAGGAAATACAGTAAGCAATAATTTTGTATGTGGGTTGATGCAGCAACAAAATTAGAAGTGCATATTTCAGTATGGCTGTACCCATGTAAACCGCATTTGCTGCATTCCTATCCATTCTTTTCTTTCAGGATTTCACTGTCTCCATATTTTGCCTACAATTTCATTTTGATATTATTTTACTTGAATGATGTGACCTTTTACTGGAGTGGATAAAATATTCATGAAGTTCATCAGTTACAGCAGAAAACATGTTCCACTAAAAGTTGATTTTGAATGCATGAGAAGAAAGTGTAATAAAAATAATAATAATAATAATAATAATAATAATAATAATAATAATAATAATTATAATAATAATAATAATAAATTTCAAGATGGTCACATAGATAAAGGTACAAATCTCCAAATGCATCCTCTCAAAAACAAAACAAACTTATTTATTTAACTTGATCATATTTCACAAATTAATCACCTGATCTTTTAATCTTCTCTATTACAAGTTTAATTTAAAAGAATTAAGTACTTTAGCTATTTTGTTTACATTATGGGTATGATTTTTTTTTAAAATGTTACCTTAGGCTAATCATTTACAAGGAATTGACCAACAAAGTAAATGTGCATTTTATTCATTGGATATCTAGGTATTAATTGTATAATAATGAACTTAAGCTCTTTTTAAGGAAAATATAAATTACTGTTTTATGTTTGTGAGCAATAAAGACTACTAGGACACAAAGCGTTATTTGTTATGTGTATAATGTACCATTAATGGAGGGGGGGGGGGTCAGAATGTAAGTTTAACAAATCTTGGGACAATCATTCAAACCATTTTTAACTTTAAAAATCTTTTTTAAAAATCAATAAACAGATTTAAGGGAGAGACATTTATTACTGATAAGAATGTTTGAACCAAATTTTTTAAATGCTTTTGAAAAAAGTTGAATGAAAACTTGCCGAAATCAAACAAAGTCTAGTGCTACAATGCAAGACCTTGACCCTGTTTTTTTTTTCATGTTTTTAGGTTGTCAAACATTAATATCATGGTTGAAGAAAGGTTCCTAGAAACACCAAAATACGCTGAAAAAACTGAAATACACACCGAAATACACATGCATTTATATGTTCTCTCTGTATATATCGATTTCCATTCACACATTATTTTTGTTTTAATTTGTATAATAATATAAAGAAAAAAAAAATAAACAAAATTATTTTATTTTGATACAAATTATTTACTTTTTAATTGTTATGCACATGTCAATTGGTCGTACTTTATTGGATAGGATGATCATTCCGGATGTTTGTTAGTAATGAAAACGACTGGTCATTCAGGAACGCATGTAATCTCCGGAACGGACGGTGTAAGCCGACTTAATTCACTTTGTTTCAAGTCGCTTAATTCATGTTCTAATTGATTGCACTGCACATATATTTATTGTTCTCCCTTTGATCTCATTTCGTGTTCAAGTTAAGAAACAATCTTTATTTGGTAAGTCGCTTAATTCGGAACATATTAACAAAAATAGACCTTTTTAACACCCTTACAATCAACTGTCATATCATAATAACCAATATATATATATATATGTGTGTGTGTGTGTGTGTGTGTGTGTGTGTGTGTGTGTGTGCGCCAAATGACTTATAGACAATTCGTCCCAACTTTAAAGACAATTCAGCCCAGCTCGAAAGACAATTCGGCCCAACTATGCGATAGTTGTATAGAGATATTTGTCATCATACAGCAAGTAGATACTATGTAATATATATATATATATATATATATATATATATATATATATATATATATATATATATATATATGTTTGTGTGTGTGTGAGAGAGAGAGTGAGAGAAAGAAAGAAATGCCGAGCATTTTGCCAGTTTAGTTGCTGCAACATCAACCTCATACCAGTTAAGTTTATGTTTTATTCAGTATCATCAATGATAGTTCCTCCTTTACTCCAAACAAATTAGAAATGAATAAACTGATTACTAGTCTTAATTATGGTACACATTATCTTTGTTCCCTTGTAAGCTGTTATTTTTTTAAACAAATATACACACATGCAAAGACTGTACGTCCGAATGCGTCTGCCCGTGTGTGCGACTCTCTCTCTCAATCCCTCCCACCCTACCTCTCCCTCTCAAATGAGAAATAAACTAATGGCCTGAAAGGGATAAAAGTGAAACAAAGCAAAATACATCAGCCCATATACATAAGACACACCAGTTTGAATGCACATATTTATCAACATGCACGCATGCACGCACACGCACATGTACACACAGATATATATATAATAGGTATTCTGAAATTTGACGTTTATTATAGACATAAGATAAAAACAAACAAAGAACGAAATTTGAGCAACTAAGTAAAATACTTCGACTGTTGCCAGAACCAAATGTATTAAGTCCAAGTAAAAGAACTGATGCAGAGGTGTGCAATTTTATATCTGATCCTAAAAAGACGGAATCTTGTAAGAGGAAAACTCCTTGTATGAAATGCAGTTTTATCTGAAACAAAGGCGTTAAGGCAGTCACGATCTATTAAATGACGCCATGTTCTATATCAGATTATTAATGGGCTGAATATTCAAAATGTCTGATGTCAAAATGGAATTAATTAACAATGAAAATAACAATGCATTTGCTTTACGTTAGTGAAATACACACGTTACCTAAACAGTACACGTGGGTGGACTAATTGCTTTCATCGGCTAAAAATATTGTTTACTATATGTGAGACTGTATATAAGTTCAGTACATTTTAATTTCATACAAAAGTGTACATTTAAATTGTTTGAACTTTAAAATATATCCGTGTTTTACACTATGACACACACGTTACCATTCTACGTTACAAAACATTTTAAAAAATACATGTTATTGTTCTTTTTAAATTTCGTGAAAGCACTTAATTAAGTATAAATTTTTTATTCATTTCATCTTATTATAAAATATAAAATAAGTCATAATGATTATATCAGAAATGATCATGTAAATAATGATGTTCAGCTGTCACATACAGGAGAAATAACTACAATGAAGAATGTACGTGTTTAATATGGTTAATCAATCATATTTGAAATAATTTCATGCTATATTTTCATTATCAAAAGGGAAATAATAAAACTGAGTGAAAACGATTACAGATTTAATGAGCAGTCTCTTGTATGTATCTGATACATACGTTCTATGTTTGGAGTGACTAAAAATGCATACACATTGTAAACTTTCGCATATATACTATCATATACACTTTTGATACTTTGTTATATTTCACGTTTACTTTGTGTATGTATTACAATTCGCCGTTTACCATATATATATATATATATATATATATATATATATATATATATATATATATATACACACACGTCTAATTAAACCTACACTCAGATCAACTATGTTACATTTTTAACTTGTCCAATCAAGTCAAGAATAAATAAATCATATAAATTTACATTATTTTGCTTATTATTATTATTCAAACATGTAAGACTATTCACCATTCACATATTTCCAAAAACAGTCTTTCTTAACACCCTGAAAATCAACTGTCTTATCATCATAACCTATAAATACACACACACACACACACACACATATATATATATATATATATATATATATATATATATATATATATATATATATATATATATATATATATAAACATAGGTTATGATGTTAAGACAGTTGATATATATCACAAATAATCGGAAAACCTTTAAAACGGAAATTAAATTAAATGGAATTTATTTTGATCAAAAACTATATAATTAAAAGTTATAGTAATATTCAATATAATGCCAGCAAATACTTTTGATACTTAGATATTTACCCCTTTTACGCTGTGTATATGGACATAGACCACAATTAATTTTACTATATGTTCTCTACATATATTTATCAGTACTAACCTTTCCACAGTGTGACAATCAATACAAATCATATGTTAATCTAAAATACCTCCAAAGATGACTTCACGGTGAAATTCTTGTCAAGGGTTGATCGGCATTTTTTTGAGCTGCTGCACTGCAAACAGAACACATATTTCACTTCAGGATCATCACCAAGGCCTTATTACTCCATGTGCACTGTCGCCAATTTACACACTGACAACCACTCACTCTCTCTGCTCATATTCTCAAGAATAAACAATTACCTTTAAATCCCTACCAAATATGCATCAATGTAACTCTTCTATCACCACAAAAATGAGAGAGGAAAAGATGTTCTAAAAATAGACTGGAACTACATTCGTGGGTACTGAACTGTAAGTATTAATTGTGGTGTGATTCCTGACAGGCCCAATTTTTTGGGGCAAATTTTAGTAAAACTTTTATATTTGAATGTCACACCTATTTGAACTTTATACATGAAGTCTTTTTGAATTTCCTTGCATACAAGACATGTGACACCTGCTGGAAAGTATGTAGTGCTGGTGTTCCACAGGGTGCACATGCTGATCCAAGTGCTCTTGAGAAACCAAAAGTAAATTTGCTATATCTTCCTTAATTATATGACTTTTTCAATGCTGTAAAATCCTAATTGCACTACAGGATAAGGCCTGTCTGAAAATATGTTTTAAGTTTATACATTTTGATCAATTAAAATTTTAATGGAAATTTAAATAAACATTAAAATTTATAAATTAAATTTTATTGAAAAATTAAATTTTCATAAAGGTTTGAAAACAGATTTTGTCAAAGTTTAGACAGAAAAGTTGATCAATCAATGGTCTTTAAAATAAATGGTGGTTTGGGTCTGTGTAACTGAGAACATTTTTCCCAGGGGTAATGAAGTAGCATGACTCCTAGTGATTTTGGCAACAAACCGCAATTATAATGCCTGTCAAGGTGCATATAGGTGTACACACTAAAGAATCAACAATAGGTGCAATGTTCCATATTCATTGTGTCAGGTATTTAGGCAGTTATTTGTATAACTAATAGTGCACTCAGATTTAAACATCTGATGGGACCACTTCCATGTTTTATAGGAAAATTGCATTACATTTCAGTGTCGATAACTACAAAAAGCGACAAAAAGATAGGAAAATATAGTATTTAGGCAGGCTTTACCGTACTGAACAATGGTGCTAATCTCTCTCATGAAGATCTAAGCCATGTCCTTGGAGTGCTTTATATTAGTGTGGTGATATCATGATCACTTATGGCAGTACACTGCATATGTCCTTATGAAACCTTGCTATCACCACCAGACTACTGGAGAGCTTCCAAGCTGATCTACCACTAACACTTTGTTCCAGATAGCAGCCTAGACCTGAAAAGATATAAAATGTTTCACTTATATCTAGAAAACAGTAAGATGTATGCAAATGAAGTTAAAATGTGTTAGATATAGTGATTTCCAAATAACATTCAGGCTGCAAGCATAGGAAAGAAATATAAAACTTGGGTTGCACTCGGGTTGCTATCGGATGCACAATTCCATCGGGGCCGCTATAAGATGTTTTTACGCGGCCATGTTTGTTGCTCCGCGTTGAAAACTTCCCACTGGGATATTTTTGACGCATTTGATCGATCGTTTCCATCGCAGACATATATTAACGCGGTATTTAATTAATCTTTAAAATGATATCAGAACCGATGATAAAATGACTGGATCATGAATTAATAATCGGTTAAGATATCCCAACGAATTATCTATTTGTTTCCCAGACATCTCTACGATCGGTGGAGAAACGGCCGATACATTTTATTTTTATAGGAAAATCTGCCGATTCTCCATTTTTGTTTTTTAGTGTATTTGATACCTGACCAACCAGCCATTAATCGTCCAAATATGGAATTTCAACCACGCTGTGTGGTATGTTACCGCAGAAACATCTTTACCGCCAATCTCATAATCGGTGATAAAATCACTGGTGATAAATGTTCCTCGCCACCCCGAGTCATTAAAACAATCAGGAATTGGCCAACTAGGATACATTAGAGTATAATTACCTCGCTCGGGATGTTTTTTGTTATCCGCGGTTAATTCAGCACCGTATCGTTTATAAATCATTTTGATTTTCTCTATGATATTTCTTCGGTTTGTGGTTTTTCTTGATTTTAAACTGGTCCCGGGAAACAACACAGAGAAGTTGTCAATCAAAGTGTTGTATTGCTGTTTATCCGTCATTATCGTTGATACGGCTTCATTAAGATTTGTCACAGTGATACTTGTCGTTGTTAGGTCATCAGGAACAACATTTGGTAATTTCGCCAATTTGATAATTTCGGTAATTATTTCATCTTGCTGTCTGGGGGATAAACAATCGCTTCTAAAGACTTTCCGTTGAAATATCTTTCCATCGTTATGATCAGCGATTATTTTCTCTCGATAATTTATCACAGCAGGGATTTTCTTGTAATATTGTTCAATTTGTTCCGGGGGAAGTTTGCTAGTATCACACTGATAAATATGATTGAGATATGTTAATTTTTTCTGATACGGTGATAAATTAAAATCATCGCGGTAATCGTAGTAATTAATCATGTTGGATAATTTTCCAGTAAAAAGATTTTCAATGTCGCTGTCGGTGATCTCGATGTTATTTTTCGGGGCCGCATTTTTCACACGCTCTCCGAAACTCATTAATAGATCATCAGAGACGTTTCTGTTGTCGGGGTATTTTTCCAGAATTTTATCCAGCTTGGACTTTTTTGTTGCTTTCCAAGTTGTATAATCCATCGGTGGAACTGTAACAATTTCATATCCCGTTCGTCTCATAGATTCGATTAGCCGAGGAGTAAAGAAACACCTCGAGGCATTTTCCTCGATGATGTAACTGATATATGCCTGCCCGAAGCTTGTATTTATATCGGATATGTTGGGCAATCTATTATCTCGTTCCGCTGCGGTTAAATTTCGTTCATTATTATTTATTCTCGCGATAACATCTTCCCGAGTCGTTGGCAACCCGTATGATATTTTTCTTGAAACAGAGTAATGAACTTCAGATACGTTACTGAAACGATGAATTGATTGTTTTGTGGCCTCAACAGATCCAAGTTCAAACGAGAATACGAATAACACATCAAATTGTCCATCAATGATAGATACCCCTGCTTCGAGTGTATGGGTAAAAATCACCATTCTGGTGTTAGCAAATGCCGCAACGGGATCAGAAAAATCTCTGTGTTTAACATCGCTATCGGTATCAGCGTGATAGTGTTTTTCATAAATATCTCTCCGTTGTGCCTCCTTGGCAATTTCTTCCGAAGAAAATTTCCCATGGCGCTTATAATGACAAAATACCAGAACTTTTTTCGTGGGATTATCATTGAGATATTTCCATAACAGCTGGTAATTTTCTTCGTGGGAATTTTCCAAATAAAATCTTTTTCCGGTATCTGGTTTATAATCGTTGATGATGAATTTAATTCCAGGACGCATCATTGAGAGTATTCTCTTATCGTCGTCGTTAGCATCTGCGTCCAACGCGATAAAATGTCTCGCAGTAGTGATAAGCCCATCAAACTTTTCCCACATTGATTTACTTCGCGATGGATTCGAAAAGATTTGTCGGTATATTCCATGAAGCTCATCAGCGATAACAGTGCTAGGTGTTCCTGTAACCCTCGTCAATGAATCAACTTGAACAACAACTCGTGTGGGTGATTTCTCATCAAAATGGATATCACCAGCGATTTCATTATACAACGTTATTTGTTGATCAAATGCGGTTTTACTCGATAATGTTTTTCTATAGCTGATATAGCATACAGATGAATCATCTGCGATTGATTTCCACGCAGCAATTGATTTTCCCATTCCGCAATATGAACCATCTAAATAATCATCACTGGAACCAATACAACCTCGTCCTGAAATATGTGCTGGTGGTTCCATATAAATAAAATCAGGAACCCTCGTGGGAAATTCGCCTCCGTAGTTATCTCGTTTTAATCCCATCAAGTATTTAATGTATCCTGCTGATTTTTCTGTGGTTGTTAACGGCGATGCAACAGCATCTACGGCGTTGTCAGGCGATCCCGATAAATAATTAGCGATTCTTGAGTCCAAGTTATCCCTGTTTACAACAATCTTTTTCCCGTGGCATCTCGGGCAAATAACGTCGTAGTGATCGTCATATTCGTATACCAGACAATTATCACAACTCGGTTCAATAACATTAAATGCATCATTGTATCCATGACGTCGTTGGCAAATAACACAATAATGGCCGGGTCGTCTAGCAAATGTGATTCTATTTCCTGTTGTTGAGATCTGTGATATTATTTGATCGGGTTGTCCAGTGAGCGCCGTTGATATTGCAACAACATTTTCATCTGAAACGCTAGTGTTCACGGGATAATTAAATTCAACAATCCCCACTGGAACATCTTCGTTGCCACTTATTAATGGATCAACAGGACCATCCAACGATCGTTCACAAATACTATTAGGAGATTTTGATTTAGTTGTAGGCAACTTGATACTGTAGACCCCAGCAATCTCATCAACGTTTCATCCGGGATTATCCGTTGCAGCCTTTGATATTAATGTCCGATGTGTATGAAAATCTACTACAACATCAACGACAACATGATATCCTTTCGTTGTTTCAAACACAACAACGTTACCGTGTTGTTAAAAATATTTTCTAACCGCAACGAGATCTGGTTTGGAATCAATATCACAGATGAACTTTCTACGTCGTTGTTGTAAAATAATCTCATTAACACATGATTTTCCTTGATAATGTAACATATCAAATTGTTCATAGCTGTCCCACACATAAAATCGCCCCATCGATTGAATAATCGGTTTCGATGAGATTATACCATCTTGAATTAACGATTGGACCGCATCCACTTTTGTATCAAATATATGATATGATATCATTTTATATATATAATTTCAATGTCTAATTAAAAATGGTATTATTTTATATACAATGCCATCTTATAAACTCGTTGTAAATAAATGCGTATGGATCCCGCAACGGGTAGCAACTCCGTGTGGAAAAAACTCATACGGGAAATTCTGTGGAACGCATGCAATGTTCGCCAAACTCGGTAAATCGGATGGCCCACGACCTTGTCTTGGTTGTTCCAAAGGCGTCCGAGGAAAGTATCAATTGTGTATAGATTGCGGAGGACATCAATATCGATCCATTGTCAATCAAGATATTAAAATGTCAAGGACGGTAACAACCATAGAAGAATTTCTTCGTGATAGAACCTCAATACGGTAAATTTGACGTCTCTATGTTGAGTGGAGAAACGGCCGATTTCATTTATTTTTATAGGAAAATGTGCCGATTCTCCACTCATCACCGTACCCTAACATGTTATCAGAGTAATCAGTAATCATTCTTTTTAACATCTAATTGAATATTTATTAAGACTTAATTATAATGGTTGAATCACAATCGCGTAATAAATGCTCTTGGCTGTTTGAAGGGTCTACACGACGCTGTGAGAAAAATAGCCTCGGAAAGTTCTGTGGAGTTCATAACGGCTCAGCAAAACAAGGATGTTCCGAGGGTCCAAAGCCTTGTCTTGGCTGCGGAAAAGGTGTCCGAGGAAAATATCAAATTTGCACTGAGTGTGGCGGCGTCAAATATCGTTCCACAATAGAATATCTCCGACGAAAGAATAGACCAATACCGACTCCAGAAGAGTTTTTAGCTACTCTCCGTGAGAAACAGGTTAAATCATAAAAAAGGCCGGGGTGAATCGGACATGTTTCAAACAACAAATAGAACTTTCCTACGAAATCTCGTATTTAATTCCAGAACTAAAAAAACTTCTCAGTGATGCCATTGATCAAGGTTTCAAAATAATTCATGATGCATGGAGAAAAACAATAAAAAACCTCAAACATAATAAATATGCGGTGTCATAATGATTCGCTAACAAGAATTAATTTCAAACTCACTGACCAGTCCAATAATCTGATTGATCTACAAGAGGAGGTGTTAGCGATTAGTCTGTTTGTGAGATCCTAAGGACTCGATCAAATATTTGGTTAAAATTATTTTATTGTTACTGATTGTGATAATTTATTTGTTGCGGATTGTAAATCAAAGAAATTATTTTATTGTTACTGATTGTAAATCAAAGAAATTATTTTATTGTTGCGGATTGTAAATCAAAGAAATTATTTTATTGTTGCGGATTGTAAATCAAAGAAATTATTTTATTGTTACTGATTATGATAATTTATTTGTTGCGGATTGTAAATCAAAGAAATTATTTTATTGTTACTGATTGTGATAATTTATTTGTTGTTAACCCATAGCAGCAGAGAGGGTGAATGACAACAACGTTGCGACCAAAATTGATTGAAAAATCGTAAAATCTCCGTTTGCCAAATGGAGATTTATTTTTTTTTTGGTTAAAATGAGATTCGTAGGAAGGCTCTATGTTCCGTTTTGAGGTTTTCAATCGATTTTTTGTCTGAAAAGGTTGTAGGGTTCACCCTCTCTACTGCTTCCAATGATCTATCTGAACATTTAAAGTGTATTTTTAAGGGTGTTTATTATTATGATCACAGGAGTCTGACGTTTTTATCAATAAAGTACGGCGAAACGTATGACATAATGAAATACCTTTATCAATAATATATATATAGTGCTTATATATATATATATATATATATATATATATATAGTGCTTATATATATATATATATATATATATATATATATATAGTGCTTATATATATATATATATATATATATATATATATATATATATATATATATATATATATATATATTATTGATAAGGGTATTTCATTTTGTCATACATTTCGCCGAACTTTATTGATGAAACGTCAGACTCCAGTGATATGGCCATACACCACAATTAATTTTACTATATGTTCTCTACATATATTTCTCAGCACTGACATTTCCACAGTGTGACAATCAATACATATCATATGAAAATCTAAAATACCCCCAAAGATGACTTCACGGTGAAGTTCTTGTCAAGGGTTGACCGGCATTTTTTTGAGTGGCTGCACTGTAAACAGAGCAGCATGTACACAGAACACTGATTTCACTTCCGGATCATCACTAAGGCCTACTTACACAGTGTAAACTGTCGCCAAAATACATACAGACAGCCACTCTCAGAGCTCCTATTCTCAAGAATAAACAATTAACTTTAAATCATACCAAAGATGCATCAATATAACTCTTCTATCACCACCAAAAGGAGAGAGGAAAAAATGTTCTAAAAATAGACTAGAACTACATTCGTGGGTACTGAACTGGAAGTATTAATTGTGATGCGAATCCATATGATACGCCATATCTCAGGTCTGTCGAATCAAGTACGACCAAGTGACGTCATTACATGAATTATGATGTTAACAAGAAAAAAGTAAATAATTCTTACAAAAACATAATAAATAATTTTTTTTGTGCTTTATATTATTATTCAAACAAAAAAAAATAATGTGTGAGTGGAAACCGATATATACAGAGAGAACATGTAAATACATGTGTATTTCGTTTTTTTCAGTGTATTTCGTTGTTTCTAGGAACCGGTCGAAGTCTTGTATTGCTTATATTGTTAGGACTAACAGAAAGCCATACTATTTACTTCATTTTTGACATGTATATATCAAATCATGCAAGATTTAAAGATTTTTGTTATAGTTAAAAAAAATAAAAAAAATATTGGTAATTCCGAATTGTTGTTTTAAATCTTGTTGACTATAAATTGCAGCTTTCCCCATTCTATACATTAAGTTATATTGTTAAAGTTTGTTAGGTGGAAAGTTTAACAGCAATTATTTTTTTTAAAACAAATACTGGTCATCCCGAATCGTTGTTTTAAATATTACCGACAATAATTTAATAGTATTTTACAAAACCTTAATTCAGACTGTGCAGATCTGCATACTATACTTATCGAATTATAGTGCCGTATCTTGCTTGCAACATACGAGATTGTACAGAGTAGATTATTGATATTACCTGTCTTAGCGAAGCGAAACGTCCACAGCGTGGAAGAAAGTATGATATCAAACAATATCAGTAACAGTATTACTATCCATTTCTACTGGACACACCGATACCGTCGAACA
Organism: Unio delphinus; assembly: GCA_029339505.1. Lineage (NCBI taxonomy): Eukaryota > Metazoa > Mollusca > Bivalvia > Unionida > Unionidae > Unio > Unio delphinus. Next base: position 2,479,367 of record JAQISU010000331.1, read on the forward strand.
GTAGCTAGTTGCGCCTAAATATGCGACCAAGATAGATCCAATCAAGTTATCCTGCACAACTAAAGTGGCGCACTACACAAGTAACGATACGTCATCAATATTTGCTTAGCGTTTACAGTTCGTTACGCTCAGGTAGCATTCTATTGAATGGGCTACTTCCGTCAGCTAATCAGCCTACCTTGGCAAATGTGACCGTAATAAAGGTCAATTCGCTGGATGGATTCAGGACATGGTCATTAAAGAGCTATGCGTTGGTAAGTAACTGTCTTTTGAATGCATAAATGTAGTGTTTCAGTCTTCTTGCGATTCTGAAGCGATAAAAGACTCGTGTGAAAATGTCGAATCGAGCGAAGGGTTGTGTTCACGCTTGCATTCCTTGTGTTATATATATATATATATATATATATATATATATATATATATATATATATATATATATATATATATATATATATATATATATATATATATTATTGTTAAGGGTGATTCATTTTGTCAGACATTTCGCCGTACTTTATTGATAAAACGTCAGACTCCTATGGTAAATCCAAGCAGAATAACACAACCCTAAAATACTGTTGACATTTAACTTTCGTGATCACCATTACTCAGAGCAACCAATCCGATGCGACTTCCGCTTGGTCATTCGAAACAATCGGTACTCTTGGTCATGTGACTCGGCTGTAGCTGCGTGAATGTGACTATCACGTGATTCAAGCAGACTCCCAATAAGACAGGTAAGAAATATCCTCTATAGTACCATTCTCGTACAGTTAAATTAACGCGTGAGAGCGAAATGAATGCAGAAAAACATGCTCGCTTTGTGGTGTTCACCTGGGCGCAAATCGATCCAACAAAGTTAATTTACATGGAAAAATGAAGAGACAGACAGTAACAGCTCAGATGTGCCACATGATCATTGGAGGCTAACATTTACCCCAGACAGAAGTGCATATACATGTTATGCTTGTTATACTGTGATTGGCAAGGTGAAATGGCAACTTCCAATTTAAAAGGTTCCCAATAATTGTGCATACAAATTCAATTTTAGAGGTTAAAAACAAGAATATAAAAAAATTACAGCACTTGTTTATTCTAAAGTAGTGAAATTAATTAATGAAATAATTAAATATTCACTTAATAAGTAGTATGACACCTAACATTAAGAAAATCTCATTAAACAATGTTGACTCTAAATCATAATGCCTATGCAGATTCCATATCATAAACACCTCTCTCTCTCTCTCTCTCTCTCTCTCTCTCTCTCTCTCTCTCTCTCTCTCTCTCTCTTTCACACACACACACACACACACACACACACACAAACACACGCACACAATTTTATTGTAACCTTTGACGGTAAATTTCAGATACATATATTCCTTTAAAAAACTATCAACACATTTTTGTGATATTTTAATAATTATTTATAGATCAATAAATAAAAGAGATTTGAACTATAATATTTTGAATTAATTTTTGTAAATGATAAAAAATATGTCATACAATATATTTAATTAATATTATAATTCAAATTAGATATTTTCATTTAGTTCTTTAACAGATAATTGTTATCTGTAATAGATACAGCACATATTGCAAATAAATTATGATGCTTATGGACAGGTAGTCTCTCATTAACATAAATAACAATATGCAATATATTGCTAACAACTTAATATGCTTATTCATGTCAACTTGTACTAAATTCATTATCAAAAGTGATAATAACATTAGTGCAGTTCAACCTCTCAAATTATAGCTAGCATTGTCTAATAATACATCAATTACATTAGACTTCTGCAATTACTTAAACCTTTACAATACAATAATCATTTTACTGTGTACCAAAGACTACAAGTCAAAGCAGGATCACATATTTGAATACTCCAAGGCTCTTGTATGGAGAGGTATAGGAGAAATGTCTCGTCATGATGCTGTCAGGGAAGGAGATGGAGATAAAATAATCAGCCACTGCAGGATATGATAAAGTGTTTTGATCAGCACCACCCCAAGTACTTTGTATGTGGCTATAATCTTTTAAGTGCACTAAATGGTGGAGTGTCCTCTCGTCTGGTACACCAACTTTGATGGAATATTAACAGTTAATACTGCAGGGAAACTGAGACACAATATTGAAATGGACTTACAAATGGAATTTTGTAACAGAGAATACAAGGAGGCTGTCAAGACCACCAGTGGAAATCTGACTGATGACACCATAGGTAGACACAGCCAAATGGTGGGGATATAAAAAAAACACTTTAGTATGTTTTTGATCACAAGATACTTAACCGTGGCGATTTCAAGCGAACAAAAGGTGTAGTGAGGAGGAATGCTGATACTGAGGACCTTGTGAAAATCCTCTTAGACAACAAATGCTGTGAGTTTATCTCAGGAAGATGTCACTCAGCATTCCCTGATATTCATTCTCTATCAACATTTAATCAAATGGGAGAGTTTAAAAAAAGGATTCAGAAGCATCTTAAGAAAATGAGCAAAAGACTTGAGATTATAATTGATTGAGACAACTTTATTTGCAATATTAAGTATATAAATTTAGTAGAAACATAAATTTTCAGTTATATGTGGTGTACTTATTATGCATTGTTAATATAAACAAAGGTATTGGATGGTGATGTATTCCATTACAGCACACTAATGATCATATGACACCAAAAAAAATCAGACTTACAATTACATATTAATTATGTATAATAATCCTTGATTGCAAAAGAAGATTTTTAAAGATAAACCTTTGCAATTGACTGCAAACATGATGTACTTCTAATTGCATCTAAATTCTTTTATGCTTGTTCTATGTAGTATTATGGATGGCATTATAAAAAGTTAAGAAAAATCAGTGATAAAAAAGATGACAACAAAAGTGGAATGTTAATAACATTAAGAAATTATTCATGAGCTATGCTGATTAATATCCCATGTGAGGATACAAAGTTGATTGAAAAAAGGCAAAATAGTAAGCAACAAATGACATTGAATTTTGTATGAAGATCAGTTGATCACACTTCATACATGATGGATGTAATGGTGATAGTTATAAACTTCATACTCTTCTTAATCTACTAATGCCCAGTATTACAACATGTGATTTATGGATGGATTTTGCAGAGAAGACATACCAAACTTATTGGTTTACACCATGTAACGTTATATTACATAGAATGTCTTGATGTATCTGAGACTGAATTTCAACCAAATATGTATTTTTTATTTACAAGTGCATGTAATAGTTTACATTAGGTTCTTTAGCATAGAAGGTGCTGACGTGCTATTGAATTCAATACAGTCCAAATCCACTATAATATATGGGATTCTACAGCCATGCTATGTTTATGTGTCAACGAAATAATATCCAGGAAGTCTGGAATGGAAAGTGGATCACATGGCCTGACATTTTTTTAACATGTACTTCTAATCAGTTTGCCACATCAAAATGCAGTTTTCATTATATGAATTTTTATGATATATAAATAAAAATAATCACTAATCCAAAAAGGTCAAAATGGCTATCTTTTGCATCTTATGATCAAAGGCTTTTCTTAAATGTCAGCTTGTTTCTAACAGAATGATGTGTTAATGAATTATGTGCAGTCCACTTGTTAGTCACCAGTTCATATAGGAAGTCTTGAATGTGCTGATATGCCGATCAAATTTCTATTCATTTTTCATCTTCTGGTAGTTTCAGTGTTATATAGCCCTGAATGTGCTGAAACATAAATTCGACTAAAAATGGTAATATAATATATACATGTAGATATATACATACTGTACATGAGTACATGCAAATTTCTGGATGATTCATTGTTAGTATTTGTATCCTGCACTTATATATATATATATATATATATAGATATAGATATAGATATAGATATATGAGCAGATACCTTTAAACCAATCTTGTGTTTGTAATGTAGTAATTTTTTGTAAATTAGGTAAGAGAGTCTTGAATACCGTAACATTTTACTGAATTAAACATAGTGCACATTACATGCAAGCTTTACATTCACATCAGTAGCAGGGGAGAGAACCTCACAACTTTTTTCGACAAAATTGATTGAAGCCTCAAAACGAAAAATAGAGCCTTCCTGCGAATCTCATATTTTAACCACAAAAAAAATAAGTCTCCATTTAGCAAACGGAGACTTTGCAATTTTTCAATCATCCGGGTCGCAACGATGTTGTCATCGCCCCCCCCCCCTTCTGCTATGGGTTAACAAAAATCATTTACGATTTCAACCGAATATTTGATCAAGTCCTAGGACTTTACAAATAGACTAATCGCTAACACCTCATCCTGCAGATCAATCAAATTATTTGACTGGTGAATGAGTCTGAAATTAATTCTCGTTAGCGAATTATTATGGCATCGCATATAGACTGGATTAATTGGATTCTCAACAATTAAAAATCCTGGATGTGCTGTTGGTGCAAATGAATACAGAATATATCCCTGCTGGGCTTGATTTGATTGCTCAAGATTTATTTGATAGCTTCCTTCCATAGCATCACATACTAAATTGAGTGCAATCACCGATGAAATATTTACATTGTGTGGCGCGATATGCCTACCACCACCATCTAGGTCATTATTGTGAGTCAGGATTAATAAATCTTCCACTAGATTTCTTTTCCATGCGTCATAGATTATTTTAAAACTAATATCGATGGTGTCGTTAAGTTGTTTCTTTAAATCCGGTACTTTATAATCGGGTAGTTTAAATGTTGATATATCTTCAATGCGGATATTATATTTTTTTGCAAATGTTATTCTCGATGTGGAAGGTTATCATCGAGTATAACTCGAATAATTTGTAAATTAAATTTTTCCATATCGTCGATGATTTTGTTACATGTTTCTACAACGCTGATAAATTCATCTCGAGTGAGAGTACCAGATTCAAGAGATATTAATAACAGTGAAAAATCATTATTCATCGCTGTGAAATTTTTAATAATGCTAGGTTCGTTAACAAATTAATACCCCTGCAATGGTTCACCCACCACCCTATGTTCGTATCCGAACCCAAAAAACTCTATAGGTACACTGTAATCTTTATAACTTTTAAGTGGATTATCAGGTTTTATTTTGTCTGTGACATAATCAGATTTTACGGGTTCTGGTGCTACAACAGCGGTTTCTTGTCGAGGTGTGTTTTCAGGCCATCCTAACACGGTTCTGATTGAGCTGTTATAGATATCTACAACGTAATTAGGTGATTTTATTTCAATGGCAGATGATAGCTTTGACTCGTGAACCGTTATAGCGATTTCTGATTCTGCTCCAGTAATCGATTTTATTCTACGCGCGAATTCATTTTTGATTTGTTCGATATGGTATGACCCTGTTGGTATTGAAACAACGTTCCAGTCTGGAGTCTCGTCTTCTTTATTCTTATTCGCGAACACCAATGAGTTATTGGGTCTCTGCCCAACAAATGCTACCGATCTGATATTAGGCCAACTATGGTATACACGTAATTTTGCTAGCGCTATCTCCTTCACGGGAACCGGAGAAGGGAAGTTTACACTAAACTCGGATTTCGTTGATGATATTGAGATCATGCTTGATTTCACCGGGTTGGTATTTTCTGCTATTCGTTGAAGGATTTGAAACTCTTCGGGCTTTAGTGACATTATTATTATCATTGTCTACAATTTCTAATTTCGATACCGCGGAATTATAAATACGTATCATCGCTGAGAACTCTTCATCGGTAGTTACTGTATCATCAATCGATGATGATATCAACGAGGATAATTGCGAGTACGCGTTGGATGCTATTTGATGTTTAACTGTATACTCGTTGAGTTTTCCCTGAGAACACGATGATAGTTTTTTAGTAATTGCATTAGCAACCCCAGCTATTGTTGTCGCCGCGGATATACAAATTGGAACAGCAACCGGGGCTATCATTGTCACTGAAGACAGTATAATACCAGCTCCTGCCATTACACCAGATACCGAATACACTGTAACGTCAATGGCTGTAATTCTCCTGCGGTATTTTTTTATTTTTATTGCATACTCCTCAGCGAGTGTTTTGAGTTTCATTGATAATTCTTTGATTGTATCATATTGATATTGTGACGGCGTTGATGTCATTTTTATTTTAAAAACACTAGCGTTTTCAATTACGAATCTAATTGTAAATTTATTTTAATTCAGTTATTTGCTCAGATCCGATACGAATTCCACATACCATGTTACTGATGCCCAAGCCAAACTTTTATCATCGTTTTTTATCGTTAAATGTTCAATTGTATTCTTGTCGATGATCGTTGATATCACATTATTGACCCCGGATGAACTCGACGATGATATATTAAATTGAATTTGTGTTATCAGCGTTAATCGATTAATACCCTTGACAGTAGCTGAGATGAGTAAAGCGTTAGATGTTGGTGTCCACTCAAATGTTCCAGATCGAAGTGTGTATACGTTATTGCTGAAGATGAAGCTATCATGAGGAATTTTTATTTTTTCAAGTCTCTGGAGATTGCTTCTGATAGTAGTAACATCTGTGTTGATTGCTCCCAATTGCCGACCAAACCGAGTTATTTCATCGAATTTTGCAGTGATGTTATCTAGAGTTGTTTTAACTGTTTCCCTGGGGATTTACCTAAGGACAGGTTTTTCCAAGGTCTTCATTAGTTCTGCCACAGTAGGTTTCTTGGCCATGAGCAGGAGATTTTCATTGGCATTGAGGGCATCGTTGGCAACGTGGTTTCTCTCTGAATACAGTTCGGAGTAGTACTCCACCCACTGCTCCATCTACTTGCCCTTGTCAAGGATCCAGCTCAATTGGTGCCAGTGTTTGGACCGGAGATGCCTCCAAGACACTTTATGCCGTGGCTATCTGTGAAAGAATGAATTGGTGATGCTGAGGTCATGGTATGAGCACATCTCTAGGAGTAGTTGCCCCTTCTCAATCATGTTACTGATGCCAAACTTGCCAAGACAGAGAGGCCAAGAATCATGGTTAGCACCCACACTAGCGTTTAAGTCGCCCAGTAATATAAAGTTCTCTTCCTTGGGAAGTTTGTCAGTGAGCAAGTTTAGCTCATCAATTAACTCATCCTTGGTATCTGCTGTGGCACCTGGTGTGGGAGTGTAAATGCTGATTAGGTTGACAGGCCCGGTTGTGGTATGGAGGCCCTAGTGTGGGAGTGTAAACGCTGATTAGGTTGACAGGCCCAGTTGTGGTGTGGAGTCAGAGTGATAACAGTCTTCCATTTCCTGGTTGGCAGTGATCAATCATTCCCAGCAGAGACTTCCTAATGACGAATCCAACACCAAACTCTCCGGATTCATTAGTGCTCTTTCCTTGCTAGAAGAATGTGTAGTTTTCTTCTCTGAGGGAATCTGGTAGCCATGTCTCCTGTGGTGCGTTGATGTCAACCTTACGTTTTACAAGTTCATCATTGATGATTAACGTCTTTCGAACATTTTTGATTGCCTGGAGATCATCTGAGAGTCCAGTTAGCATAGAGAAGATATTCCACGTACCTAGCTTGAGGATTGGAGGTTTTCCTTGTTGGTCTTCATTTGTTATTTCTTGGTGCAATAGTTTGCAGTTCGCTTTGTGAGGTACCTGCCTTCCTTAAGCCCTACCCACCCAGTAAGGCAGATGAACTGTGGTGGGATAGAACCTTATTGTCTGGGGGTTGACCAGCTTGAGGCGAGTGGTAGCTGTTCAATGAGACATGCTGGTCTTTCTGACCATCAGTAGCAACACTTGGTGTCAGAATCTATGCCAACTGAGCGATGACTTATGACCGGTAAACTGCTGCTTCCTGTGTTGTGTCATCGATGTGAAGCAAAGCTGGAGTGTCATCTCCAAGGCGCAAGCCTAGGCACGGTGATATGGAGAATCAGTTGTTGCACATGCAGCTGATTGTCCCTCTCCAAGCAGCTGATGCATCCAAGGGAAAGGACAAGCTATATTATGTTAGCACAAGGCCATGTGTCATGGCACCAGCGACGTTGCAGGAGTTGTCGAGATGACACTAAAAACAATTCCAAGTCACCTTAGGAACTCTCTCTCAGGATTTTATGTAAATGTAAGGGTTTACTCTCTTAGACTTTCCCATGAGATGGTATAGTTGCAAGGCAGCAAAACTTGAAAGTCAGAATTTACCTTCTCCTATATGGGCGACCACCAAAAATTAACAAGCCCCATCCGCCTGATGCAAGTGGTTGAGACATCATTAGACACACACATACACACACACACACACACACATGAAGAATTTATACAAAAGAGTCATATTCTCTGTAAAGTGCATTAACAGTAGGATAAATATCTCTCACATGTATGCTGGTTATCTTTGTTTTCACTTAAAACGGGTTGACATTTATGAAAAGGTGTTCAAGATCTTCAGCACAAGAAGTTTTTTAGTCTTTAAGTCTCACTTTTATTCAATGGCAGATTTACATCGCATAACTTTATTATGGACATTGTTGTTTTGATATTTTTTACAAATAAGTTTTCTGTACTTGAATTTCAGAGCTAGTTAAATACAATATTGTTAGAAAATTGCAATTTGGTTTCAAATTTGCTACAAGCAATTTTTATATGGTCGCATTATGTATGACACAACCGTTAACATGTGTTTAATGTATTTGATACATTCGTAAATATCAACAAAACTTTATCTGAATAATAAATATTGAGTAAATGACGTTTCTTCATTAACATATTAATAGTTACCTCACAAACTGGAAGATATGTTACTTAATATATTGAGTAAAGTATGAACAAAATCACTTGATTAAATCCCAGATACATGTAATCTCAACTGTTGGCAGAAACTTATTTATGATCATAATACAGAATGTAATAATATATGTAGCATGTTGATTAGAATGTAAAGATTATTTATGAAAACAGATTGCAACTCCGAAATCTGAAAGATAATGTATATTTTCCGACAAAAATGCTTGAAGCAATAGTGACACTTCGAGAATATGTTAATGATGAGAAAAATCACTTCAGTTAGCACTGAAATTCAAGTACAGAACACTTATTTGTAAATATGATAAAGTATTTCCCTTGTAGAGCTACAAGGAGACCACTGCAAGATGACTAGTTTTTCAATTCAGAGCAACATTCTTTGGTCCCAGGAGTTATGGAAGCTGTCTTTTTGGAATCAAGTATGGTCCCTCGCATAGGAGGAAATAAACTTTTTGGAGTTGATCACCTTCGGATGAGAAAAAAAACTTACTGGAGACAAGCAGACAACAGGTTAGTTGAAAATGATGACATTGAAATGTGTCAAAAGTTATTATAATGCAATCCCACTAATATCTCTGTTATTCTCTGGACCCAAGCATCACTTTATAATAGGTTTTACCTGTGCATAATTTAGCCCTAGAGAGCATCGACGTCCAAGGTCCATGATGCATCTGTGAGTGGTGCAGTTGGAAATGCATTGATCCTAGCTGCTCCTTTGCAACTTCCATTGCTGGTTTCTGTTTGTTTCTTTTCAAGAACAAAAAAAATATTTAAAACCAGTTATCACGGGCTATAGAGCTGCCATTTCTAATACACTTCAACTTTTTCCAGGCTCAGCAATTATTTCATATTAATTCGTTCCATATATTATTAGGCATTGTGACTTGCAGCGACCTTTCTCCCACTCACTTATGTCCAGATCGAATCTCTTGTGCTTTGTGGTCTTTAACTGAAACTTCTTATTAATCATTGACTGAAGCTTTCCTTCAGGACCTCACATTTTTATTTGATTTTTTCAAGTAGGCACAGCAAGATTAATGCACCATCTGTTGACATAAGCCTAATCTCTCCAATTTAATGGGAATTACACACCCATTTCTCTCCTTTGACAGCAGAGAATTTTGATATGGTAACCTTTGATAACTCTGTCACCAGTAGTAAATTCCAGTTAATGTTGAATCTCTGTTGAAGATGATCAAGATAGGATTTTCTATCTACCAACAAAGGGAAAAGGAAGAGTAGGAAATGACCGACTGTTCCTTCCTTTTAAGGGCTTTGTTGATATTTTGTCCGTCACAGTTTTTCAGTGGATTGTCAGCACAATCAAAATAGCTTATCAATTCTCACTACCTACCTTTCTTTAACACATTAACCCCTGGATGTTTTTTGCTGTTTTCGCATGAAATGTGAGTAGGAAAGACATTTTTTGGGACTCTGCATACGTCCTAATTCATCTAATTCCAAGCAATTTTTTATTAGCCTAATGCCTGGTTGTGTTAAAAACGTTTTCCATTGGTTAGCTTGCTCGCGCATAAGCAGAAGGTGAAAAGTTGGAGTTTTTCTTTGTTTTGTTTTGCATGGACCAATCATTTTCATATATAGACTACTCTTTATTAAAAATGCCCACCTTATCCTAATTCTGGGACAGGTTCACCTGTCTGTGTGTATTTGAGACCGGTGTAAAAAAAAGAGTTAAAATAAATTAGGCTTTTCCCTCTGTATTTTGTAGTGCAACTAAAATGTCCAGATTTGGTATCATTGTAGAGCTAAATCTCTCCTCTTTTCTACAATACCACCCACTTCAGTGTATCATACAGAAAATTGCACCTAGAACCACCTGGGATGAGGGTATTTGGATGAATCAACTTGAGCATGAAAGAACATGTCAACTTCAGACTGTTTTAAAATTTTCCAGTATTACAATGAAAAATAATATGTCATGAACAATATAATATGGAGTCAACACCTGTTAAATGTGAAAGCCACCAGATAACAACATTAACATGCTTTACAGTATATTCAATTTCATAGCAATTGTTAACCGCTCAAGTGACCTAGTGGTTAGAGCATCTGCTGCGTTAGTAGGAGGTCGTGGGTTTGATCCCCCCCCCCCCCGAGTCATATCAAAGACTTACAAAAATGGTAAATACAGTTGCCTTGCTTGATGCTAAGCATCAAGAGCTTGTGTTAGGACTGGTCGGCCTTTTGTCAAGATAATGTGGCTGGGTGGGACATCATGCAACATGTCTGCGGCATGATGCTGCAGTGCTAGACATCACTATAAACTGCTTGACTGCAGACGTCGTAGCGATATGACTGAAAAATTGTTAAAGCTACAATAAAAATTCTAATCAAACAAACAAAATAATTTCAATTGAAAACACGGTAATCATGTGATCTACCTCTTGCTAAAGTCATAAACATTGTAAGAAGATACTGATTCTATCTTAGAACATGCATTAAAGACATTATTTTTAAATAGTGGGAACACTCTGGAGTCCAAGTGGTGTGCCTCGCTTGACATTCAGCAATGATCGGTTAGTGTTAGGATTGTAAGGATTGGTGTGCCAGGAAAATGCGACTGGGCTAGTGATGTCCTGTGCTAGACATCACATTGCAGACATCGTTGTTGTTGTTGAGGTTGTAGTAGTAGGGTTTAACGCCATTTTCCAGCACATTATAGGCTATACATTGCGGTCAGTATTAATGATGGAGGAAGATTCCGGGAAAATACCCTGGAAAAAACCTCTGACCCACGAGAAGATACTGGCAAGCTTTCTTACATACCCACATTGGCCGAATTTGAGACTCGAACCCACGTAAACAGAGGTGAGATGGCAGTGATCTGTAATGGAGAGCACTTTAGACCACTCGGTGCCCCTGCAGACATCGTAGTAATATGACTGAGGAAATGTAAAAGCTATATTAAAAAATCAAAATAACAGACACACTCTCGTTTTCCAGAAATAAACTGGTAATGATGAAATCGTAACGTATGTACATGTAATGCATATAAACTATGTACATGATAGAAAGGAAAAAATACCGAAAATTTTGTTATCGAGATATTATCATAATAAGCCACAATATTGGTTTCTTCAATGATTTTTTTAACAGTCATCGAAAACTAATAACAATACTAAATGTAAAATGGACTACATAGAAAGAAATGTAACTGATAGAATCAAACAAAAAAGTAAATAAATTAATGATAACAGCTTAAGTATATTTATAATACTCCTAAATATTATTAAAATAATAAGATCTTATTACTAATCCACGAAAACTGATAACGGTAACAAACATGTCTGGCGACATGTTGCTTAATTTTTTTTTTATATTTTATTTTCAAAACTTAACGTTACCTATTAAAAATATAAACGTTTAACGAATTTACAGTTAAGTTTCAAACAACAACAACAGTACTACAGTTACTATAATAGTATAATATACTAATTATAATAATAATGGAAACAATCCACGAAAATTGATAACGCTACCGATGATATTCTGAATTTAAACGGTAGTTAACTATTGTAACATTGGAAAAAAAAATATATCATTAGTAGTGCTGAAATGAAATGTGAAATGAATTATTAGGAATGGTTAAAGTATATACACTAACAACCGGATAAACAATACTATATTTATAGTAGCACAAGTCTCAATGGCAAAGGAACCGGCTTGTGTATAAAACAACATTGTCCATTGAAAACCGTCGTTTGCTAATCACCCAAATATTGCATATTATCACCAAATCTCGCACACACGTACAAAGAAGCGGAGATAAAGAAAAGAAAACACACATACGGACATTGTTACTATCAATGTTTTATAGTATTGGTTGATGGCCCTATTTCTGACAATAAACGAAAATAAACTCAATGCATCAAATCTCTTTAACTATATATATATTAGACAATTTTTTCATTAAAAGGCGATGTACCGCCGTCTTTAAAGTTGGGCCGAATTGTCTTATTTTCGGTCCAAGTTGGGCCGAATTGTCTTTGGTCTGAATTGTCTATAAACCGATGTACCATACATCTTTAATTTATTTGATTTGTTTAGGCTCCATGTTAATATTTGTCAAACTAAATGAATGGAGGAATAGTTAAATTGTTATTGAGATAAACAAATAATTTATATGCAATAAATTTGCCAATTTGTTTAACTTATTTAATGACTTATTTGTGGTATTGCTAATTATTTATAAATGTTGATTAATATTCACGTTACTGTACCGGAAAAATCTTCATCAAAACGGGAGTTATTTCCCTTAGCAACTCCTGACCTTACTAATTTTTGTGCTATACAAAATATCGCTAAATATTCACAGTTTTTATGTTTATTTGTTTGTTTTTTTTTTATCTAATTTGGTGCTGTTGAAATTTAAAGCGAGTATTATGTAAAGTTGAAGGTGTTCTTGACCTTATCGGTAATATAAATAAGCACAAGGAATGCACTAAGAGATTTTTGATTGGTGAAACACGATCAAGCAGTGTACTCTAGAAACCAAAACACATTCATCAAATCCTACACCACAATATAAGGAATTACAAGTTCTTTTGAAGACAGCTAGGTATTCAAGGTCATTGGTAAATATCTAGTTGACCCAGTGAGGAAAAAACCTGGTTAGTCCTTATCCAAAATACGTAACAATAGAACGCTACCTGAGCGTAACGAATTGTAAACGCTAGGCAAATATTGATGACGTATCTTTACTTGTGTAGTGCGCCACCTTAGTTGTGCAGGATAATTTGGTTGAGGTGTCAGGGTCCAGTTTGGTAAACTTAAGGGTATGGTGTGAGTTTTTGAGCTACTATTGTGTAATAATTAAAGATATGGATACATTTGTAAACTAGGTGTTTCAGGCTTGTGTTCTTCTAGAAATTGATGTCAGACATGTACACTTTCCATAGTTACTCTGCAGTATGTTGATTGTGAAATACCAATAGTCGGCTAGGAAGAAGAGCTAGCCTCCCATAGCAGTAGACACGTGGGTTCAAGGCAAGTAGAATATCTCAAAAACGGCATGGATGACAACTATTATAAATTGCATCAAGCTATTTAGTAGAGAATATTTTTCAAAATTTTCATCTAGGAAAAGGCCTTGCGTTTACACTGTGAGCACCACATGCTGTCAAAAGTGGCCTTCGGATGTGAAAAATGCATGTATAAAATAGGGGTTGGGGTACATAAACATTTTATTCTAAGAACTTCAGTAGACTTGTCAGGTCAAGTGTGTGATATGATTATGTTGCGCTACATAATACCTATCCAGAAATATGTACCTTTTTGACCTCACTCGCGCATTATATTTTTAATGAATTTTTATATTAGGCAGGTGCATGCGACATTAAATTTGTACATAAAAACTGGACCCTGCCCCCTTGGATCTATCTTGGTTGCAAATTTAGGCGCAAGTAGCTACTGTTCGACGGTATCGGCGTGTCCAGTAGAAACGGACAGTAACACTGGTACTGATATTGTTTGATATCATACTTCCACGCTGTGGACGTTTTGCTTCGCTAAGACAAGTAATATCAGTAATCTACTCTGTACAATCTCTTATGTTGCAAGCAAGATACGGCTTCACTGAAATTAATTCGATAAGTATAGTATGCAGATCTGCACAGTCTGAATGAAGTTTTTGTAAAATACTATTAAATTATTGTCTGCAAGATTTAAAACAACGATGAGAGATGACTAGTATTTGCTTTAAAAAATATAATTGTAGTAAAACTTTGCACCTAACAAATTTTCAGAATATAACTTAACTTTGAGAGGATGCATTTGGAGATTTGTACCTTAATCTATGCGACCATCTTCAAATTAAATATTATAATTATTATTATTTTTATTATTATTATTATTATTATTATTATTATTATTATTATTATTATTATTTCTTCTCATGGATTCGACATCAACCTTAAGTGCAGCGGTTCTCAACCTGTGGGTCGCGACCCCATCAGGGGTCGAACAACGATTTCCCAGGGGTCAATTACGATCATCGGAAATGTACATTTTTACAGTTATGAACGAAAATAATTTTACGGTTGGGTCGCCACAACATTTGGAATTGCATTAAAAGGGTCGCGGCACTAGAAAGGTTGAGAACCGCTGCTTTAGTGGAACATGTTTTCTGCTGTAACTGATGAACTTCATGAATATTTTATCCACTCCAGTAAAAGGTCACATCATTCAGTTAAAATATCAAAATGAAATTGTAGTCCAAAAATATGGACACGGTGAAATCCTGAAAGAAAATAATGGATAGGAATGCTGCAAATGCAGTTTACATGGGTACAGCCATACTGAAATATGCACTTCTAATTTTGTTGCTGCGTCAACCCACATGCAAAATTATTGCTTATTGTATTTCCAAAGTCAATTCAGTGTCAACACTTAATTTATAACATAAAATAATACTTGATTAATCAATACACCCTGCACATAACTAATTTATAAGCTTCATAATATTTCACCTATGCCTCAGCCTCAGAATTAAGAATGGATCAAAGGTCTATTTGGTACCATGTTTCTAGTATTACCATTGTTATTTCATTTTGCTAAGTAATCACAAGTATTAATACAAGAATTGGTAGAAGAGTGTGGTTTACACATAAGTTATGTCCTGAAAAATATCAGGAGATTTTTGCTTCTAAGAGTTATCTGCCCCCAGTGGTAATTGCTACCTGAAGAAAAAAATCATTGCTGTGACAAAAGGTTCTTTATATAAGGAACCATTTCATTAACATATTAACCCCTGGAGATTTTTGCCGTTTTGCATGAAATGGGTTTTGGAAACACATTTTGGGGACAATTTCTGAATAAATACTGATATACAGTATCGATTTCCAAACAATTTTGTATTAGCCCAATGCCTAGTTATGCAAAAAACAATGTTTTCCATTTGTTATTTTGCTCGCACATTAGCAGAGGGTGAAAAGCTGGAGGTCTTTTTGTTTTTCATTTTCTTGTTTGCTTAACAAACCTATAATTATCATATGGAAAAGACTATTAAAAATGTCCACCTTATCCTACTTTTTCCACAGATTTACCATCCTGTATTTTCTTCAGACCAGTCTGCATTAGATCTGAGGCCATAAAGTCTAAAATTGACACAAAATTGGATTCCAACCACCGGCCATTTTGGGGTGGAAGAAAAACATGTCTAAACATTAGGGTTTTCCCTCTGTATTTTGTAGTGCAACTAAAATGTCCATATTATTTTGTATCAATGTAGAGTTCAATCTGTCTAATTTTCTGTAATACCACCCACTTTGGTGTATATTGCATGACCTCGACGCTACAGAGCTTGGCAGTAGGCTACTACTTCCTGTCCCATAAATGCAGTGCTAGGGGTTAATGTGTTAACAAGGGATGTGCTGCTGGATTTTTGTCTTCTTTGAACACACACACACATATATATACAATTACTTTAAATGACAGAGTATTCTGACAAGAACATGTACCAACTTTTAAACTAAGGAACCAACAATGTATTGTTGAACACCAATTCAACTCACCTCCAACACAATGAAAAAAAGCATGAGAGCAATCTTGTAATCGCAGAAACATGTACATTATGTTAAACTGTTTTATGATTGCTGGGATGGCCTAGTGGTTAGAGCGTATTTTTTGGGAGCGGGAGTTTGTGGGTTCGAACCCCAGTAGAGTCATACCAAAGACTTACATAAATTGTACTTACAGCTGCCTCGCTTGGCACTCAGCATTAAGAGGTTAGTGTTAGAACTGGTCATCCTGGTGTCAGGATAATGCGACAAGGTGGAACATCATGCTGCATGTCTGCGGTATGATGCCCCAGTGCTAGACATCACTATAAACTGCTTCACTGCAAATATTCTAGCGGTAAGACTGACTTTTTTTAAAGCTACATTAAAATTCCTATTCAAACAAACAAACAAGTCTGTTACAGTGCAGTAAAGAAATTAAGGTCTCAACTTAAAGTAAATTAAAAGTAAAGGTAACTTAAAGCATCAAATAAACATAGAATTATCTTAATTAATTGTTACTCCTTCAAATGAGATGGACATATACGGTACATGTTTCATTCTAACTTATCAGCCTTCACTTAAACTGTTACTTAAAAATCACACTCAGTGCCTACTTTGGAAAAAACAAGGAAATGCAGCGAAATCCTTTGATTTATATTCTTTGATGACATATTACTTATTACAATCTTCAGTCGCTTCTTCACTGAGACTCCTTGTGACCCTAAAGGGTTTGCTTGAATAGCTCTGATGATGGCTCTTTGTTTTGGCTTTTTTTTAAACTTTTTAGTTGGTATAATTGTCTTACTTGGAAATATCCGTTTTTTAACTGCCTGACCCTGTTTATTTTAGCCTTAGTACTCCACATTCGTCTACTGGCCTTACAAAAAAGTAAAAACAAATCCCTGTCACCAATTCCCGAAATTGATTTGTGCTTCTAATTGAGATAGTTTAGCTAGTACTTGAAATGTGTGTTTAATTTGGATTTTTAATGTAGCTTTTAACAAACTTTCAGTCATATTTCTATATCTGCTGTATGGCAGTTAATAATGATGACTAGCACTTGGTCATCATGCTACAGACAAATAGCATCATGTCCCACCCAATCACATTATCCGTATACCAGGCCAACCAGTCTTATTAACTCCTAATGCCGAGCACCAAGTGAGGCAGCACAGTGTGTGTCATTTTAATAAATCTTTAGTATTTATAATTTAAGTTATGAAAGACATGACTGGCTTAAGTCAAGGCTGTGAATTAAGGTAAAGTGTTGAAGCTGCTGAAGGTTATACGGATCATAAGATGTAGGCACAATGCTAGTTTGCCTGCTAAAGAAGGTGAAGTGAGATGGTGAAGTGACGATTTAACACTATTGAAACAATATACATCAATTTCTGAATGAATAATTTGTATATTTCCTAGAACAATCTAAACCATTGTAATCTCTCACCATCACTTATGTTAATCGCGCTGATAATTCACTGAAGGTGAAATTGTATAAACAGGTATGGTAGCATATGTCACCTCGTGATTAATAATTAAATTCTGAAACTTCCATTGCTTTGGTGTATGAATCAAGACAGATACCTGGTTGGGGTTCCCATGCATGCACCCAATCCCCAATTCAGTATTTTCACAGATACATCAGATTCAGGCTGGGGAGTCCATTTAGAGCCAGAGGACATAATTCTCCATGGCTTCTGAACTGACCTAATAAGGAGCTAATGTGTCAATGGTCTCATCAAACAACAAGTCTTTAATAGGCTACACATACGATGTCGAGGAGGCACACATGCCCCTTCTCTTTATGTAGAGGTCCATAACCTTTATCTTTGGGCAGCTTCAGAGAATGTCACAATCTGAGTGTGCCACATTCTGGGCAAGATGAACGTATTAGCGGACAGCCTGTCTAGAACAGACTAAGCCATCATCACGGAAGGGTTTCTTTCATTACACTGTAACAGAGTCCCTGTTTTCTCTGTGTGGAAGACCTTTTGTGGACCTGTTTGCATCCAAGCTCAACAACAAACTTCCATTTTACATGTTGCCTGTCCCTAATCAGGAACCATGGGCAGTCACATTCAGCTTCCTGGAGTGGGATCAGCTATTCATATATGCCTTCACACCTTCCCAACTGCTACCGAAAGAGCTTCCACTGCTTGGATCATTTTCATTCCTCTATGTAGACCTCTTGATAGATCAACCCAGGTCTCTACCACACAAGATGGATCTACTGTCACAGCATCTTAATGTCTCCAAAGCAAACAGAAATGTTAGGAAACATATCTTTCTCCCTATTAAGAGCTCCAGAGACATTTCAGCTGCAGCTGTCTCATGGTGGATTTTCCTGATAATCAAATGAACTTATGAGTCTCTCACTGATCTCACATCTATGAGACTTAAAGGTCATGAGCTTTTAGCAATGGGCCTGCTTTAATCACTCCCCTCTGCAGGATATTATGAAAGCAGCATTCCTATAATACCTTGTTCTCCTGTTAGCTCTGCTCATTCACACAACACAGCACAGGCAAGGGTCCAAAAGTTACTTAGAGAGACTCGAACATTCTGTAGTAGTGGACTTCTTCCTCTACAGCAAGTACATATACTTTTAGTTTTTGATCCTTTTACTAACAAATTCATTTAAACAATAGCAACATTATAAGTAATTGTTGCTATTAAAATGTAGTTTGGGGGATTGTTGTTGTTGTTGTAGGGTTTAATACCATTTTGCAGCACACGATAGGCTATACATGGCGGCCAGTATTAATGGTGGAGGAAGAACCTGGAAAGAACCATGGACCTATGAGAAGATACTGACAAGCATTCTCACATAACCACATTTGCCGAATCTGAGACTCAAACCTGTGCAGACAGAGGTGAGATCAGATGGCAGTGATCTGTAACGGAGAGGGCTTTAGGTGTAACGGTACCAATTGCGCAAGTCCATGTGGGTGTGGCTTAAGGTGTAGGGTCCATACCATTCAGAAATAAAGAACAACACAAGCTATGATTGGTGGATTATGTAAGAGTTGTACTTTC
The DNA here is from genome assembly GCA_029339505.1 of Unio delphinus. NCBI lineage: Eukaryota > Metazoa > Mollusca > Bivalvia > Unionida > Unionidae > Unio > Unio delphinus. The sequence goes on from JAQISU010000331.1 coordinate 2,498,682, forward strand.
TGTTAGGCTTAAAAAATAGTTTAGGCTCTTGGCAACATGTGAATTTATGTTAATTCCTATACAGATCATATTTTGTATTTTTTATGATTTTTTTAAAACGTCATAGACATGACTGAAAATAGGTATGTTGTGACTAGATAACTCATACCCCTGTCTAGTTCCAGCAGAGTTATCTCTCTTAAATGCAATGGAGTACCTGGTTTTCTCATCATCAAATTGACAATCTAACATTGTTCTCTATAACAGTGTGTGAGATGCACGCTAAATTAGGACAGAAAATATATTTATCTCTCCAAATATTAGCATTCAGGTCTATGGAAAAACAATTGGTACCGTGATACCTTTAGACCAATCAACCACTTCGGACCGTTGGGGGTGGGAAATGTAAACCTAATTTTAATTATGCATTACTTACCTGTTGCTTTTGCTGAATACACTCCTCCCACCCCATATTGATATCTTGCGTGTTATTGTTGGCTGTGAAAAGTTGACATATAGGTACAGCTACATTCTGTGCATGGCCTGCGGCAAAGTGGTGTGCATAAGGTCAAAGGATCAAAATGAATTTTTCTCCAATCTGGGAAGATTTATTCACATGATACGGACAGTATGTTTTTGGCAGGAAAATAGATATATAAGAAACAGCAACAGGTACGTCTTGCATAATTTAAATTAGTTTTACCACTACATGTTGGGCTCATCCATTTTCAGTTTATTTTTCTTCATATATAATTAATACACAGTACTCACATAGTGAAGTCGCACACCTTTTCCTATTATAATTATGTGTCCTGTTATCAAACGTAAGCATTTGTATTTTGTTTCGAATAGGCTTCTGTACTAACTTAGCAATCATAAGCCCTGGTTGTTTTGCTAATGCAGCGAGCCCCTTGCTTTCTTTAAAGCCTGGTTGCCTATTTACATGTTGCTACCCAGAGAACTAGAGTAGCTTTCCTTTATTTTATTTCTTACTTTGGAACACTTTTTGTAGTGTATACTTTCCTTGCATTTGGATAAGTGCAGTTTGCATTTGCATTATATTTCTTTTGTTTCAGCATATTTGTTCTGTTATGTATATATATATATATATATATATATATATATATATATATATATATATATATATATATATATATATATGTATATATGAATGTATGTACATGTGTGAATGTGTATGTGTGTCTGTGTGTGTGTGTGTGTCTTCAAGGGTATAAAGAAGGTTTCTTCTTTTTCTGAGTTTTCTGGATTCTCTTCGTTTTGGTCCCTTTAATCTCTGGCAGGCTACTCAAGTCTCTCTGGAGACTTTTAATGTTAGTGGAGATAAAGTTGCACCCTTCTGAGACGAAGAAACAACACCATTCCCATGTGAGGGCTGAGAGTGATTCGTGTCCGTCTGAAAGGATAGTTCAGTACCATCTCATTGTCACCAGGACAGAGGCTGAAGAAAAAGCACATACAGTACGGAGATAGCCAAAATGAGTCATCCTCATACCCCCTCTTTACAAACACCAGGTAGATATTTCATTTAGCTATATTGCAGTAAAATGAATACTTTTACCACCATCCACCAAATGAATAGTGCTTTGACCTTCTACCCAAATGATAATGTATTTTCAAGTTAAACTGTCAGCCTGAAGTACAAGTGACATGAAAAATATTTACAGACTGATTTACAAGATATTTCTCGATTTAGATAAATTAAAACTTAATTTGGATAGGCTGAGCATGCAGTCACTGTATATATGTGCCATGGAGAGACTATTGTTTGCTTAGGAAACCACCTGGTCATTGATTAAATGACATTCATGAAGTGGTGAACGACAAGTCTAAATTGATCCCCAATTCAATGTTACATACTTTCTTTTTTTTTTGTTATGTTCATACACTAGAAAAAATGCACTCCCAACAGCATGGTGGTTTTGAAATCATCAGCTCGATATCGGGATTCAAACAAAATGTTCTTTCAACTAAATCAGGGATTGAGGATCTGGTAGATTTTGAATGTTGTGTTCCTTGAAGAAGTCTTTCACAGTGGTGGATTTATTCATCACTGTATTGTTATAAACTTCCGGTTTTGCCAACACTTTAGAGGCATAACATAATGACACCAGTAATGTCAGGTACAGATACCTGGATGACCAGGCCTTTTGCATTACAAATATTGCATATATAACTCTCTTAACTTCTGATCTGACTGGCGATATAACTCAGATAATTTAATGCTATAATTGTTTATAGAATTGGTATATTGTCATATATATTTTCACCCAGGTGTGTGCTTGATGTGATTTTATCTGGTGATGAAAAATTTGCAAGATTTGCTTGCTAGTTTATTGCTATTTTATTCTGTTGATTTAGATTCCTGCAAGTTTGTTAGGTAAAGTAAATATGTTTCCTATTGCACTGGTTTTAAAATTAGGCATTTTGTTTTTCAAATTATGTATATTATAATGATTAGTATAGATAATGTAATAAGTGCTTCAAGTCTAGGCTAAATAACTGGCTCTTTTAGATGCACAAAGCAATTTTATTCTTGGAGGGAACAAACTGCTATGTTTGGCAACAAAAAATCTGACAGTTGGCCAACCTGAGATGTATATTTTTTGGGGTGTTTTAATACTCCCAGAGTTAATGTATTGTATTGATATATTAAAGAAGCAAGTAATACAGTCTCAATTTATACAATTGCTTCCATTTTTTCAGATAAAATCCTTCAGTAAATTCTACAATGATGAGTAGTTCTCTACCATACGTCATCTTGTCCTGCATGCACTATAAAACTGTTGGTAAGTACAGTATACTGAAAATTTGTGTACAAAATCTTTCAACATATATTTTTAGAATTTACCTACATGTTTGCATTGAATAAACTAAATAACTGATTATGTTCATAGTTGTGTGTGTGTGTGTGTGTGTAGCTATAGTTGACTTCATTATAACACAATCATAGCATAGTTCATGAAATTTCAGGTCTTTTTTTTAACATGGAATAATTTTGATTTTGGAGAAGAGATCACATGAATTCAAATACAGTGCAATTTTGGTGTGGTGCCTAAAGTTTTGTATACACTGTATATGTATTTTTCTCATGCAATGAAAAGAAATTATTAAAAGAACAAAAACTAATGTATAAACAGTTGACTTTGGGGGATATTAAATTGCTTAAACTTTGAATGTAACATGATTTTAGTATGTTTCCAGAAATGATAACATTTCACCAATATTTTTAAAGCAAATAATTGACAATATGAATATGTGTATCTTTTTGTGTGTATTTAGTTTATTGTTGAAAGATCTCAGCTTATAAGTGTTAATCTAATTACATGTATTACTGATAGATGAACAATAAAGCCATTAAGTCTAAGTTGTGCTTGTCTTCAGTGCATTCTTTATACAATTGTTTGCTCAGATAATATCCAACATATGGTGTATACACGCGGACAGAAATGTAGTGGTTGTTTAAAGATTCTCAACGGAATTTATAAATTAATTTAAGTACATTGCTAATCATCAAAAGTTAATATGTAATTCAAAAGCCTCTAACACTGGCTTGGTGGTGGTATAAACAATCAAATACTTTTGCTTTGGTCATTCAAATGAGTAGGACTAAAAGTGTTAATTAGCAGGCATTTACAGTGGATAATGGTACATGGAGATTAAAGGTAAACGTGTTAGCTGCTACCAGGTGGATTCATGGCTGGGGATATCCTGGTGGGGAGGGGGCAGAACGGTTAAAAAATGTTTGTGCCTATTGCTGATATAGAATCAACAAATAAAAAAATAGGTTGATGCTAAATTTTAGGGCAAATTTAATGACATTTTGTTGGGAAATTTCTACAAGATACGCTTGGAGATGAAAAGCTTTGACAGTTAAAGGTAAACATGAAGCCCTTAACAGGATTTAACAATCACAGTTAGATAGACTTTTAGGTTTTAACGAGTAGATTTTTGAGAACAGCAAATGTGACAGTCACAGAAAGGAGCTGAAACGTAATGTTTTTCAAAAAAAAGAAGTACTCTGACTTGCTGATCAGAAATTTCTAGCAGTATGAAATTTGTAGATACCATATATTGATACTATACTATAAATGTGCTTTGCCTTTCCTTACATAATTTTTGCTTTTATTTTTCCATTGAATTCAGATGCATAATGATATGTAACAAAATTATTTGAAATCTTTGTGTAAATAGTCTGTAAATATATAAAGTGTTACATGTATTATGGATTCACAGCATGCCATGAGATTGACTGGTGATTGATACTCTATTCAGACTACCATGCATTAAACGTGTGATGTGTATACACACACACACACACTCACACACACACATTATACACATGTATGTACCAATGTGTGATTCTCTGATTAAAGTAGAATATTATAAATGCAACCTATCTGTTTTCATGATTAATGAAGCACATATTTTTATACCCACTTTTTCTAGCATGCATTATTTTTATCAGCAGCAGCAGAGAGGGTGAGCCGGACAACATTTTTAGACAAGTTTTCACTGAAATCAGGCTTAAAACAATGAAATCAAGCAAAAAAATCAAAAAAATCAATGAAATCAGGCAAAAAAATCAATGAAAAATCAATGAAATCAGGCAAAAAATAATAATGAAAAATCAATGAAATCAATGAAATACTCCATCGATTTTTTGGGAAAAAGGGATTACAACATCGTTGTCACTTACCCTCTCTGCTGCTAGAACTTTCAGTTTGGGTTAACCGAATATTTGATCCAGTCCGATACGATATCGTGTTTGAGGGTCATGTAAATTTATTGTTACAAATCCGTGTGGGGCAGACTGAGCATGACTAAAGAAATTTCTAAATTGATTGAAGTCCATATCAGAACACCATGTCTGCCAAATATTTCGTAGCGTATGTGTATCAACGCCGTTGAATACAGCAAGCATATTACAGTTATCTCCAATCACTTTTGGAATCTGAGTGTAGCGTTGAGTGACATAAATCACGTCCGTGTTTTTATGCCTGCCTCGGGAAAATATTCTAGCAGGATTTTTTTGATTATCTAACATGACATCGTCGTATACAACTAAATTGTTGATACTTCCATCGAGGTCATTCACGGATGGCGCCTCGTCAATATCGGTTATAAATTCAATAACATCCTCGCCAGCAATCTCTGAAGCGTTTTCATTAAAATCTTTTAGCACTTCATAGCATCGTTGATCATCTACGCTAGGGGCAATTAAATACAACTTATCCCACTTCATCCATCTCATTATTAAATTGAGCAACAATTGCGTTTTACCGGATCCAGATGGCCCGATTATAATTGCGCGGATAGAGTTTGGTAGCGCTGCATGATGCTTCACTGGTTCTCTTGTTTTAGTCGCTGAAAAATCAATTATATTCATATCTCTATACATAAATTATGGATCTATATTGCGTGAAGTGTAATGCCCGTACTGGCACAGATGACTTGACGACGATTACAACTAAAAATAACCGATCAGCGCTTTCTGGTAAATGCGTACAGTGTAGTACAAAGAAATTTAGATTTGTTTCTAAACCCAAGGAACCCAAGGAACCTTTAAAAAAAAACGAGGAGGTGATATCGCTGCCAAATTAGCAAAACTCCCTGGAACCCCATGGGCAAAATACCCCGGAGAAAAACACCTTCCAGGGTATAGTTATTGTGGACCGGGAACAAGACTTGATATCAGACTCAATGATCAAAATCAGCCCCGACCCGGTGAGGAACCAATAAACGCTATTGATAAGGCCTGTCACCTTCATGATGTTGCTTATAAAAGCAGCAATTTGCAACACAGGCATCTAGCAGATGTGAAATTAATTCATGCGTTGAATTCTATCACTGATAAATCCTTTAAAGAAAAATTGGCTTCCTTTTTGATAAAATCGGCAATGAAAAGCAAATTGATGTTAGGTGCCGGTAATTAATAACAACATGGAATCTATTTATTATTCCCCAAGAGGATACTGGAAGGGTAAATCAGCAATCCATAAACTCGCTAGCGCTGCAAAAGTGAAAAAAACCACTGCGGCTCATTGGTTATCCAAACAGGCACTATGGCAAATTTATCTACCACCGCCTAAACAAATCAATTTCTCGCATTTTGATGTGACCGGACCCAATGAAGTTCATCAGGCTGATATATTATTTCTGCCACATGATCGTGGTTACAAATACGCATTAACCGTAGCTGATATTGCAAGTCGATACAAAGAAGCAGAACCGTTAAAAACAAAATCAGCCACTGAAGTGGCTTCTGCATTTGAAAGGATTTATCGAAGGAGTCCTCTGCACTGGCCAAATCTATTACAAGTTGATCCTGGCAAGGAATTTCAGGGTGCAGTGTTATCTACAATGAAATATCATAAAGTCACTATCAGACGAGGACATACTGCACTGCATCGTGATCAGGCCATTGTAGAACGGTTTAATAAAACCCTTGCTGAACGGTTATTTGGATATCAATACGCAAAAGAATTCATCCAAGAAAAAAGATCCCGTGAATGGGTTAAAAGGTTACCAGGTGTAGTTACCGCACTGAATAACGAGATTACTAGAACCATCAACATGAAACCTATCAACGCGATTAAAAAGAAGTCGATACCTGAAAAACCACAAAAGGATTTTAGCGTTTCCCAACCAATTCTTGGTAGTAATGTCATTGTGAGGTACTTATACGAACCAGGAGAGCTTGAGGGTGGCACAAAAAGGGCTACTGATCCTATTTGGAGTGTTACTGCACACAAGATATCTAGTATAACACGATCTACGGGTAGACCTCCAATCTATAAACTGGATTCAACTGCCCCTCAGCGTGGGTTTACTAGACAACAACTACAAGTAATTCCTGACGATACTCAATTACCACCGCATGGTCTTAACTAGCACCCTTGCGTCTATTACACTCAAGACAAGTCAACATCACATTATTTCTGACATGACCGAGATTGTTATTTTTTCTGTCTACGGTGAATTGGCGAGGATCCTTATCCGAATACTGCCAACGCATTATACAATTGCAACTCGCGCAGTGATTATTCTGTTGTTGCTTCAAAGTGATTTTTAATTCAGCATCAATATCGAATTCTCGTTGTTTTTTTTTGTCTTGTTGTTTGTAACCGGAGAGTTTTTTATCAATAATATCATCTATTGTGGTGTCATTATCATCGCCAATGATTTCATCATCGCCTGACTCTGTCAGGACAATTCTTCGAAGTTGATTTATTTTTCGTACTCTGGATACTGAAAGATAGACTAAATTCGACCATTCTATGCGATTATCTACCATCCAAACAATTGTATCCGATATAGTCAATCCCTGTGAAGAGTGTATTGTTGCTGCATAACCTAACGTCCATGGGGATTTATTAGCACGCAATGCATCTTCAACGACATTGATATCAACCAGCACAATATCATTTAATACCAGAATTTGTTTTTCATTCTGTCCTGGAATATCAACTTCGATGTTCTGTTTTCGTGTATCCGATGGCCTATAACAGAGGGGCACTGGAAGTGTTGCAAATTTTTGTTTATGCAATTCAAATAACTTCATCTGAAGTGTGTCCCTGACTATTTTTCTACTTGCAATGATCAAATCGTTTGGTCTCCACGCTTCCCAAAACTCATTCATGGGAGTTTCCGAAATTATTTCACGGGTTATTTCACACTGGATTCTATCCGGTTGTAATCTAATTAGTTTCTTCAATTCTTTTAATTTTTCATCAAGTGATCTATGATCGGTATAAATTTCTTCATAATAGTCTACAAAACCCTTTAGCCATTCATGGGGGGATGCACCGACAAATGGTGGTGGTTGCCCGTGATCACCGCACATGACGACTTTTGTATTCTTCAATAACAACCACTAAAGAAATATTTTTAAGACATCTTCTGACACTGTGTCTATTTCATCCCAAATCATGATTTCAGGAATAAATTTCTCTCCCATGCGCTCAGGAGTCCATTTATCTCCCTTCCATCGGAAAAAGCTGTGATAAGTGCAGGCATTTACCCCTCTCTGTATCATTTCTCTTGCAAGTCTGTGAGTCGGTGTTAGTACAATCATGTTTGGATTGGAAACACGAAATAACTCAATTGCCCGGGTTGTTTTTCCTGACCCGCCACAACCGTTTAAATAAACTGTTTTATACAGGCATATTGGATCAGAAATCGGTGGTGCACTAGAAAATTCTGAACACTGATTGCTTTCTAAGTAATTATTTTCAATGGTAACATCTGCTGATGGAATATAATCATGAATCATTTCTTTCTTAATTCTCCATGATCCCCATTTCTCGTTGCCAGTAGACTTAAAATCAGCCATTTTGCTATTTATGTAAAATGAATCAGTAGCAACTCTAACTGCGGTGGTAGGAAATCTATTGATCATTGAAAACAGATTGATAGAAGCATAACCGAGCATAGAAGCTCTTAAGTGTGTGTACTGCGGATGGTATCCATCATTGTAGGTAACAATTGTTCCCAATTTGGTTCCATCGGACATAAATGCGTCCTTACGATTGACATATAGGCCCCTATTCGTTAGATCCGCGATTACAAAATCGTATTCAGCGTTGTCTATAATCAATCGTGAAGAATATTTCGTATTATCATCTTTGCCACCTTGGGTAAATTTACCGATTATTCTTCGTCCAAGATTTTTTGCTTCATTGTTTCTGATTTCAAATAACTGTTGGGACCAATCCATGATTTGTTGTTCATTAAAATCAGGAAACAGTTTTCGCTCTTCGCTAATTATTTTTTCTAGATCAGGTTGGGGTAACCAGACTGATTTCTGTGCTCGATAGGATATAATTGCTTCACTGACAATTAATGATTTTAACATCTTACAATCAAGCATATATCTCAATTACACTATTGGCATCCAGTGTTTTTCAGACATGTGTTTACCAATCCAAAGATAACTACACGGATGAAGCCCTTCAGCCATTTCAAATGATACTACACAAGCGAATCCGGTTAAATCGAAATCAGGAAGTGGTCCATTAATAGCAACACGGGTCATTTCGTGTGTAGGGTGTCCAAATCGTTTGAAATATTTCTCACACTCTCCATACCCAAGAAAACTTCCTGGATAACACGCAATCATATCAACTGAAATAACGGTATCAGCGGTGTATTTTGTATTCCATAATCCGCCGTGGCCGTATTCAAGACAGGACAATTTGACATCTGATAAAAACAAAATGTGCTGCAATGGATGGTACTGTGAAACAGTTTGCTAATAATTGATCTTCGATTTCCCCCTCAGAAAACTCACTAGCTAGTTGTTTCATTTGATTCTGCAGCTCTTCAGTACGGTATAATTCTCCGTTAGGCCTTACAAACTGATCAAATCTACATTCTTCGTCTGAATTACTATGAAATAGCCACATTGACACGGGATCGTTTTTACTCAAATGGTAAATAGCATCAAATAATTTCTGCTCTGAAAAAAACTCTTTGGTTTGGGGTAGATATTTTACGGTTCTATCCCGTGGGAATATTGTTACTGCAGATGACCACGCGTGTGCGTTATGATCAATAATTTCAATGGGGTTTCCTTTTTTTGATTGATATTTCGGTTCTTTTAATACTTCACCGGTGATTATCCTTACCGATATTGGAAATCTCAATGATGTTTCTAATTTAGTTATATCTTGAATTGTTGCTCCATGCTCTTTTACCGTGAACTCCCACTCGGTTATTTTTTTTCGTCTTAGATCAGTTAGTTTATTTCCCCGGGACGCATTTGTGAAGTGTTCTATTATTCGTTCTGCTACACAATTGAGGCCTGTCGAATATTTCATGGGTGCTAGTTTTGAAATATCAGGTTTTTCATTGAGCGGATAGATCCCGTAAACAACTGCTGTGACAGGATAAGATCTTTCGTAGTAGGGTTTATCAATTCCAGTCAAAATTCCCGGTTTTGAATCCTGATTCACGGTGACAGTTTTTTTGCCCCTGAGAATGGGTTCAAATTTATCTCTAATAATCCATTTGCCATCCTCACGGATAATGAATTTGATTCGGAAAAAATGACTTTTTTCCCCAACACGTGAAATGATCACTGCTGCTTTTTCATCATTCATGGTAGCGTCAACAACACCATCAATTTGAAATGTTGACCAACAATAAGATGCTCCATCACGCTTGAATTCATTAAAACAGTCTCTGATGGGTTTATCAAGAATTTTATTCTTGGGTGTATTAGAAACTATATCAAGATTGAATTGAGCATCCTTCCATGGTGATCTCATGTTTCCGTCTCTTGGACGTTTGGTACGTTTTTTGGGTCTATCGCGATTAAATCTAGGATTAATTTTCAATAATCTCTTAAACTCTTTCATGTTTCCGTCTATTGGACGTTTGTTACGTTTTTTGGGTCTATCGATATTAAATCTAGGATTGATTTTCAATAATCTCTTAAACTCTTTCATGTTTCCGTCTCTTGGACGTTTGTTACGTTTGTTTCCGTCTATTGGACGTTTTTTGGGTCTATCGAGATTAAATCTAGGATTGATTTTTAATAATCTCTTAAACTCTTTCATGTTTCCGTCTATTGGACGTTTTGGACGTTTTTTGGGTCTATCGAGATTAAATCTAGGATTGATTTTCAATAATCTCTTGAACTCCCTATCGGTATTGATTTTAGCATTTTTCGAAGTCAATCTCTTGAACTCCTTCATGCTATATAAAAAACAAGCGTTTAAATGAAAGATTTATGTATAATGAATCACTGCAAATGGCTCATAATGGGAAATGTAACCCCGTGTAACAAATCATGCAGAAAAAATGAATACTGTAGGTATCATATGCAAAGTTTTCGACGTGGAAGTCTTGGTCCGTTACCCTGTATTCGATGTGGGGTTGGGGTTAAGGGAAGATCACAATTGTGTATTGATTGTGGTGGTAAGCGATATAGGGAATTGAAGCGTTATTATGATAAAAGAATAAAAAATGGACAATCCATCAGAAATTATGACCCTGAAAAAGTCTTTGACCCTGACAACATCAAGGATAAAATCATAAGAACCCCTCAAGACTACATCGAAAGATTTTCCAGTGATGTAATTATTGAACCAAACACTGAATTAGACAAACAATAGAATAGTATATATGAACCAAGAATTCAGACAGCATCCAGTGATTACAAATTATGAAGCATCCAGTGATGGTACTGTCAGAAATCGTAGACTAAAGAAAACGGTCGGTTTTGTGACTAATCAAGGGTATTTGATGTTTAGCGCTGGAAAGAAAAATTATCACAATCATCGTTTCATATTTGAATGTTTCAATGGATTGATTGAGAATGGTCTTGTTATTGATCATATCGATTCTAATCGAAAGAATAATTCTTTAGATAATTTACGAGCTGTTACACAGAGTGAGAATAATTCATCTGGAAGGACTGGAAAGTGCTCAAAAAAAGCGAGACCAGTAAAATCTTTGAACGAAGAAAAAATATTTTCATCAATGAATGAAGCAGGAAAATATTTCAATATTTGTCGATCTTCAGTACAAAGAGTTGCAGAGGGGATAACCAAAACGGCTATTTCAAAAAAGACTGGGCAAAAAGTTCAATTTAGTTATATCTGATGCGTCATAATTTCCAATTAGAGATATGTCATTCTTATAGAATAATGAATTCTGAAAACATGAAGAGCATCATAGTTGAAATAGCAAAATTGAAAAATCAGGATATCAAACTATCAGATGGGTTAAATCCTGAGCAAATTATGTCTGATTTTCTGGATATAGAATACGGGGTTAGCACTAACAAATATATGCTACCCAAGAAGTATGCACTCATCAAAAGAATTCAGAATTCTATTAAAGACTCTCTTTCATTTTCCAGTGACATCAGTGTGTTCGTTCCGTTGTATACTATCGTAGAAGGAATACGAAAATAATTAGGTAACGAATACGAATTGAAAAAAGAAGTCAACTCTAAAATTAGAAACCTACGGGCGTTAATTCAGGAAAATTGATTACCCGACCATTGATTACCCGACCATTTTATCATCGACCCTCATTTTTTTTTACCGACCCTCATAGGGTATGTCAAAAATCGTTGGACGATGTGTCAGATTGATCAAAACTAGAATGTTGAAACTGTCAGTATTATTTATTTTATATACAATTATGACACTTTCAACATCAATGATAGAGCTGTCAAAACAATCAAATAACACTTCCATGACCGTATCAAAAATCATCCGACATGTCATTGATGGCGAAACTATCAGTATTATTTTATTTATATACAATTTTGATACTTTCGCCACACCTGATAGAAGGTGTCTCACGATGAAATAACACTTCCATGACCGTATCAAAAATCATCCGACATGTCAAGTGTTTTGCAATTGAAAAATAGTTTGCGATTTCAAATAATGGTCAATGAAGCATTAACAACCCGATTGGCTCGTGAACGACTGGATGCAATCAGGAGATTTATACCAATTCGTGACTCTGTACGGAATAAACTGCAACAACGACAGAGTTTACAAACTGATTTTGCTTTGGGGTCTGAAGAGTTGTTTAAACCAGTAACCACAGCAACGAAAGGGGTAGAGCGTGCTTTACTGGGAGATGGTCCCGAGACGGGGAAATCTGTTATCGGTGAACTCGAAAAAATAGCAGCAAAAACTGAACAAACAAAACAAATGGAATCAAAAGAAATAGTAGATGATTTACGCGTGAGATTTAACGAGGCGGGTTTAACAGCGATTAATAAGACTGATTCAACAGAAATTCCTGCGCTTGTTGTTACGACTTATGAAAACAGGAAAAATATGTTGAAACCAGAACATCATAAGTTTGTTAGAAATTTAGATCATTGGGCTGATATATTCTACAAAATCAAAACTGAAAAAACAGGTAGAATTAAGAAGAAGGATAACGCATCATATATTGAATATATCAGGATGGTGGATCACGTGTATAATCAATACGAAGAGTTTAAACAACAACAAAAACCGCCAAGATTGCAAAGAAAGCGACAGCAGCCTGCAAAGAAAATATCTTTCTCTCCTAAAAAACAACAACTACCACCTGATGATGATGATGATGATGATTATTTACAAGAAACGGGTTTAGAAAAACTAGATGAAGCAGCTGGTTATAGCGGAAGTGGATTGCAAAATCCAAGGATTGGAAACACTTGTCCTGATAGTGTTATCAATGATATATCACGATTAGAAGTTCTTGTAGGAGGATTCCGAGCTGGAAATAACTCTCCAGAAATAATTAATGAAGCAGCTGATATCTGTAGACGGTTATTTGCCGGCGGTATCATGGATATCAAAACATATCGAGATTTTATTGACGAGTTAGCAAATGGGTATCATAGCGATTAAATAACAATTGAAAACACTATTGTTTTTATAATAATGATCATCCATTACAATCATGATAAACCAACCCTCGTCTATGTAGTTAATTCACGGTTTCCAGTTTATAAAGCATACTATGGAGATGGCCTCGGCAATACCATTTTAGGATTCTTTTCAAGAATGGCCCCAAAAGTGATGCCGTTAGCTAAACAGTTATCAATGAAAGCCATTGATGTTATTCGTGATAAGGGTATTAGTACTGTTGGAGATCTTGCCGGGAAAGCGTTTTCAACTGCGAAAGATAAAATAACATCATTAGTGAGGCGAAAAAAGAAACCGTTACCGTCTACAGAAGAAATGCCTGCAAGTGTTAGTAAAATTATAAATAACGCAGTAGATGAAAAATTAGCGTCGATGGTAAATCAAGGAGACCAAAGCAATATTGCAAACATGATAGCGGGAAGTGGCTTTAGAAAACTACGTCGATGAAATCTTACGGATTTTCACGCTAGCGTTTTTCACGATGAAAATCACGATTTAGACTCTGATAAATAGAATAAAATGTTCAAAAGGTCACCTGATCCAGCATTTGATATGGATGCCCCAGTTGGCAAGAATGATTCTGTACGTGATTTTCAATTTTATTCTTATCACGCAATACAACCCGATCTCCGATCACGAATTGAACTTCAAGTTCATGATACCAGTAAATACTTTTTGCCTTGTGAAGCGTTTATTGAAGTAGAAGGAGAACTTGTAACAAATGATGCTGCACATAACGATCCACCATATGACATTAACTCAAATGTCCGAGTTGGTTTTGTTAATAACGGCATCATGGCGTTATTTGAAAGCGCTAGATATCTCATTGATGGAAAAGAAATTGAATCCATTGACCGTGAAGTTGATATGGCCACAACAATCATAGGGTTAGCGAGATATTCTGATGATTATACAAGATCAGCGGGTCCATCTATGATGTTTGCAAAGGATACCTCTGATAACGCTGATCACCTTCAATTCATTAAAGTGTTAACAGCACAGGGTACTGCAGAAGGCAATCAACAAGAAGCAGCTAATCCAGAACGTCGAACTAGACCCGGAGCTGCGTTTGATATTCTCGGAGGCGTTAATGGTAATCTCAATTTAGGATTTGCAACACGCGTAGCAATGTTGCATGGGCAGCGTCGACGATTTTCATGTGCGATTCCACTACATCACATATTTGGATTCTGTAGAAACGTCCGAAAAGTTATTTATGGAGCCAAACACACAATAGCACTCGTGAGAAAGGGTACTGATAATGATGCAATATGGCGTGATGCTGGGGTTGCTGCCGGTAAAGTTATTTTAACAAAACTATCATTATGGATGCCAGTGTTAACTCCATCAATCCCCGAAGAACAACGACTACTATCATTTATGGACCAAGGAGGAAAGTCGTTGTTAAGTTGGTTATCAGTGACCACGGATATTAAATTGGGTAATGTTGATGGTACATTCACATGGCACCTGGCATCAAAACAAGGGGTTTCAGCTCCACGTCATATATTCGTAGCGTTACAGAATGCTGCGCGAGTTGGTAATCAAGAACGAAGTCATATGATATTTGATCAGTTAGGTGTTAATGAAGTCTCGCTGAGAATAAACGGACAGCAGGAACCATCCGAGGATATACAACTTGATTACGGTCAGAATCATATTGCACGTGTCTATCATAACCTGTTGTCATTTATGGCACGTGATCTAAATGTGGATACTGGTTTGCAAATATCACAATTGGATTTCAAAAGCCTCTATCCGATTTATTACTTTTCTCTGGAACATCTCGATTTGATGAGACAATCTGTCGTTGATATACACTTTAGAGCCCGTGTAACCCGTCCGACTGGTCCACCAGTTGGTGGGGTACCTCCTATCCTTATCCCGGATTATAGAGCGGTTGCTGTCATTCTCAGTGATAAATCAATGTTACTTGAAGGTGTTGGAGGAAGAATGAGAGTGGTAGATGCCCCAGTAGAAAACATGT
Source organism: Unio delphinus (assembly GCA_029339505.1). Lineage (NCBI taxonomy): Eukaryota > Metazoa > Mollusca > Bivalvia > Unionida > Unionidae > Unio > Unio delphinus. Next base: position 2,514,057 of record JAQISU010000331.1, read on the forward strand.
AATTGAAAATCCGAAGGATATTTCCATTGAATCGTTTTACGATTTAGAATCAATCTATTATGTATAATGTCATATAGTGTTATTAGTGTTGCGTTAACTCCTGGTCAAATCAAAAAATTGCAATCAGAATCGGCTAAAAAATGTGGAACCACAATCACGTTGAAACCTAATCAAATGACTGGTGGTGCAAATAAATTATCGCTGACAACTCGTCAAATAAAACATTTCAATGATGCTTTCAAGGATAAAAAAAGGGGTTCAGATTACTCTCTCTGCGGCTGCTATCAAAAATATGATTAAAACAGGCGGTATATTTCCATTGTTAGCTGCAATACCAGCATTGATTGCAGCAGCAGCCCCAGCGGTGGCTAAAGCAGCAGCGTTAGGAGCCGTTGGTACTGCAGCAGGAATGGCACTTAAGAAGGCAACTGGGAAGGGATATAAAAAAAAGGGACGATCCGTTCACGGATTGGGTCTAAGACTACCAGGAACCCCGTATTCGTGGTACAGCGGAAAGGGTCTAAGACTACCAGGAACCCCGTATTCATGGTACAGCGGGAGATCCGTTCACGGATCAGGCCTGAGACTACCAGGAACGGTTTATTAATTGAGGAACCTATGGTTCCCAAATCTTCGATGGTTCCCATGTCCAATTTTGATTTAAGGGATGCGGCTAAAAAACTAGTGATTAAAAATTTCAGAGGTGTTTTTATGAAAGATCAATTACCACATCAACCAAACAAAACTGAAACAGGTATTATTAATCTCGATAACAGCACCGGACCTGGAACTCACTGGGTTGCATACGCTATTGATCCACGTGGGATTGTCTATTTTGATTCATATGGATTAGCCCCACCAAAAGAGTTTATGCGTTACATAAAACAATTTCCAATGAAGACTTGGTATTCTACGCTACCAACACAACAAATCAATGACCCACCAATATGCGACAGTGAAGTATTAAATGTCCTTGACGCTATTTCAGCATCTAGAAAACCACCTCATATTGTCGTAAATGACTACACCAGCAATCGCTTTTTAGAGAGAGAAAGAGTTTTACAATAACATGATTGATATTTGGGGAAGACCTCTGAAACCCAAACCCGATGACACTGCAACTCCTGATTCTATCAAGGATATAAAAAAAAATTAAAGATGAAATCGCTGAGACGTTGAATTTAGTAAATGTTGACCCGAACGAAATAGTTGTATTTCAAGACAAACAGGGTAAATTGAAATCTAGTAATATTTCTCTGGATGATATTTTAGTTAAACAACAAAACGCAATCGAGAACACCGTTGCGTTATTTTCCGATCAGGGTAAATTGAAAACTAGTAATGTGTCGTTGAATGATATTTTAGTTAAACAACAAAATGCAATCGAGGATACTATCGCGTTATTTTCCGATCAGGGTAAACTCAAACCGGGTGTACTCTTCTCGACGATTACAGATCGATTCAAAACTCTCAACGATGAATTGAAAAATTCTGTGTTGGAACTAGCAACACTTCAATCTAAAACCGAAGAACACATAAAACAGTTTATAAATTTTCGTAGAAATATCATTGATAAATTTCTTGGATCTACATTCGATAAAATTGAAATAAAACTACCGGATATCAAAAAATCCATCGATGAGACGAAAACCTTCACCGAGGCCATCAAAGGTGATTTTTCGAGGATGATAACAATCATTGAAAAAACAAAAATTCCTCATGAGAAAACCAACAACATAGTATATACAATCCAACACGGATCATTTGCGTGGACATCTGCAAACAACACATTAGATATCACTGCAACCGTCAAGGGTATTTATCGATTAACACTGGTGACAACGGCTCAATTTAATATATCATCGTCGAGTTCATCCGGGGTCAACAATACGATTTCAACGATCATCGACAAGGATACAACTGAAAAGTTCACTATAACAGCTACTGATCCAACTTTGGCTGGAAATTCGGTATCATGGTATGTGGAATTCGTAGCGGATTTAAGTAAATAAATTGAAAGGATTTCACAATTGAAAACGCTAGTATTTTTAAAATAACAATGATTTCATCATCGCAATATCGCTATGATCAGGTCAGAGAATATCAAACTAGACTCAAAACCCTGTCTGAGGAGTATGAATTGAAAATTAAAAAATATCGCAGGAGAATTACCGCAATTGATGTTACTGTGTATTCAGTGAGTGGTGTAATCACCGGAGCCGGTATTATACTGTCTTCAGTGACAATGATGGCCCCGATAGCTGTTCCAATTTGCATTTCTGCGACAACAACAATCGCTGGAACAATTTCAATAATCACAAAAAAATATCATCATGCAGCCAACGGAAACTACAAGACTACATAATTCAATTTCATGTTGTGTCCACTGCATGCTCGCAATTATCCTCATTGATATCGTCATCTCTCGATGATACAATTATATCAGAGAGTGAGTTTTCAGCGATGGTAGATATATATGATTCTGCGATGTCAAAATTAGAAGTACAAAAACATGAGTATAATAACAATGACAACACAGATGGAATTACTTCAACAAATAGTGGAGAACACAAACCCAGTACAAACAAGCATGATCTCAATAACCTCAACGAATCCAGAATTCAGTGTGAATTTCCCCTCTCCAGTCCCAGTGAAGGAGATAGCGCTAGCAAAATTACGAGTGTACCACAGTTGGCCAAATATTAGGTCAAAATCATTTGGTGGTCAACAACCGAATAATTCACTGATATTTGCAAATAAGAATAAACCCGACGGTACCCCAGACTGGAACGTTGTTTCCATACCAACAGGGTCATACCAAATCGAACAAATCAATAATGAATTCGCGCGTAGAATAAAATCGATTACTGGAAAAGAATCAAAAATAGCTATAACAGTTCATGAGCCAACACTATCATCTGCCATTGAAATAAGCACAGAAGGATACGTCGTAGATATCTATCAAAGTTCTATTAGAACCGTACTAGGATGGCCTGAAATCCCACCCGGGGGGGAAACCGTTGATTTACCAGAACCAAAAAAAACCGATTATATCACAGACAGGGTAAAATCTGATAATCCAATAAAAAGCTATAGATATTATGATAAATCGTATTTTTTCATTAGAGTAGAATATGATGAAAAAATACGACTTGTTCATCATCTTGCTAACCGGGATAAAATCACTGAAAATTTCACAGCTTTCAATAACGATATTTCGTTGTTGTTTATATCCCTTAGATCCGGCACTCTCACCCGAGATGAATTTATCAGTGTCGTAGAAACATGTAACAAAATCATCAATGACATGGAAACATTTCATTCACAAATTATTCAAGAGGTATTAGGTGACAGTCCTAAAACAAGAGATTTATTTGCAATAGACTATAAGATCCGCATAGGAGATATTCCAACATTCAAACTACCAGGATATAACGTACCACAACTAACAAAACATCTCAGTGACACCATCGATGAAGGTTTCAAAAAAATCCATGACAAATGGAAAAAAACAGCATCACCGGAAATAAAAATCCTCAAACACAATAATGACCCAGACGGTGGTGGCAGGCATATCGCTCCGTTCAATGTGAATATTTCAACGGTGATTGCGCTCAATTTAGTATGTGATGTGATCGAAGGAAGCTATCAAATTAATCAAGCTCAGCAAGGATATATTTTGTATTCATTTGCACCAACAGCTCCTCCAGGATTTTTAATTATTGAGTCCCCGGTGAATCCAGTCTATATGCGATGTCATAATAATTCATTAACCATAATTAATTTCAAACTCACTGACCAGTCCAATAATCTGATTGATTTACAAGAGGAGGTTTTACAAATTAGTCTATTTGTAAAATCGTAGTGATTTTCGTCGTAGTGATTTACATGACCCTCGAACACGATATCGTATCGGACTGGATCAAATATTCGGTTAAAAATCGAATGGAGGCTTAGTCATTTTTTTGATTTCATTGATTTCATTGATTTTTCATTATTATTTTTTGCCTGATTTCATTGATTTTTCATTGATTTTTTTGCCTGATTTCATTGATTTTTTTTTATTTTTTTGCCTGATTTCATTGTTTTAAGCCTGATTTCAGTGAAAACTTGTCTAAAATGTTGTCCGGCTCACCCTCTCTGCTGCTTCAGCTAACTGACTGCTGATTTGGTTATAGCACAGTTCAGTACACAAGTCACATGTTGTGGACCTTGACCATCGTGTTATAACAGAGTCAAACTGTATGTGTTTATATATATATGTATGGGAAATGATGCAGTCTGTAATCTTGTTAGGCTTGTTCCTTATCTTGACCATGCTGGTATACATTTTGGCTGTAGTCCTCACGCACACAGCATCTAAAGTAGGCATGACTTTTTTAATGGTCTGCTTGTCTTTTGTTGGTGTAGTTAAAAAATAATTATATGATCCGTTTTCCTGGCACATTATATACTGCATTAATTCTACCAAATATTGATTTGCAAAATCTTCCTTCAATCTTTTTTATCTTAAAATTGTGTTGGCTTTATTATGCAAGTCTGTTACATTATTTCGTCATGTGATCTAAGAAACCAGTAAAATGTCACATCTTTATTATTCAAGTTCAACTTCACATTGTTTCCCGATTTACCTGTAATCAACATAGCGACTCTTGTTACCCTGTAGACATTATTTATTTGGTAGTAAATAAGTTTTCTTTATTGATTTTATTTTATTTACTAATGGTAAACAACATTATAGTCATTTGGAATTTTGGTTTGCAGTGTTCCTATGTCATCAGGTGAGATTATATTACAAACAATTTACTGTTGCTTTCTGTAACATTATATAATGAATTCCAAATTTCAGCAGAAATTTGTGTAATTTTATGCTGCTTGTACTGAGATAATTCAACGTTCTATATTTTAAAAACAAGTAAGGAGAAAAAGACATACTCATTATCAAAGGAGACTGGAATGCCAAAGTTGGCAAAGATACTCTATAAGACTGGGATGATCATTGTGGACCGTCTTGCAATGAGATTACCAATGAAAGAGGGATACAGCTGATCGTGTTCACAATCTACAACAATTTTAACTAGCCAACTTTCTGGGCCATCATAAAGATTTATGATGCTGGACATGTCACACACCAATGGATCGAATCCATCATATCCAGATAGACTACATACTGGTTCAAAACCATCACCGACCTGGCATCAATAAAGCTGAAACAAGAACCTTCGCAGGTGCTGAGTTTGGGGGTAATCATGGTCTCATGATTATGAACTTCTGAGTGAGGCTGAGGAAAAAAAACAAGCCAAAGAAAATCAGGCTCAAATTCAACCATGGCAACAGCTGCCAAGGACATCATTGGCCTCCATCACCCAAAGAAAAATGAACTATTGGTTACGGAAGAGATTCTGAATCCATGTGATGCCTGAAGAGACCTCAAAAACACCAGACACACAACAGGGGAAATGGAGTACAGAGAAATAAACAATAAAATCAGAAAAAAAGCTTGAAGAAGGCAAAGGAATATTGGATTGAACAAAACTGCACAGAAATAGAGAGCAGTCTGATAACGAATACCAGCAAAAGGCATTCCAAATTGTGACAGACCTCACTAGACAGAAAAAACCAAGAGTCAGTACCATTTAAAATGAAAATGAAAAATGCACCACAGAAGCAAATGACATTTCAGAAAGATGGACTGATTATTGTAAAGAACTCTACAACCATCCCTCCACAGGAGACCTCGAAGTGCTTGAATTTCCAAACTCCACAAATGATGATGATTTCCCCATTCTCAATGAAGAGGTGGAGTCAGCAATAAGAGCACTGAAGAACGGGAAGGCAGCTGGAGTAGACAACATCCCAGCTGAACTTACTAATAATGGGGGAATCAGTGATAGAGCTACTAACAAAAATCTGCAACAAGATCTTTCAGACAAATAAATGGCCAACACAGTGGAATAATTCACTGATTAGAACACTCCCCAAAAGAGGCAATCTCCAGCTGTGCCAAAATTACAGAACTATCCGTTTAATCAGCCATGCTAGTAAGGTGATGTTGAACGGACTGAAACCACAAGCAGAAAAAATAATTGCTGAAGAGCTGGCAGGGTTCTGGAGTGAAAGAAGCACAATAGAAAAAATATTCAATCTCAGGGTTCTGTGTGAAAAGTACTCGCAACATAAAAAATAAGTCTATCATGTGTTCATAGATTTCAAAAAGGCTTTTTTATAGAGTGTGGCATTACGCATCATGGGTCACAATGAAGAAGTAGAAACATGGGTCAAAAGTTGATCAATACCATCAAGCAGCTGTATGCCAAGGCTACCGGTGCAGTAATTGCTCAATGTTCTGTGGATGACTGGTTCAAGTCAACAGTTGGAGTACGTCAAGGGTGTCTACTGTCACCCATACATTTTAACACCTACGTAGAGTGCATTATGAGCAAAGTCCTGGAAAACTACTGTTGGACAGTCAGCAATGGCGTGCATAACATCAGCAAGCTACACTTTGCGAACGACTTTGATAGGATTGCAGGCAGTGAAGATGAAATTGCCACCTTAGTGAAGATGAAATTGCCACCTTAGTGAAGAACCATGATGAAACATCTTCCTGATTTAACATGAAGATAAGCACAGAGAAGACAAAAGCAGATGACAAATAGTGGCAAACAAATCTCAGCCATGATTAAAGTCAGAGGACAGGAACTGGAAACAGTAGGCCAGTTCAAATACCTTGGTTCTATAAACACTGAAGTGGGATCAAGAACAGAAAGTTTGTCATGAGCAACACACAACGGCAGATATGTTAAAGCTAAGACCAATCTGAACCCATCTGGAGAGACAAGAATATGTCTGAAAACTAAAATCTGACTATAAAGAGCACTAGTCATCTCAATCTTTCTGTATTCATGTGGGCCTGTACCCTGGCAGCAGAATTACAACAAAGAATCCAGGCACTTGAAATGAGATGTTAGAGAACCATCCTTGCCATCTCTTACATGGACCACATCACAAATTAAGAAGTTTGTAACACCATCAGGCACAAAGTAGGCGATTGTGAAGACATCCTCACCACTGTCAAAAAGAGAAGACTGAAATGGTATGGGCATGTCATTAGAGCCAACAGTCTATTAACAACAATACTGCAGCGCAGCATGCTGGGTGGCAGAAGGAGGGGATGACATAGACAAAGTGGACTGATAACATCACAGAATAGACCAGGAAAAGTGTTGTGAAGACAGGCATTGGCACATGATTGTGGCAAGTGGAGGGAATTGGTCAGATATTCAGCAGCACATGCATCAACAACCACACTAGGTCAATAAACTGATCATGATATGGAACCACAAAATCAAAAGATTTGCTATATCAAAGAGAAGTGTTTGTGACATGGCTATATGAAATGCATGTCCAAATGTATTCGAGAGACTACTGAATAATCTTTGCTTAAATAGGTAATTAGTATTTCAGTGATTTGGTTATCAACCAATGTTCCTACCTGCTAGCTTGCTGCCAGCCATTTTAGCCAGGCAACAAGTGCAGATGAATGTTTGTAGTATTTGCCAGGGGTGAAACAATACACCTTTGCCATGCATATCAATACAATTCACAATACACAGAATATGACACAGTATGTTGCTTAGGTGTATTTTATTTTTTTCAAGGTCACTTTTATATAATTATGTTGACATCTAATGGTCGTATATTTAGAATGCAGATTACAGGCAGATATGGACTTAATATCTGTTCACCTGATTATCATTGACAGGATAAAAAACATTTCAAAGCAGATTGCTGTTAGGTATCTGTAATTTTTATTCAGCTGTTTTGGTCATTTCATTTATTTGGTCAGATGCAAAACTCGCCTCACTCATCATGCATTTTTTTTATCATGCATTTTTTTAGCACTGAATGAATACTTTTAAATCATTGTTTACCAATTTCCCATCTTTATCTAAATATGGAAGGCATTACAGACAAAAAAAAATTCTTCATGCAATGAAAATTTTTTTCTAGAAAAAGTATGATGTTGGAGATTAACAACCAAATTTTTCAAATTCAAACGATGCAAAACAACTTGATTATTAATGTTGAATATAGATTTTATATGACTACTATATTGCAGAGCATGTTATGATGTCCAACCATATTTGTTACCAGTTAAATTGCTGCAGAACAACGAGTTATTTACTATCTATAGTTACCAAACTTTGTGGACAGCATGGATAAAGCAAAACCCTATTGATTTGAAACCCTAAGGTAACTGTGACTGAATAAAGAACACTGGTTTGTGCTTAAGTTCTGCATCATATTCAGCCACATATCTTTGTCGATGGCATGCAATTAAGGTAAGGGAAAATCTGTTGATTTGAGAGTCAAAATGTTAAAAGATCAAGGTAACTGTGTTAGAAGTAATACAAATCATTTCTGCACATTGTTTTACAGCTATTATGCTGTTTGCATTGATTGCGTTCGGGGGAAGAAAGAACCCTATTGATTTTGGGGTCACAGGTCAATGTTTCTTGAAAGAGGAAAAAAGCTTTTTCATAATTCTTTTAATACTTTTACTTATGTTTATGGCTTGCAGTAAAGATTTGGTGAAGGCCTTTTGATTTGGGCTCAAAATGTTAAAGGTTTTGGCTTTAAAGAATAACATAAAGTAACCTTTCGATGGCTTGCACTTGGGACAGTGCAAAAGTTTTATCCAACGGTCTAACAAACAAAATCAAAGTGCAACAATCAAATTATTTCTGTACATTAAGTTTAGTTTTTTATCCCTCAAGTCAATTATTTCTGTACATTAAGTTTAGTCTTTTATCCCCCAAGTCAATTATTTCTGTACATTAAGTTTAGTTTTTAATCCCCCAAGTCAATTATTTCTGTACATTAAGTTTAGTTTTTATCCCCCAAGTCAATTATTTCTGTACATTAAGTTTAGTTTTTTATCCCCCAAGTCAATTATTTCTGTACATTAAGTTTAGATTTTTATCCCCCAAGTCAATTATTTCTGTACATTAAGTTTCGTTTTTTATCCCTCAAGTCAATTATTTCTGTACATTAAGTTTAGCTTTTATCCCCCAAGTCAATTATACTAAACTACAATACACATCACTTTTACAGTCGAGCTGATGTATGACATGCCATTCGCGATACTTATTTGCATCCTGTATTATATACTAGTGAACCTAAATTAATGACGTCTTATAAGTGAAGACACCAGTCTTGCAAGTTCTAGACTGTCGGAAGGAAACTATAGAAAATATTATGCACTTTCTTTTACTTTTGTAAAAATCTGAAGATATATTCTTGGGCACTGTTACTGCTAGAATCATGGCATATTATGATCATATGTATCTCTTTCAGAAATACACTATTACAAGAAAAAAGATTGTGACTGGTATTCCACATTTTATTGTTATGGATAATTTTCATTTATTTGGTCAGATGCAAGGCTCATCTACTTCATCAATACTTTTGAATCATTGTTTACCAATTTCCCATCTTTACTTAAATTTTGAAGGCATTACAGACAAAAAAATTAAATTTCTTTATGCAAGGAAAATATTGTTTTGAAAAAGTATGCTGATGAAGACTTTAACAACCAAATTGTTCAAATTCAAACAAATGCAAAACAGATGTTGCACCACAGGCACTCATTCTTGTCAATGAAGACAATGACAACACTCTCAACAAATTAACAAGGTGCAGTTTAGAATTAGCAGCATAGGGGCAAACCATACAACTTTTTTCCCACAAAATTGATTGAAGCCTCAAAACGAAAAATAGAGCCTTCCTGCGAATCTCATATTTAACCCCCCCCCCAAAAAATAAGTCTCCATTTAGCAAACGGAGACATTGCGATTTTTCAATCATCCGGGTCGCAACGATGTTGTCATCGCCCCCTCTGCTGCTACAGGTTAACAAAAATCATTTATGATTTTTCACGAGGGTTTTTACGATTTCAACCGAATATTTGATCAAGTCCGATACGATATCGTGTCCGAGAATCATGTATATTTATTGTTATAAATCCGTGTGGGGTCGACTGAGCATGACTAAAGAAATTTTGAAATTCATTGAAGTCCATATCAGAGCACCATGTCTGCCAAATATTTCGTAACGTATGTGTATCAACGCCGTTGAATACAGCAAGAATATTACAGTTGTCTAAACAAATCAATTTCTCGCATTTTGATGTTACCGGACCGAATGAAGTTCATCAAGCTGATTTATTGTTTTTACCACATGACAACGGTTACAAATACGCGCTAACCGTAGTTGACGTTGCGAGTCGATACAAACAAGCAGAACCGCTAGAACCAAAATCATCACCTGAAGTTGCTTCTGCAATTGAAAGGATTTATCGACGAGGCCCAATACGCTGGCCAATTCTGTTACAAGTTGATCCTGGCAAGGAATTTCAGGGTGTAGTTGCATCTACAAAGAAACATTACAATGTCACCATCAGACCGGGGGCATACTGCATTACATCGCGATCAGGCAATTGTAGAACGATTGAATCGGACTATTGCTGAGCGGTTATTTTGATATCAATATGCAAAAGAATTCATCCAAGAAAAGCGATCCCGTGAATGGGTCAAAAGGTTAACAGGAGTAGTTGCAGCGCTAAATAACGAGATTACCAGAGCAATCAATATGAAACCTAACAACGCAAAAAAAAAGGATATACCACAACCACAGCGGGATAGCGTTTCTCAGCCAATTCTCAGCAATGTCACCGTGAGATATTTATATGAACCAGGAGAGCTTGAAGGTGGTAAAAAAAAGGCTACTGATCCTATTTTGAGTGTCACTACGCATAGCATATCTACTATAACACGATCAACTGGTAGACCTCCAATCTATAAATTGGATTCAACTGCCCCTCGGCAAGGTTTTACACGCGAACAATTACAAGTGATTCCTGACGATACTCAATTGCCACCGCATGGTCTTAACTAGCGCCGTTGCGTCTATTACACTCAAGACAAGTCATCATCACATTGTTTCTGACATGACCGAGACTGTTATTTTTCTGTCTACGGTAAATTGGCGAGGATCTTTATCCGAATACTGCCAACGCATTATACAATTGGAACTCGCGCAGTGATTATTCTGTTGTTGCTTCAAAGTGATTATTAATTAAGCATCAATGTCAAATTCTCGTTGTTTTTGTTTTTTTTTGTCTTGTTGTTTGTAACCGGAGATTTTTTTTATTAATGATGCTAACATCAATATCATCCATTGTGGTGTCATCATCGAAAACAATTCTTCAAAGTTGATTTATTCGCCGTACTCTAGACATTGCAAGAGAGACTAAATTTGTCCACTCAATGCGATTATCGACTATCCAAACAGTTGTATCCGTAATGGTTAATCCCTGCGAGAAATGTATCGTCGTTACGTAACCTAGCGTCCATGGTGATTTATCAGCACGCAATGCATTTTCGACAACACTGATATCAACCAACACGATATCATTTAACACTAGTGTTTGTCTTTCGGGTCCTGACGAAGTCACACGTCCTAGAATTTCAACTTCAATATTCTGTCGCCGTGTATCATAGGGTCTATAACACAGCGGCACTGGGCGCGTTGGGAATTTTTCTTTGTGAAGCTTAAACAACTTTTTCTGAAGTGTGTCTCTGACTCTCTTTCTACTGATTCTATCCGGTTGTAATCTAATTAGTTTCTTGACCTCGCGTAATCGTTCATCAAGTGCCCTATAGTCGGTATCGATTTCTTCATAATAGTCAACAAACCCTTTTAACCAATCATGTGGACCCGCGCCGACAAATGTTGGTGGTTGGCCATGATCTCCACACATTATCACCGCTGTATTCTTTTACAGCAACCAATCAAGAAACATTTTTAATACATCTAACGAAACCTTACATATCTCATCCCAAATAATAACCGCGGGGATGAATTTTTCACCCATTCGGTTAGGGGTGCATTGTCGCCGTTGTATCGAAAAAAACTGTGATAAGTACAAGCTTCAACGTTTCGTTGTTTTATCTCTCGCGCTAATCTATGGGTCGGATTCAGCACAATCATATTTTCCCACGTTCGATATAATTCAATCGCCTGAGTCTTTTTTCCCGACCCGCCACAGCCGTTTAAATAAACTGTTTTATATCTACAAATTGGATCGGATATCGGCGGTGCATTAGAACGTTCTGATAAATTATCACCGTGTAAGTAATTACTTTTAATTTCAACATCTGCTGATTCAGAATAATCACGCAGCATTTCTTTTTTAATTCTCCATGATCCCCAACTTTTATCCGAATTAGTGAATTCAGCAACTGCGCAACTGTACTTGCTGTTAATGTAAAATGAATCAACGGCAACTCTAACCGCAGTGTCAGGAAATCTATTTATCATTGCAAACAAATTATTACAAGCATAACCCAGCATCGACAACCTCAAATGTGTATACGGAGAACTGTGTCCATCGTTGTAAGTAACAATTGTACCCAATTTTGTTCCATCGGACAAAAAGGCATCCTTACGATCAACATATATGTTTTTAGATACTGCATCCGCGATTACAAAGTCATATTCGGTGCCATCTATAATCAGCCGTGAAGAATATCTTTTGTAGTCACATTTTTTCCCTCCCTCAGTGAATTTTCCGATTATTCATCTACCGAGATCTTTTGCTTCGATGTTTCGTTGATTAAATACCCGTTTGGACCACTCAATAATATATTTTTCGTCGGCATCAATATGTTTTCTGGATTCGTCACTTATACTATCAAGACTTTCTGGTTCTGGTAGCCAGACATTGGTTTGTTTCCGATATGATATAATTGCGTGTTGGTTTCCATGCGTTTTTGATTCTCGCAAAATTAGCTGCAACCGACGGGATTGTAAAACAGTTTGTCAATAATTGTTCGTCGTTGATAATTTCATCACTGGTGGCTTCGCCATTGGCGACTCTGCCACACGCCGTTAAAAACCCACTAGCTGTTTTTTTTCATTTTATTTTGAAATGCTTCAGTGCGGTATAATTCACCGTTTGGTCTTACAAACTAATCAAACGTATCCGTGTCGTTTTCAGTGCTGCAAAGTAACCACACCGACACAGGGTCGTTTTTACTCAAATACGCAATAGCATCGAATAGTTTCTCTTCAACGAGAAAACCATCCCTGGAGAAATCTTCACCCAAGAATTCCGTGGGTATATACTTTATTATTCTGTTTCGTGGAAATATTGTGACCGCGGACGTCCATGCGTGTTCGTTATGATCAATAATTTTTATTGGGGCTCCATTTTTGTTATATTTCGGTTCGTATAAAACTTCTCCGGTTATCGTCATAACGGGTATTGGAAATCTCAGCGACGTTTCTAATTTTGCTATATCGCTAATAGTTGCTCCGTAATTCCCAGTCATTTAATTTTTTGCGTCTTAGATCGGTCAATTTATTTCCACGCAAAGCATTTGTGAAGTGTTGTATTATTCGTTCTGCTACACAATTGAGTGGCTAAGCCACTGACGAAGTCGCCGGCGACGTGTGGTTCATTGATCTTAGTTTTCCTATATCGGGTTTTTCATTTAACGGATATATCCCATACACAACTGCTGTTTCAGGGTATGCTCGTTCATAGTATGGTTTGTCAATTCCAGTTAACAGACCCAGCTTAGAATCACGGCTAACAACGATTGTTTTCTTACCTTTGAGAATCGGTTCAAATTTGTCTCGTATAATCCAACCGCCTGATTCTACACGGATAATGCATTTCACTCTAGAAAAATACTTTTGTTGCCAAGTTGTGATATTATCGTAGCTGCATTGCTGTCGTTCATGGTAGCATCAACAACGCCATCAATTCGAAATGTTGACCAGCTATGGGATGCTCCATCGCGCTTAAATTCAACAACACAGTCACGATTTTTTTTAATCAGGGCTCTATCCGTTATTGCCCGTTTTTGGCACATCTTTGAGGGTTCTATTGAGATTAAATTTAACGTTTTTATAATGCTTAATTGCTGACAATCTCTCGAACTCCTCCATGTTATAATTAAAACAAGTATTTAAATTGAAAAATATAATACAATGAATCACTGCAAGTGGCTAATGATTGGATCAACAACCCCGTGTAACAAAACATACAGAAGCGAATTCTTTGGGAATCATTTACAAAGCCTTCGCAACGGTTCCTTTGGCCCCCTTCCGTGCCTCCGATGTGGGTGGGGGTAAGGGGAAAATCACAATTATGTCTCAATTGTGGCGGCAAACGATACAGAGAACTAAAACGCTACTATGACAAACGAATCAATGACCCGTTCAATGACAAAGTCATCTAAACCCCTCAAGACTACATTAATAGACTTATAATTATAGCAGATATGAACTAGACAAATAGTAGTATTATACAAATGAGCCAAGATTTCAGACCCCATCCAGTGCTTGTTAATTATGAAGCATCCCGTGATGGTGTTGTCAGGCACAGCAGACTAAAAAAACCGGTTGGATGTGTAAATAATAGAGGATACTTGATGTTTGGTGCCGGGAAGAAGAAATATTATTGTCATCGATTTGCATACGAATGTCACAACGGATTGATCAAAGATGGCTTTGTGATTGATCACGTTGTTGGATTCCCTCAAAATAACAAATTGGATAACTTACGAATTGTTACTCAAAGTCAAAATACAAAATCAGGTGGAACCGGCAAACACGCAAAAAAGGTAAAACATGTCAAATCATTTGATACAGAAACCAACGAGGAGAAAATATTTCAGTCAATAAATGAAGCCGGTAGATATTTCGATATTTGTAGGCCTTCAGTACAAAGAGTAGCAGAAGGAATTCAACAATTAGCTCTGTCAAAGAAAAATGGCCATCAAATAAAATTCGTATACACCTGAAACGATTCAAGGGAGATAAATCCTTTATGAATAAGTCCGCCACCACTCATAACACTCTATTCACTAAGTTCCCTTGTATTATGACCGTCGAGGTATTTGTGTCGTCTGCTATTCTCACCTGTAGAGAGAGAGTTATAATTGACAGAGGCGCGCACACGTGACTGTAATGGAGTATAATACATGAGTTTCGGTAGAGTTGATAAATACAACTTTTAACACTTTTAAAACCTTTTATTGTCGCTTGGCTAAAACTGCATCATTTAAACAGTTGTATTTATTTAAACCTTTAGACCATCTACATTCAGCTATTATACACTTTCAGTACAAACGTTCTGCGTTACCTATGTTCGCTCAGCCGGAACGAGCATGAAACACTAGTGTTTCCCATTCATTGAAGTGGGCGTGGTTAAAATCACTATGTGAGAGTTGCAGTTATATTAAAAATTCCTCTTTGTGACCTAATCGGTAACTACACGCAGTTATCTAGCAGCTGTATTCTTTTGTTTAGTGTTTTATTCAAATATTTGTCTCATTTAAATGTTGTGAAACAGCATTAATAAGTAATTCAAGGAAATAAAATAACACACCCGTGAATCAACGCGGCTGTATTAGTCACCTTATATACGTTATGACTCATAATAAGCTTGGGCTTTCGAAAGCCAATTCGACCAATCAAAAGCAAAAGCGTGTGGTTGTCTTTTGTCAATCATGCAACCGGGTTAATTTAATTGGGTTGCTTTTGATTGGTTGGATTGGCCGTAGAAAAATCCGCCCCGTCGTTTCATGTTTGTGCTGTCTTGTGCCCTCCCACATCATTACATCACAAATTCCATCATCGTTTCATTGAATATAATCCATCCTTAATTAAGTTAATTAAGTATATGTTATGCCTACAATCTGCCGTAACACTCGAGTGGAGATATATATGGCATTGTGCCGTCCCACATCATTACATCACAAATTCCATCATCGTTTCATTGAATATAATCCATCCTTAATTAAGTTAATTAAGTATATGTATGCCTAAAATCTGCCACAACACTCGAGTGGAGATATATACGGCAATGTGCTGTCTTGTGCCGTCCCACATCATTACATCACAAATTCCATCATCGTTTCATTGAATATAATCCATCCTTAATTAAGTTAATTAAGTATATGTATGCCTAAAATCTGCCACAACACTCGAGTGGAGATATATACGGCAATGTGCTGTCTTGTGCCGTCCCACATCATTACATCACAAATTCCATCATCGTTTCATTGAATATAATCCATCCTTAATTAAGTTAATTAAGTATATGTATGCCTAAAATCTGCCACAACACTCGAGTGGAGATATATACGGCATTGTACCGTCCATTAATTAAGTATATATATGCCTAAAATCTGCCGCAACACTCGAGTGGAGTTTATATGGTATTGTACTGTCCTTAATTAAGTTAATTAAGTACATGTATTGACGTCCCTCCAAGCATATCTTCTGGGCGGTCTAATATGGCGTTTGTCACGTTAGGCCACCCACCGGAGATTTATGTTTCGGGCCCCCTTGGGCTTACTTGGATGTGAAGGCAACCAAGGAGTTCCAAGGATGTGTTGTCGTATATGTAACCTTTGGGTCTCTTTCACGTTATTTGACGCGAAAGGGGCTTCCAAATGGAGTTTTCATGTATGTGCTGTACTTAATTAAGTTAATAAAGTAACCTCTGGGTCTCTCTGACGTCATAGGGCGCCAGCGAGATTGCCAAATGGGGTATCAAAAAACGGAGTCAAAAATGACCCAATTTTTTTTGATAATTAGAGATACAGTATACTATAAAAATATGGATATCAAAGATGTAAATGCTATAATCGCTGAAATTTCAAATTTGCAGAATTGAGGGATAGTATTATCTGAAGATCTCGACTGCGACAGGATTACCTCGGAATATGAAGACATTGAGTATCAGTCTAGTAAGGGTCGTTATGTCTTACCTAAGATGTACAGGCTCGTGAAAGGAATTCAAAAGTCCATCAATGCTTGTTTGTACGGTAACGACATTAATGTATTTATAACGCTATTTAGCACCGTTGAAGCAATACGTCAAAAGCTCGGCCAAGAGTATCAAAAACGAGCTGAAATTAGTTCTAAAGTTCGCGATCTTAGAAAAATATTAAACGAGGAAAAACCCGTATCCTAACCACGTGGGCGTTACTATAAAAATAGGCTTTCAGTAAAATTTTTACTAAAATTTAGTTTTTTTTAGCGTTTTTTGTAACATTTGTTACACTTGTTACATAGGATTTTCTCCTGAAAGAATACACAGCAGTTTGGGTTTGCTCATGCAGTTATGTGCGTACTGGATGATCTGGTTGTGGTAGCAAGTAATCACCGTGACGCCTCCATTTTCACTTAGTTGTTGTTGCCGCGTCGTTAACAAAAATCGTTCATCGCCGTTCTCAGATATTACAATTTTGAAACCCCCAGCGATGTTATTTCTGAAACATTCGCGGATAGCGTCGTACAGTTTAACCTTGTCGGAGATGGATAGGTTAGCTTGATAGTACATTATTTGATAACTCAGCTTTTAATTGTGATAACGTCTTCACGTGTAAATACTCTCCTGGTGAAAACGTAAGCATGGAAACCCTCCGGGTTCACATTTGAAAACTCAGTTCACAAACAATATATGGTAGGTGAATCGCTTACAACTAGATTAGCCCGAGAGCGGCTAGCAGCAATTAAAAAGTTTATACCGGTTCGAGACAGACTTGGCGAGAAACTTCAACAACGACAACAAGCGCAGACTGACTTTTCTGTGTCAAGTGAACAACTGTTTACTCCGATAACAAGTGCGACCAAAGATGTGAAAAAGTTAACTGAAGCAGCAATATACGAAGATATTCCTGAAAAAGAACGATCAAAGAAGGCGCCGCTGCTTGATACGCTTGAAAAGATAGCAGCAGAGACTAAACAAACACGCGCAGGGATACAACAGCTATCCAGTGATATAAAAACCCAACGAGAATATCGACCGGGCGAAATTGAAGAACGCGAAGAAGGAAAAGAAGGTGCAGCTGCAGGAGGAGACTATTCACCTGAAAGTATATTTACAATCGAAACATTAAATAGAATTGGAGAACTCGGTACGGATTCCGAATTAGCTGATTTTGCTAGAGAAAATTTTCCAAAGGGTAAAAGAGAGAATTTTTTAAACGACGAGTTTAAAAATTTTATAAGAAGCAAAGACGCCTGGGCATCAAAAATATATTTAGCGAGATACGTCGGGGATAAAATCTTAGCGTCACGGCACCCTGGTTATAATAACTTTCTAGCTGCGGTTAAAGGCGGTCCACAACCACCACGTTATACGGAGGATCCAATCCCGGAGGAAATAGACATAAGAGCAGAAGCCGGTTCTAAGAAAACAAACGGAAAAGGATATTCGATTGGAAATCCTTTGGATTTCAACGCAACCGTGACATGCCCTGGTAATATTCTCTCGGATATATCACGGCTGGAAGTACTTATGGGTGGAAAACGAGCCGGAAACAACTTAGTCGAGATAATTAATGAATCAGCTGATATCTGTAGACGATTATTTGCCGGTGGTATCATGGGCATTGATGTATATCGAGAACTCATTGCTGAATTAGTTGAAAATCACAGAGATGCCCATGGTTATGATGAAAATCCTATGGATTTTAGCGATTGATCGAAAGCGATTACTCAGAGTTTTCAATGGAATTGACTACGCAATTCACTAATTGAAAAACTAATACTTTTATAACAAGATGATTATACACTACAACCGCGTCTACGTGGTGAACTCACGATTGCCTGTTTACCGCGCGTGGTACGGAGATGGTCTCGGCAGTACCATCGCGGGGTTATTTACAAGAATAGTCCCAAAAGTGGCGCCGCTAGCTAAACAATTATCAATGAAATCTATTGATATTATTCGTGATAAGGGAATCAGCGCTGTTGGAAATCTTGCCGGAAGGGCATTTTCTGCCGCGAAAGATAAAATAACATCATTGGTGAGAAAGAAACCAACAGCGACGAAGTCGGTGGTGAAACCACCAGTGCTGCCATCAACTACAGTGATGCCTGCAAAAATCAGCAAAGCAATAAATAACGCAGTGGAAGAAAAACTAGCGTCGTTGGCTGCTTCGGCGACTCCGTCGCCATTGATGGCCTCGCCGGTAACAGATAGCGCTATCATGAACGCGATAGCAGGAAGTGGTTTGAAACGAAAACGAAAACGACGATGATTACAAAGAGTTTCACAATTGAAAACACTACTATGTTAATAAAATGTTTAAACGAACAGCTGATCCCGCGCTTGATATGGAAGCCCCAGTGCGCAAAGACGATTCCGTCCTCGATTATCAATACTATTCCTATCATGCAATACAACCCGACCTACGATCGCGAATTGAACTTCAAGTTCAAGATACCAGTAAATACTTTTTGCCGTGTGAAGCATTTTTTGAAATCGAGGGAAAACTCGTAACAAATGTTGCAGCTGATACTCCATATCCAGATGGTGCCAAAGTCGGCTTAGTGAATAATGGTATCATGGCGCTATTTGAAAGTGCAAGATATCTCATTGATGGAAAAGAAATTGAATCAATAGACCGCGAGGTTGATGTTGCAACAGCAATAATCGGACTAGCAAGATATTCTGGTGATTATACAAGATCAGCTGGCCCGTCTATGATGTTTGCAAAAGATATTACCGATAACGCTGACCACCTTCAATACATTAAAGTGTTAACAGCAAGAGATACTGCTGACGCCGATCAACAAGAAGCAGCTAATCCAGAACGTCGAGCTAGACCCGGAGCTGCGTTTGATATTCTCAGAGGCGTTAACAATAATTACAATTTAGGATTTGCAACACGAGTAATGATGTTGCAAGGACAGCAGCGATATTTTTCATGTGCGATTCCACTCCATCACATATTTGGATTCTGAAGAAATGCAGAAAAGTCATCTATGGAGCCAAACACACAATCGCGTTAGTGCGAAAAGGCAATGACAATGATGCAATCTGGCGTACTGGTGCCGCTGATGGTAAAGTTGTTTTGAGTAAAATAGTATTGTGGATGCCAGTAATGACCCCATCAATTACCACAGAGCAGCGGCTACTTTCATTTATGGAAACAGGTGGCAAATCATTGATAAGTTGGCTAACAACAACAACTGATGTCAAAGAGGATGATGTTAATGATACATTTGCATGGCATTTGGCATCAAAACAAGGCGTTTCAGCTCCACCTCATATATTTATAGCGCTGCAGAATCGGAATCGATTAGGCTGCCAAGAACACAGTCATATGATATTTGATCGATTAGGAGTCAAGAAGGTTTCACTGAGAATAAACGGACAACAAGAAACATCTGAGGATATACAGCTTGATTACGAGAGCAACGATATAGCACGTGTGTATCATCGGATGCTGTCATATATGGGTCGTGATCAAAATGTGGATACTGGTTTACAACTTGATTTTAAAAACCTATATCCGATTTATTACTTTTCGCTGGAACATCTTGATTTAACAATGCAATCCGTCGTTGACATACATTTTAGGGCTCGTATAGCCCCTGTGGTGTTAATTATAGAGCGGTTGCTGTCATTCTCAGCGACAAATCAATGTTGTTAGAAGGGGCTGGCGGACGAATGAGAATTGTTGATGCACCAGTGGAAAATATGTAAACGATTCACAATTAGATCATATGAAAGCATAAATAGTTTTACAATAAAATGCCATATAGTGTTGTTAGTGTCAAGCTGACTGATGGTCAGGTCAAGAAATTACGATCAAAATCCGCTAAAGAATGTGGAACAACAATAACGTTAAAACCAGCGCAGATGTCAGGCGGTACACACAAAATATCATTGACGGATCGTCAAATAAAACATTTCAATGATGCGATGAAAAATAAGCGAGGGGTTCAAATTGTATTTTCAAAGGCTGCATTTGCCAACATGATAAAATCAGGTGGTATATTTCCATTGTTAGCCGCAATACCAGCATTGATTGCAGCGGCTGCCCCAGCGGTGGCGAAAGCGGCGGTGTTGGGAGCCGTTGGTACCGCGGCAGGGATGGCGTTGAATAAGGCAACTGGGAAAGGATATAAAAAAGGGAAAGGATCTAAGACCACCAGGAACCCCGTATTCATGGTACAGCGGAAAGGATCTGAGAATCCCAGGAACGGTTTATTAGTTGAAAGCCCAATTCTTCCCATGTCCAATTTTGATTTAATTGATGCTGCTAAATAACTAGCGCGAACAAACTTCAGAGTGGTTTTTATGAAAGATCAGTTGCCGAGAAAACCTAAACGCGTTGAAACCGGTATCATCAATCTTGATAACAGTAACGGATCTGGAACTCACTGGGTTGCATACGCGATTGATGCACGTGGGATTGTCTATTTTGATTCATATGGGCTAGCTCCGCCAAGCGAGTTTATGCGGTATATAAATTCAAAGAATCAATCAATTCCGATTTTTTATTCCACGCTGCCAACACAACAATTAAATGATCCACCGATATGCGGCCGTGAAGTATTAAATGTCCTTGCGGAGATTTCATCGTCACAGAAACCACATCTTCTGGTTGTAAATGAATACACGAGTGGAAAATTACAATGTAATTTTAGAGAACCAATAAATTGAAAACACAAGTTGCGCTAACAATAATGATTGATATTTGGGGACGATCTCTGTCAATGTCGAAACCCATCGCGGAAACATCTGCGGGTTCTATCGAGGATGTAAAACAAATAATTGAAGATGAAATCGCTGAGACGTTGAATTTAGCAAGTGTTGACCCGAGCAAAATAGTTGTATTTCAAGATCGCCAAGGTAAATTGAAATCCAGTAATATACCTGTGGATGACATTTTGATACGGCAGCGCAACGCCGCTGAAAAGTCTATTGCGCTGTATTCCAGCGACGGACAATTTAAACCAGGCGCACTTGTGTCTACGATCACCGACGCGATTGCCGCCCACGGCCGTGATCTGGATGATTATATACGAGGATATTCTACTTTTCGCAAAAATGTCGTACATAAATTCTTTGGAAGCCCGCTTGTGGTTGGCGTGACTCTCGCAGAAATCAAAAACCTTCTGAATTTATTATTTTTTAACACGGAGAGGGGGAGGATAATGACGGCCGCCGAAATCAAGGCAAATTATCTCGATATTTACACGGATATTTCTAAACTAATAGAAAATTTTGAAAAGGTACAAAAACCAACCAACGAAATTGTTAATAAGTTCTTTGGAAACCCACCATTGGCAGGTATGACTCTCGCTGAAATTAACGAGTTTATTGGCAAGCATACTCACAATGCCTACATCGCTAATAATTTCTTTGGTGTCCCGGCTACATCAATATTTACACGGATATTTCTAAACTAATAGAAAATTTTGAAAAGGTACAAAAACCAACCAACGAAATTGTTAAGAAGTTCTTTGGAAACCCACCATTGGCAGGTATGACTCTCGCTGAAATTAACGAGTTTATTGGCAAGCATACTCACAATGCCTACATCGCTAATAATTTCTTTGGTGTCCCGGCTACATCTACGATGACTCTCAAAGATATTAATATGTTTATGGTCAGACAAACAACACTTAATACCATCGTGGATACATTTTGGGGGAAAACACCCGTGTCTGAAACCACATCTCAGACAGGCCCGACCCTCGCTGAAATTAAAAAGTTATTGACGAACAAAAGCTCACCAGCGAAATTGTTAAAAGGTTCTTTGAGGGCAGTAACCCCCAAGATATCACGACGAAATTTTCTAACATCGACCAGCATATTAAAACCCAAGAACGGCTTGGAATCAACGACCTTATGATTTCATTCTTTTTTAACAAAAAGGCGGGGATGATAGATCCTACGAGAATCACGGTAAATTATCTCGATATTTACGACGATATGCTTAGACTAAAAAAAGATTTTAAAAAGGTAAAGATTCCGCATCCAGACATAGGCGTTAAAAATATCGTGTATACGGTCGAGCATGGAACCATGGATTGGACAAGAGACGTTTATACTACATTGTCCGTCGGTCTCTGGGGAGGGGGCGATGTGGGGGCTATGGTATCTTCAGGCTAAAGTGGACCGATGGTATCTTCAGGCTAACGTGGATCTCTATCGATCAATTTAATATGATCGTGGTCGGTAAAACCTACTCTGGTGGCACCGCGACGTTAATTTTGAAGAGTCGCGGACAAGACTTTAATGTCGTTGATAGCTCCACCATTAGATCAAGAATAACTTGGTGTTTAGAATTTGTAGATGATTTTTCCGGCTAAAGCTACCATACCTACGACATCCCAACCAATCTATCCACCTAACACCCGCCCTGGACCCCTTAACGATGGCGAATAATTGAAAACACTAGCAGATTTAAAATAGTAATGACATCGATGAAATCAACTGAACCGATAATAGTCCCAGAGGTGTCACAACATCATCGATATCGATATGATACCGTGAAAGAGTTTTTCGCGAACTTGAAATCACTTTCTGAGCGCAATCGTGAAAAAAAAAATTATCGACGCAGCGTAACATCACCGTGTACTCGGTGTCCGGTGTGATGGCCAGCGCCGGGGTTATTTTGTCGACGGTGACCATGATGGCTCCGATTGCAGTTCAAATCACTATCTCCGCGGCAACAACAATCGCGGCAGTCGCCACCGCGATAACTAAAAAGTTATCATCGTGTTCTCAGAAAAAACTCGCCGATTATAAAGCGCGGTACAGAGTGGTATTTGACGCGTACTCGAAATTATCCGAGTTGATCTCGCTGTCGATAGATAATTCGTTCATATCCGATGTTGAATTTTCCACGATGACCCAGTTATATAACTCCGCGATGTTGTAATTGGAAATTGAAGACAGCGTTAACAATTCTGTCACTCGAACTGCTTCAACGAATCGCGGAGAATACCACTCCGATACGAACAAGAATGATATCAATAACATCAACAAACCCACAATTTAGTGTAAACTTCCCTTTTCCGATTCCAGTACGCGAGATCGCGCTGGCAAAATTACGAGTATATCATAGCTGGCCTAATATCAGATCGGTTGCATTTGGCGGTCAGCAATTGAATAACACACTGGTGTTCTCGTATAAGAATAAACCCGATGGTACTCCAGACTGGAACTTTATTTCGTTACCAACTGGGTCGTGCCAAATTGAGCAAATCGATGCTGCAATTCAGCGTAGAATAAAATCAATCACCGGAAAAGAATCAAGCACTGGAAAAGAATCAGGCACTGGAAAAGAATCAAGCATATCTATTAATCTTCATGAACCGACGCTCTCGTTGTCGATCGAAATAAACTGCCCCGTGTATGCCGTGGATATGTATAACAGCTCTTTAAGAACAGTGTTATGATGGCCTGAAAAACCACCCGGAACCGCCGACTTAACCACAGACGTACAATCATATCATGAAATCAATCCCGTATACCGAGATGATTTATCTGATATAAGAAAAGTAAAAATCGCCGATAGGTTCATATTTACCAACAAAAACACGTTGCAATGGGATTTTATTATTAAAAGAACAGATGAGTCAACTGTTACTATTTCATTTACGCTAACTGACATCACTGGTTATTTTAATGAAATTAATCAATTACATGAAACAACTAAAACAACTACGGCAAACAAAATTGCGAAAACACGTTGAAATATTAAATCTGCTTGTATCTGATATGGAATATATCAACGAACGAATTATGCAAACAATAATTAATGACAACAGCGACAGTAAACAACGATTCCTAGCCGGTTACAATATCACAGAAGCCGATCTACATAATTTCAAGTTTCTCGGATATAACGCTGAGGAACCTGTTAGAAATGTTATCAAGGTATTACAAGTACAAGATTCAATTATCCTCAAATTTAATAATGACCCAGATGGCGGCGGTAGGCATATTGCCCCGCACAATGTAAATATATCAGCGGTGATTGCGCTCAATTTAGTATGTGATGCAATTGAAGGAAGCTATCAAATTAATCTAGAGCAATCAAATCAAGCTCAGCAAGGATATATTCTTTATTCGTTTGCACCAACAGCTCCTCCAGGATTCCTAATTATTGAAAACCCAATTAATCCTGTCTATATGCGATGCCATAATAATTCGCTGACGAGAATTAATTTCCGACTCACTGACCAGTCAAATAATTTGATTGATCTACAAGACGATGTGTTAGCGATTAGTCTGTTTGTAAAGTCCTAAGGACTTTCATCATAAATGATTTTCGTCCTCGGACACGATATCGTATTGGACTTGATCAAATATTCTGTTGAAATCGTAAAAACCCTCGTGAAAAGTTATAACTGATTTTTGTTAACCTGTAGCAGCAGAGGGGGCGATGACAACATCGTTGCGACCCGGATGATTGAAAAATCGCAATGTCTCCGTTTGCTAAATGGAGACTTATTTTTTTTTTGGTTATAATATGAGATTCGCAGGAAGGCTCAATTTTTCGTTTTGAGGCTTCAATCAATTTTGTGGGAAAAGTTGTAGGGTTGTCTCCCCTCTGCTGCTGAATTTGTCCCTTTGCAGATTGTGTGCTATTTATATTCACATCAGCACATTCAGATGTTTATTACATATACATCTATTATCATAAAACTGTTACCCATGCTTGATGTAAGCACAGAAATAGCCACTTTTTACAAAGTTTCACTTTTGTATCTGTTGAGATGAAGTTTGATTTATTTTGGTGTATTGCGTTGTGAATAAGCTACAGTTAGTTCTGATTGCTGGTTGTTGTTTTACTCTGGACTTTACAAAATATAACCAATCAGAACTGAATGTAACTTTCACTGTGGGACAGTCACTATATGGGTTGTCTCATATTTCTCACAAGGATTTTGAGTAGCACTTTACATATTAAATGAGCTGTCAATAAAGTATTTATACCAATGGGAACAAATATTTATGTTAATATATGGCATCTGTGGCTGAGTATGCCGAGGGATAAAATAAATGGTCCTAATGAACACCCAAAAGTCAGACATTTTTTGAGGGGTACATATTAACTTTCTTTTGACATTACTGTAATTAAAAGGATGTTTTAATGTTGGTTAAAATAAAATTGATACATATGCCACTTTAGTTGTCCTCCTTAAATTTTTGTTGTGACGTATACTAACAATTGTTAATAAATGTTCATTAACTAGTTGTTTAAAAATAATTATATTGTTGAGATATACATGATAATATTATGACAGCATTATACTGCATAAGTATAATATAAATATTTAATAGAACAATGGCAGATCTAGTATGACAATCGTAATACCAAGCATATGACAAAGGCAGTCTCAATGTGACTATAAGCCAGATTTAATAATTTTATAACAAAATATCTTGTAGAGAGACAATTCATAGTAGTAATAATAAGACAGTTATATATTGCATAAGTTGTGTATATGAAAATAACAGTTATGTATGGAATATCATTACTTTTACAGCCTCAGTCAGATATTAAAATCATGTATAACAGGCTGATTCTATACAACAAAGTCATATATATATATATATATATATATATATATATATATATATATATATATATATATATATATATATATATATATATCTTTCATTAACTAAGAAATATATTAGTGCATTTACATTTGAGATTACATTCATTATTTATATACATCTTGCCATGATTTAAAGTACAGTAAATTATTTGAAAGTTAATAAATATTTAATTGACACATAAAGAAAAATTTAATTAAATTTGTTTTAATACTTTCTATAATCAGCCAGTTTCAATAGTGCATATTTTGAAATAGTATTGATACATCTTAATTTATTGTCTCTCAGTATGATAATTTTTTATTGAAAGTTTTAAATATGGCTTTTTCACCTAGTCTTCCTTTGTCATATACTTACTGATTTATATGACTTATACTCAATCTGCCTTTCTTCTATTAGATATTTATATTATTCTTATGTAATATGAAACTGTCATAATATTATTGTATGTATCTCAATAATGTAATTAGTTTGCTAAATAATTCGTTAATGAACGTTTATTAATAATTTATGTGAAATAAAGGGACACAAGTAATGGTGTTTATTTACCAATTTTACATTCAAACACGCAAATTTTAATTACATTATTGTCAAAATAGAGTTTAAGATAGTATAATGCTAACAGATATATACAAAGTAAGTAAAAATAAACAGAATTCGTCTGACTTTGCATGAATTTGTCTGACTATGTTTAACATTGCGCTTCCTAGTAGGACCGTAAAATAACATCTAATTGGCACCTAGTTGGGTGGTGTTTGAGATTTCAAACCATGTTTGTTAGTTGCCTTGTGTTAGCGTATATGTTGAGGACGAGTGGGTGCTGTCAATGGTATTTTCTTTGCTAATGACATAAGGGCAATCACCTGCTATGACTGTCTCAGATTAATTTTCATTTTAAAAGATACTAATAACTAAATGACTAATAATTATTGATGACTATTGAACACTAAAGTAACTCATAAATGGTAGGCACTGGTTTTTTATATTGAATATTCACCTTTTAAATTGGTAATGTAAGCATTCAACACTTGCTATTTAATTAATGGGTGTACATTTTTAGAATTTGTGTTGTACATACCTTTACGTGCCAAGTATTCGCTTAATTTGGATTTGTATATATCCATATTCCTTTGGAAGGTCATTATTTAGATGCCATGAGAGGGGCATTTGGTAAAACCAATATTCAAGTACATAGAAATATTTGGATTAAATGAACCTAAAGGTGTTATCCAGTAGTACAATCCAGATTGATTGTCGCTCACTGTGATGTCACAGTGAAAGCTATGCACACTGATAAACAAACATGTACTATCCTTGATTGTGACGATTCCACTCAACACGATTTTATTTTGACCCAAGTTTAGTACATGGACACAATTGTAAAGTCCATAGCAAGAGATAATTTTTGTCTTATTGTTTGTAAGTGACAGTTAAGGTGCAGAGCATTCAATAATCAAGATTGCATAGACTTTAAAGAAAAGTTTTGGTAAATTTCAAAACAACAATTGATATGTTTAATGTAAAATGAGTAAATGTGCATACTTAACCCAAATGACTGGTACTATAGTATTTGATGCCTTAGGTTGGAACATTGTTATTTTTTTAAGTTTGAATCAGACCAGCTTTCCAATGCTAAAGATTTTCCTGAACCATTGGTTGCCTTTAACAGCTTTCTTACTGAATAGCAGAATTTGATTGGTAATATCCTTTCTTGCTTGTTTTAATTTATCATAGCCTTTCTTGGACAATGACTAAGCTTTTAGAAATTTGACAGTCAATACAGCTTTTTTATCAACAAGATCTTTGTATTCTTCTTAAGAAAGATCTCTGACCCAGTTAGAAACTAATTATTGGCCCGTTTCATTGTTAATAATGCACATTTTTTGTAAGTAGATAAAACATAATGAGTTATTTATTATACAGCTTTAAGTATTTTAGTTTGAGATCTATATCTGGAGTTGAACTTTTTGTCACAAATCAGCTAAATCCATGTGGGTTAGTAGTTGATGCAAGAGTATAGAAATAAATAACTTATTTGTGTATACCACTCACTTTAACTACCAGTCGGCTACTTGTTTACAATAACTTTTGTGAATAGTCGTAAAGTCCACAAATGATGACTGTTGTAGTATTCTCATCCCTTAACAATGGTCGTGTGCAACATGTTTTTAAGTTTAACAAAATCCCTCTCCTCTAACATTTTTTTAATATATAATAATACTAATAATAATAATACTGAGGTCTTTGTATAGCGCATGATCTTTAGAAGCTGTAAGTGCTTTACAACATCTATAATGATATGACTACACTACAGACAAACAAAAAACAATAACCATGAAATTGGAAAACATAAAACATGCTGAAAACATATAAGGTATAAAACAATTTATCAGGTCTCTAAGTTTTTTTCCTGCAGTCGAAAAAGGTGAGTTTTAAAAGCACTCTTAAAAGGGATCACTGAGTCTTTGTGTCTAATTTCAATGGACAATTCGTTCCACATCGGCGGGCCCTGATATACAAAATAACGTTGTCCATATGACTTCGTTTTCATAAAGGGAACAATGAGTATACGATTGTCAGAAGAGGAATGTACGTATCTTGCTGGTGTGTACACATGGGTGAGGCCGGATAGGTATATTGGACTGGAGTCTGTCAGTGAAACATAACACAGAGAATACATTTTGTGTTTGATTCTGTATCGAATGGATAGCCAATGCAGGGTACAGAGCAGCAGAGAGTTGTGCTCTGGTCGAGGTACTCTAAAGATGATCTGAGCAGCTGAGTTTTGAAGTTTCTGTAGTAGATATTGTGATCAAACAGACAAAATTGAGTTACAGTAGTCCAGTATTGAAAGTACTAATGAACATACAAGTGTTTTAGTGGCATCAACTAAAATATTTTTGTGAATAGAGATGATGTGTCTCAGCTCAAGATATGCAGCCTTGCATATGCTCATGACATGTTGGTAGCATCAACTTCAGTTAAGTGGCTAGACTTGTATATTTGGATGTCATCATTGTACACTTGGTGAGACACTGGGTGATGATAAAAGACACTTGAGAAGAGGCTGAGTGTATAGAATGAAGAGAACATTAGTCCAAGAACAGACACCCGTGGAACAACACACCACTGATCAAATGGTCTGGAGTTTATTCCATTTGCAGATACAATTTGTGTCACATTTACTAAGTAGGACGTGAACCACAGTAAGGCTGTATTGTGAATGCCAAATACATGCTGGAGACGTTGAAGTAATGTATCGACGTCTATTGTGTCAAATGCTGCAGACAAATCAAGGAGGGTGAGGACTGTAATCTTTCCGCTATCCAAAGCAGAGAGCATGTCATTAACTACTTTGTGAAGAGTAGTTTAAGTAATGTGGCAAGGGCGAAATGCAGAATGTACATTGCTAAAAAAAGTTTTGAATTCAAAGGAGATACAAGTTGGGTTAGAACAACTTTATCTAAGATATTTTATATGAACAGGAGATTAGAAACTTTAGTTTTTAAAACATTATAGTCAAGTGTTGGTCATCAGAAGCTTTTCGATGGCAGTTTTGGAAAATGATGGGAGATTATAGAGATATTAATAACATCAGTTAGTGAAGGCAATATTGGGTCTAGGCACTCAAGCAGTAGTGATGTTGGCATTGGATCTAGTTCACAAGACTTTGTGGCGTATTCTTCATCACGATTGTCAGTACTAAATCAATATAGACAGGTTCAAATGCTCATAATGGTTGTCGCTAAAATTCTGTATCATAACTGTATGGTGATGAGTCAGTTTAAATTTTGTTGTCAAGCGAATCTCTAATGGTTTGTACATTGTCATAGAATAAATTTGCAAATAGGTACGGAAAGTCTACTTGAGAAAAGGTAGTTGGAAGTGGTGTACATTTGTTCATTGACATTAGTTTGTTGCTGGACTCTGATCTAAGTATAGTAGTGGAATAATTTGGCTAAATGGACCAAGTTTGTGATGTTCTTCTTAGCGGCTTCATAGATTTGTTTATGAATAGTGAGTCTGGTGGAAAGCCAAAGCCTCTCAGTTTTACGGCGATGCTTTTTATCAGTGCGTAGCTGGTCCCTAACACTGTTATACCTTGGAGAACACATTTCTTTATTGATACTCTGGATTTGGTGGCTGGGGCATGTTTTTCAAGCATTGAACGCAGGCAATTATTGAGTTGTTCTGCTCTAGGATGTAAGCAAATTGTTAGGTTTTGTTGGATGTCATGCATTAATTTGGGTCTATTTATGAAACAAGCGCCATTAAGTACAAGCACATGTAAGTTAAATCTTAAATGGGTCAATTGAGAAAGGTGAGAAGTGTCCTCGTTTGTGTTATTATAATTATTACATGTTTGACAAGTAAATTGTAAGCAGCCGTACAGCCCTGTGATGTTGAATAAATGTGCCTAATACATGGGCATTGAGCTGTAATCGTTATTCTGTTTCTTGATCTGAATTTGAAACACTTTTGTATGGTACATAGTATCTACAGGCAGGTACGCATGCATCGGGGTACTCAAAGGCATCTTTAACCCTGCATCTTGGAACATTATGTAGATATCAGTTGTATAAAATACTATTTGACATATTCTTCTGCTGGTTTCGTATAGAAATTAAAGTCTGTATGATTTTTCTGACCACATTGTATATTCAGCCCATAGGATCATGAGCTTCTGAATTTCCCATACTCAGTAGATAGGTAAACCTTTGCAGAAATTATGAAGTTTGAAATTTGGAGTAAAAGTCACAGTGTTATGATAAACACGAGTCCAATATACAATTAAAAAGTCGAAATGTTACCCATGTGTTCATGTTCAAATGAAATAGCCATTCAAAAACATGGTCTGGCTAAATGTTGGATGTAGATGTATTTGGATTTTGGATGTATTCAGCTGTAACCACAAACATTCCAGGCAAAATGAAAGAATCTCCATGGGCTAATGAATTAATAGATGAATTTTGATGGTTTCACCAAATATGAATATTACTTGCATATTTAATTATTTTTGCATTCATATTCTTTACAGTATCTAAGAAGTTTAAGAATGATGTGATCACCCATTAACCCTGTGTGTCATGTTTAGGTGTCATGAGGTAATGAAAATCTCTTTAAAGCAGATATGTTTGGATATATTTAGCAGTAACTCCTAAATTGTGTTTCCTACCCCTATTTCAGGCAATAATGTAAAGAATCTACTTTTTAGAGTAAGTCAGGTGCAAAAAACACTTGATGAATGATAAGGTAATCAGGTAAAAAAGAGAGTTTGTCATAAATTGCAAAGAAGAATGAATGACAGCAAGAGTATAATAAATGAGTTTAGCAATGAATAATCAATCACTGGGGTAAAAAACGTAAATCACAGAAAACTGAATGTAGCACAAGAATAACACAACAATGAACAAAAAGATTACAAACATTTTTAATTTAGAAGGTAAAAAGTCAAAAAAAATAAAAGATACAAGATAGATTTTGTAGACGATTTTTTATAGAGAACTGTAGAGAACTATTCATGAGCTGCTTTGGCAACTCTGTAAGGAGATACAGAGAGATGTTGGAGTGTTTTTTTTTTTACTCATCTTCACTCTTTCCACCCCAGCTGTGGTGCATGGGGCTGCTAAATGTTGTGTGAGATGTTCTGTAGCTCAGCTCATATCTGAGTTTACTGTTTCAAGGTAGATTGCAATAACTGTCAATAGACCTCGCTGAGAGGGACTTTAAGATTCCACGAGTTTTAAATACTTCTGTTTGACTTCTTCACTTGTAGAACATGATCACTTCCCTCTTTTACCTTTGGTCGTGAACTCACCAAAGGGAAAACATATTTTCTTTGGGTCTGATTGTTGTAGCTCTAAAAGTGGTCAGTGCAATACCATTTGGCAATAGTATTCCACAACGAGGGTGAGTAGTTTTTGTGCTTGTTTCTCATTTGCTGGATTTAAGATTGTCAGCCTCACCTCAAACTGACACATTTAACAATAGCAATATAGTATGTGTTATTAATATTCAAATATAGTTTGTTGGTTTAACTGTTGCCTTTGCCAGATTCTCTCCTCCCACCCCATACTGAAATTTCACTAATTCAGGCTACTATATGTCCTGATAAAAATATGAATTAAAGGTAAAGATGGCAAGGTTAGCTTCTTTGGACCTAGGAATATTTTACAATACTAGAAAATTCAGGTCACCATATGGGAGGATGGAGTTACGGACACTTTAATGGACATTTCGCCCCACTTCACTGGTCATTTTGCTCCACCTGGTACATGAGTGTTTCGGCCCAGGATATTTTGCTCCACATTAATGTAAATATAGGACATTAAGATAAACTTGTCAGCATTACACACCATTGTCTTCATTTTACTTTACATTAAGATTTAATTTCATACCCCATAATCCTATATCACTCTCTTATATTTGAATTACATTCAGCATGCCGTTATATCAGACAATGTTTTCCTCTTTTTCTTCATTTATGTAATAAGACTGGTCAATAAATTAATCTATTGTTTACAGTGATCATTTTCTATACTGTAGTACTTTTTTTCCCTGTGACACAAATTGATGAAGACCTCTCCAGTGGCCTAGTGGTTAGAGTGTCCGCTGCGGAAACAGGAGGTAAAGCTGTACCGATGTCACCTTTTGCCGATTATGCCGATACCACGTACATCCGATTATTAAAATTGCCAATACCGATTATGAGACCGATTATTTCATTATGACAGTATATGCTCGCGTATAAGCTGAATAATTTAGAAAAAAATATGAAAGCCTGGAACAAGGGGGGGAGGGTCGGCTTATCCGCGGACCTATGTCTAAACATTACCATTTTAAGGTCTTTTTGTTGGCTACTGTAATGGATGTAAATTTTGGGACATGAAACAACAACATAGGCATGTTAAAAAAAGTAACTTTCGGCGACCCGACAATAATTAAACTGTTATAAAGTACTATCATTGATTTAAAAGAGAAAAGTTAATATTCGTCTGCAAAAAGTGACCCGTAGTCAGTGAATAGCATTTGCACTTTGAGAAAAAAATGTAACGTTTGAGCACATGAAGACAGAATCAGTGTGAAATACTCTTGTATATTGACAAATTACATTTTGATTACCTTTATGTAATACAATCCACAATAAAATATTGCATCGATCACGTCCTGATACGAACATCAGTACGTTATTAAATGTTGGCATTAGCACATGGTTAGATAGTTGTTATTTACATGATTCATGTACATGTACTTAATTTGGCCTTGATTTTGGTCAGTCTCTCCCCATCTTTTTGAGGCTACCACGGGATTGTGATATTGGCAGGAAATGGAAACGCTGTCAACAGTACATGTATTCTCCGCAAAAGTAATTTTTGTATCGGATGCTATGACAAACATTAAAGTGACTGAAAGTTCTCTATACTATTTTTTTTGGTGCAAATTCTTCATTTAACCACTTTGTGGCTTCTTCTACGTCTTCAGATGTAGCAGTCTTTTGCTTCTTGCTTTGGAGTGAACAGTTACCTTCAACGTAGTTCTTCTTTATAGACTCAGCAGCTTTGATCCTTCCTGAACGGGTGTTATTTTTTTTGGAGAGGGGGGGGGCACCAGACAGATGCCCCCCCCCCCCAATAAAAAAAAAGTAAAAATTTGTTATGTTGTGTGTGTATCCCCCGATATGTTCTTTGTTGTTTTTTTATTTGCATTTATTTCCCCATTTAATGTAATGTTTCCCCATTGGGGTTATATATATATTTGATAAGGGGTATTTTTGTATCCCTAGTGTTTCCTTCGTAGATCCTTACTAGGTGGGAGTTGATCTACCTACAGCTAGTAGTCTACGTTTTTATTTACTTTTGACCATGGCTAGTGGTCTCCTTATATCCTTGTGTTTGCTGTTTGTATTAGTGGTATTTGTGTGTTGCTATATATAAGTATATATTTTGTATATTTGTAAGGATAGCCATTGTCTGTTCAAATTTCTCTCTAGTTGTCTTTCTTTGTGTCTTCCCTCATCGGATAACAAATTCTCTGTATTTTATTTTCTATTACTTTTACTTAGTTTAGAATTTTGTACAAGTGGAAGTGTTTTTGTTAGAATTTTAGTGTACTTCAATTTATTTCTACTACAATTTAGTATTTTTTAGGTACGTCTGATTTGAGTCAGGACCTGTACAAATTTATTTGGTTGTACAGTTCCTGTCTCAATTTGGGCCGTCCTGTGATTATTTTTTAAATTATTTGTAAGAATATTTCAAAATTGTTTAGTCGCCCCTTTAAATGTGAGCCATGTCTATTACGGGAGATAGACATGGCAGAAAAAGTATGGGTATAGTACCCAGAGAAGAAGAAGAAGTGCATAATTGTGATAAAATTACAAATAAAGTATTAGGGTGCTTTTTCCAAACTCTGCCACAGGCCTGCTCACTTCGCGTAGCGGCATGTGATATAGCCCCATAGCGTCCTCATTATGTACTTTCCCCTATTATATAATTATGTTTTAATATTTGAAAAAGAAAAATATTTTTTGTTAATTGAATATTATATATACAAAATTATTATACTATTCCCTAACCTTCATTAGGGGTTCACATTTAATTGAAGTCCTCGTTATATAGTCTGTTATAAGTCGTATTATTTTTTTGTTAAAGTTTCCGTCGAGGAAGAGTAATTTACGTCTGTCATATTTGTCTACCTTCATTATTTATATTACTAGTTTGATCCTTTGTTCCTTTGTTTTGTCACATTGTGTTATCGTATATGGTATTTCGTGAACGGGGCATTTCTGCATAGACGGCAGCTAACAGGCGTCTGAATCATTCGTCGTCTAATTGCCACTTCGCCTGTTAGCCAGGCAATGTGGAGGTACGTGTATATTATACTTTGTACCTTTAGAGAGTTGATGTCGGACCAATGCCTCCAAACTCTGTCCCAGTTAATATATGGATGTTCATTCTCTACCTAATTTTTTTGTCTTTTTTGCTTCTAGTTCTAAAATCCAGTCATAACTTTTGTCTTTATTTAGTTCCCATAATACTTTGTTGTCCTTATACCTATATAAAATTTATTTAGTCCCCTTATATAAATGTGGTGTGTCTATTTTCTTACCTAATTTGTTGTTCGTGTAAATGTCTTGTCTATTGCGCATTCCAAATCCTAGCCAAAAAATGTTTAGTGCTTCCCATGCTGTTTGTGCAGTGTTACTTAGCCTTTTAAACCTATTTATTATGTTTTTGCATTTAATTTAGAAGGGATTAGGTAAGGCTAATCCCACATTTTGTTTAGTTCCACAGCATTTAGTATCTATGTCAAATTTGAATATATATATATATATATATATATGTTTTTGCAACCTGTGAACGTTCCATTAGACTAATTAGCGTGAGTGCCCAGATATTTGTTACTTCTTTAATTTTATTTTTTACTTTTAGGCAGTTTTCCTTTTCTTCGTTTGCCCCAAATAATATTCATAGGGCTTTGACTCTATTTTTAATCAAGTGTGCCGGTAAACCAGGGTGGTTTCCTCTCCAGTTTCCTATTTTTAGAATTTCCGTTTTGTCATGATTTATTTGAGATCCCGAAGCTTTACCATAAACCTCGTATTCATTTTGTAGGTGTTGAAGGGAATTCGGATCATTTATGAAGTTCGTACAATCATTAGGTAGCATCTTGAATTCCTCTTTAAGGTTTTGTATTTTTATTCCTTTAATATTGGTGTTACACCTAATTTTGATACTCAGGATTTACGTATAGTAACATTGATAGTGGGCAGCCTAGCCTCACTGATCTTTGGATTTCCAATTTTTCCGTTTTCGCTCCATTTACTTGTACACTCGCAGTTATTTCATTGTACATTATTTTAGTCCATTTTTGGAAATTATTTCCAAAACCAAACTTTTCCAGTACTTTTTGTGTATAATTGTGTTCTAATTTGTCAAAAGCTTTCTCCTGGTCGAAAAGTATCATATCACATGTCGAATCTGATCCATTTATGAAATCTATAATTGTCCTAATGTTAAGTATATTGGTATATATGATTCTATCTTTACCACCGCATGTTTGGTTAGTGTTTAATATCGTGTTTATTCCGTGTTCGCTAAAATTATACTTAGTATTTTGTAATCTGTGTTAAGGAGGGAGATGGGCCTCCATTATTTTTAGGTCAGTTCTGTCACCTTTCCCTTTGTAAATGATAGTAATCAAACCCTCCCTCATTGTATTAGTCATTTTGTCATTTTTTAAAAGTATATTGTTGCATAAACTTTCTAAAATTGGTGCCACCTCACCTCATATAATTCCGCAGTGAGTCCATCTCGTCCTGGTGATTTACCTTTTGCAAGTTATTCAATAGTGGTTTGCACTTCTTCCACATAAATGAGATCATCACACAGTTTCTTGTGTTTCTATGATATCTGTTCACACTGTTTCGAATTTAGATATTGTGTAATTATGTCATTGTCTATGTTTTGAGAAGTATAAAGTGTTTTGTAAATGAAACTTCTTTCATTATTTCTGTTTTAGTTGTAACTTCCACAACTTCTATTATTAAAGTGTCTAATGCCTTTCACTCCCCCCCTCCTTTCTTTTTTGCTTCCCTTTTGTATAATTCCTTAGCCTGCTTGTATAAATGGTGTAATTTTCCCGCCCTGATTTCCGTTCCCTTTGTTTTGCATTCTTCTAGCTCAGCGGTTCTCAACCTGTGGGTCGCGACTCCGTCAGGGGTCTAACAACGATTTGCCAGGGGTCGATTACGACCATCGGAAATATACATTTTTACAGTTATAGACGAAAAAAAATAAAAAATCTAGTTTTTCTAATTGCTTGGAGTAGCTCTCCTTATCTCTTAAAGATGTTGTTTCTTCATTTATCATTCTTTTTAATGATAATGTCTTCATTTTTTTAATCCGTTTACGTTTAGTTGAGTGATGTATTGCCATTGCCTTCACATTTTTTAAAAAAATATCCCAATCGTTTGCTATATCAGATTTATTTTTTCCCTCTTCATTTGTGAGTATTTTAGGGATTTCATTTTTTATTTCTTTAATTAGTTCATCTTCCAGAACTGAGTTGTTTAGTTTCCATTCCCCTTTTCCCCATCTACTATTTTGTATCACTATCTCTAGAGTTATCTGTTTACGATCAGAAATTTTGAATTCTAAAATTTTTGCTTGTTTGTATGTTTTATTATCAAAATCAGATCCATAAAATTTGTCTATTCTACTAGATCCTTTTATTTCTTGTCTTGTATAGTCGTGTGTATATTCAGTTCTTAATAGGTTCAGTTTTCTATACACATCAGTTAATTTATTTAATTTTATTAAGTTACCCATAACTGCTAATGATGATAGGTTTTTGGTAGTTAATGTTCCGGTGCGGTCTACATTTTCTACCACCCAATTAAAATCCCTCCCATAATCAGATGTTCCGCGGTGAAACTATTTAAATAATTATTTAAATTAGCTATAAAGTCATGGTGACTTTCCCTATGCGCCGGGACATATATATTCATGATATGTAATTTATTAAGTTTTAAATGTATTCCTCTTCCATTTAAGCTAATATCTTCTTTCACTCTTTCCCAATATTGCCTATTTCTATTTATAATTATTGTTGCTACCCCCGCTTTAATGTCATTGTCATTTTCTTCATTTGTCACAACTATCGCATCCATATTATATTCCAGTTCGGCTATCATTGTTTTGTAAGCTTGTTGTGTGTATCTTGAATTAGTATTATGTCAAACTGTTTTAATTTTATAAGTTGTGCAATTTTGTCCTTATCTATTCCGTTAGTATTGATTGATGTAATATGGAAGTTTAGTTCCTCCATTTTTGGTTTTCTCCATTTTTGGTTTCCAGGTGGCTAGTTAATATCAATATTTATATATAAAATCAAGTATTAATTAAATATTAAACAATTTACATTAAATTGTTGAATTGTGGGGCATTGGCCCCTCGTTCGTCAGTTCCCTAATGTTGATAGTCTCCTTAAGGTATGTTGCCTCCGTTGTTTGTTTTGTATCAATCGTTTCGGTCATTTCATTCATTTCAGTCTGTGATGATAGGTCTATTTCTAATTTGTCGTTTTCATCAGACGTGTCAGATAGGTTTACTTCTTTTTTTTCCCTCGCTTTTCTTTTTTGTTTTTTTGCCATTTTCCTTTGTACTGGCCGCCTTTGTAATGGCTGCTCCGTTATGGTAATGGCTTCTTCGCTGGTTGAGGATTCCAATAAGGTCTTGTTCTTCCTTCTTCTTTGTACAGGGACCGGTATGGAAGTCAAAGGTTTCAGCCCACTTATTTCAGTCTCATTTAATGTTGTTTCCATTTCTATTTCCTCGAGCCTCTTCTATGGCGAGGATCTCGTACCTGTTGTTCGTTTTTAGTGGTGTGGTTGGTGCTATTTTTTGTGGTTTTCTTAGGAGTCTGAAAATTTTTATCCTCCGTTGCCGATGTCACTGACTCCTCCGTCCTTTTCAACCTGTTGTTCGTCTTCTTGTTCATGTACTTCTTCTTGTTCATGTACTGGATCCATTTTTTTCCCTCTCCCCTGCCACTTTTGGTGCATACGAGTTGGGGTCTCTCGGTCTTTGTGGCATTGTGCATGTGCTTACTCCATGTCCCAAATTCTTACATCTTGGGCAAGGAATGTCTCGCTCACATCCTTTATACCATGATCTGCACAGAAAACCCAATGCGTAAAAGTATGGTGGGATCTTTTTAGCTTCCTCTGTTTGGACTTTAAGTATCCGTTCTCTATTTTTAATGTGGTCATATCCATAGCAGTTAGCCTTTTTTCGTCTGCAATGCTGATTTTGTTGACGTACAATAGTTTCTCCAAGATGACGGTGGAGGCTATCTTTAGTGGTAGTCCTTATATAAATACGTCCACATTCTTTGGTTCTATATCCCTTACTATTGGGTCAGTTAGTGATATCTTGACCCTCTGTCCCAATATTAGCATTTCCGATTGCTTTAGCAGCATTCTCTGACATTAGGGATATATAATATATTTATTCTTCCCTCCATACTTAAATGCGTTAATTTCATCCAGATCTACTCCGAGAATCTTCATCTCTGTCAGAACTTCTGTCTGTCTGGGTAGGTTATTGATGTTTCCAAAATCAAGGGTCTGGCACCCTTCCATGTGATAAATCACAAGCTTTTGGTTGCCTAATTCCCCTTCTACTGCCGTATTAACAATGTCACTAATATTGTACTTGTATGGCTCCATGTTCTCACACTGTAAGGTCCAGTCGGTCCTAACTATGAGGGTCTTAATACCAGAAAAGGTATAAATAAGTAAATTTAACAAAAGGGTGCTGAAAAAAAGTATAAAATACAAAATTGCAAAACAAAGTAAAGTGAATAATAGGAAAAATTTGAGTTAAGTAGTATACAGGTACTATGTACTGTCTCCTTGTGAGTATTTTCACCGCAATTTATATTACCTTTCCTGTAATGAGAAAATAATCCGATCAGTGTTCACAATTATAATCCGGTGGATTTGTTAGCAGTTTGCTTGGTCCCTGCTTGGTGATTGTGATAGACACTAAGTCGACTTCTCAACTACAAGTACTCTTGTGTTATTTTTAAGCGAAAAAGTTCCACAGTCCTCTTTGCGAGATGTTCAGCCCGCAACTTCCTTAACAGACAGATATTTAGTTTCCAAAAACTGTAAATTTAATTTTCGCTTTACACTACTGTTGGTAGCTACACAGCAAAATAAGCTTGTTTTAATCACTGAACACTTTCAGAGGTCTCGGAAAACCGTAATCACGCGTATTTGGACGCATTTTTTATACCTGACATTCAGACAATAATGTATACAGGAGTCCTCAGTAAGGGCTTGCTAGTCCTGCTTCGACCACCTGTTGAGTGTGAAAGTTTACAAGAAGAGTACATCAAATGAATAACTTTCGCCTTCATTATTGTTTGGTACTCTTGAACTCCTAGTTTTAAATCCTAGAAATACCTCTGTGCAGTCTTTGGAAATTCCTAAAAGTGATCAGATTTTTTGCTTAATTTTAAGTTGCCGCGAGAGGCCACCTTTATAGGCCCAAACAAAAGACTAGGGTGGTTGTTTTGTTTTGTTTTATCCGACCACGACATTAAAGCCTGGCGGCAAGATTAACTAAAGCAGCAGAGAGGGTCAACCCTACAACGTTTTGAGACAAAATTTTGATTGAAATCTTAAAACGAGCCTTCCTACGATCTCATTTTAACTAAAAAAAATGTCTCAGGAGCAAACCCGACAACGTTTTTAGACAAAAAATTGATTGAAATTTTTAACGAGCCTTCCCTACGAAATCTCATTTTAATTAAAAAAATGAAAACGGAGACTTTTACGATTTTTTAATTAATTTTGGTCCCAACGTCGTTGTCATTCACCCTCTCTGCTGCTGAACTTTCAGTTCTGGTTAATAATTTTTTTACGATGAAAATCACTAAGATTTCAACCAAATATTTGATCAAGTCCGATACGATATCGTGTCCTAGGATCATGTAAATTTATCGTTACAAATCCGTACGGGGTTGACTGAGCGTTACTAAAGAAATTTCTAAATTGATTATGATCCATATCACCGCAGCACCAAGTTTGCCAAATATTTCGTAACGTATGAGTATCAACTCCGTTGAATACACACAATAAATTGCAGTTATCTCTGATCACTTTTGGAATCTGTGTGTAGCGTTGAGTGACATATATCACGTCAGTGTTTTTATGCCTGACCCTACAACTTTTCCAACAAAAGAAGTATTGAATCCTACAGCTTTTCCAACAAAAAATTTATTGAATCCTACAACTTTTCCAACGAAAAATTTATTGAATCCTACAACTTTTCCAACAAAAAATTGATTAAAAAATCGCAAAGTCTCCGTTTGCTAAATGGAGACATTTTTTTGGGGAATTAAAATATGAGATTTCATAAAAAAAATTTCTATTTGCCATTTTGAGAGTTAAGTCGATTTTTTGTTAAAACGTGGTCTGTTCACACCGGCCCTTTTTTTTATTGTGATTTAACCTGTTTTTCACGGAGAGTCGCTAAAAACTCTTCTGGAGTCGGTATCGGTTTATTTTTCCGTCGTAGGTATTCTATTGCGGAACGATATTTGGGACCGCCACACTCAGTACAAATCTGATATTTTCCTCTGACGCCTTTTCCACAACCGAGACATGGTTTTGGGCCATCAACATAGCCTTGTTTTGCTAAGCAATTATGAACTCCACAGAACTTTCCGAGGCTGTTTTTTTCACAGCGTCGTGTAGACCCTTGAAACAGCCAAGAGCATTTATTACGCGATTGTGATTCAACCATTATAATTAAGTCTTAATAAATATTCAATTAGACGTTAAAAAACACTATTGATAATGATTAGCACTTATTCTGATAACATGTTAGAGTTTTTTCAAACTCCACAATCATATTACGATCTTCAAGAATTTTACAAAAGGCGTTTAGGATCATCATGGAGTGTTTCTAGTAAAAAATCCGCAATTGAATTACTCACCGAGGATAGTTATCTACGCCATGGGGTGATTATTCAACAACGGGAAAAATTTTACGTTTTTGTGGATGATCCGGACATAACAGGATTTCAAGGATGCTCTGCGGTTAATGAAATTATTCCCCGGGAGAGATTGAGATATCCCTCTATCGACATTGATTCTAAAACCCCATCGTTGGAAGAGTTGTTATTATATTTCAATGACTTAGTTGACTCTGTCAATGATGTTTTGGTTTTTGAAACCAGTAGTGGTTATCACATTTTATTGAAAACGATTCCGATCGATTT
The DNA here is from genome assembly GCA_029339505.1 of Unio delphinus. NCBI lineage: Eukaryota > Metazoa > Mollusca > Bivalvia > Unionida > Unionidae > Unio > Unio delphinus. Next base: position 2,556,313 of record JAQISU010000331.1, read on the forward strand.
TGATGATCATCGATCGTTGTTGAGGAAAATTGACGCAGACAGACCAACATGGAACGTTGATACGCAGGCTGGACTTCATAGTATCAAATTACCCGGGACAAGATCAGTAAAACCAAACAGCGTTGATAAGAGATTAATTTATCCTGTAACATCTACTAGTTCGTTGCTATCTTGTCCTGTTTCTGTGCAATCGTGTTACGAAAAAGTCACTGACAATGAAACCAATGACGATAATCTCACTGGTGATAAAATCACTAATGCCAGAGCCATCAATGGCAGAGCCATCAATGATGAACAAATTAAACAGATTTCAACAGCGCTGACTGGACAACCAGATCAAATCACTGGGATTACAAATCAAACTGGCAATATGATTTCACTGGGGAGAGTTGCTGGTTCGTTTTGTAATATTTGTCACCGCCCACACGGATATAACGAGTTCGGTGGATACATTGAAGGAAAAGCCATTGATGCGTTTGTGGTAGTTTATTCTGATAGACTCGTGATAGGTTGTTTCCGTACTACAAAAAATAAAATCACTCTCGGTAACACCGAGGATAGAATCACCAGCAATGATAGTAAAACACGCGACGAAAAATACCTAGCGTCGTATAATTATCATCGAGAGGATCATTGTGGGGAATTTCCCATGAAGACACCGGATTATACTTACTGTGAAGCTCCTGTCCATGAAAACGGCCAAGGATGTAAAATCATCCTCAACGATGACTATATAGACGGATCCCCTTGTGGAATGGGAAAATCAGAAGCAGCCTGGAAATCAATACCCGCTGATAAATCTACTCTATGTATCAGCTATAGAAGGACTTTTACAAGAAAGACCGCATTCGACTACAATCTCGAATCGTATGAAACGATTCACGGAGGAATTATGTTTGATACAAGAACTCATCGAAGGGTTATTTCGCAAATTGAATCAATTGTACGAGTCAGGGGAATTCCCGATGTGTTAGTGTTAGATGAGTGGCACGGAATTCTCCGTCAAATAATCTCATCGTGCCGTGGAAAACAAATTTGGGAAACACTCACGTGGTTAATTTGTTCCGCAAAACGAGTAATCGTACTTGACGCTGATGCCAACAATGATGATCTAGAATTATTCAAAAAATATTTTAATCGTCCAGACATGAAATTCGTCATCAATGATTATCAACCCAATCATGGTAAAAAATTTATTGTGGAACAGTCTCATCACGACAACTACGTAAAATTATTAGACGCGCTGCAACGAGGAAATCGTGCCGTAGTTTTCACACAAAACAAACGACACGGGAATTATTCCGTAGAAGCCCTTGCTAAATTGTTACAGCATTTAGGATACCGAGTGAAGTATTATCACGCTGATACGGATTGCGCTGAAAAACAACTAGATTTCGCTGATCCCGTTAGCGCGTTTAACAACATCGATGTAGTGATTTATAACAGCACCGTAGAAGCAGGAATATCGATCGTAGACGAACGATTCAAGCATATGGCGGTGTTTTCTGAACAATTAGGATCGGTAGAAGCAACTAAACAGGCAATTCATCGTTTCAGAAACATTATTGAAATCCATTATTCAGCTACTAAACGATCTTCCACATCATTGCCGCTAACACGAGATGAAATTATTTCTGCCATTGAATCACATGAAAGGGATTTATCCTCTACGGAATTGTTATTTAGGACCCCAAATCTCAGTGATGTATACTCTAGTTACGGATACGCGTTTATCAGTGCCATTATCGATGAAAACAACTCCAAGTGTTATTTTACTGGACGACTTGTTACGATGATCAAACGTACGGGATATGAAGTCACGTGGGAATTACCAGATAAATATTCGTTGTGGTGTGAAAAAATAAAAAAAAATAAAACTAACAGCATCGATAACGCGGCAATTAACAATAATCCCGTCGTAGATGATTTTTTGAAATCTACCATCGGAGAAAGAATTGCTGCTGCGGTAAATGCTAGCATTTTTGATAAAACCATCAATGATAAAGTCACCAATGGCAGCGCCATCAATGATACACAACAAAAATACCATCGATACGACCCTGAACAGCGATTAGAACCATACGCGAAGAAATTAATGTATCTAAATCATGTATTTCAAACTGATGTGGGAAAATTGGATACCGATCAAATAGAACAACTTGATAAAAACGGTAATAGATTACAGCGAGTCCTTGTTGATAAATTTAATGCTGGTAAGTCAATTATTACACAACAATGCAGATCTGATAAAATCAAGCCACGGCAACAACTCGAAATAGTCAGAGATGTTCTTGAAGTATTAAAACTCCCTGATGTGGTTCCGGATGATTTATCGATGAAAAGTGTTCCTGAGAACCGCGCTGAATTAATTAAGAATATCAATAACATGTTAAAAAATCCTGACCAACTCGATAAATATCAAGCGCTGTTAAAACACTTCAATGAAATATTTCCGGAGGTGTTGTTTAGAAATAAGACACTATCAGTGAAAAATATAATCGAAAAAATCAAGTTGATTTATAAGGGATTTGGTGGAAGATTACAATCAGATGATATTAAAAACGCCGGAACATGTAATTTCACGTTGTTTTATCCTGAATGGCCGAAATCTGACTTCGTAGATGACCAAACATGGATTAATGAAACCCTCGATGATGTGGGATTTGCTGGGAAAGACATCACTGCAACGGATACACACACTACAATGTTGAAATATCATGTATGGACCGTTAATGGTTGGTTTTCTCGATATGATATGTCAGATTGATCAAACAAAGAATGAGGTAAGTCACAGTATTAATTATTTTATATACAAATATGTGACTTCCCTCATCACTGATAATGCCCTTAAAATAACAAAATAAGACTTCTATAGTGACATATCTTCGATTGTACACATTATTCTGATATCGATTTAGTGTTTAATTAAATAACATCTATTATATAATGTCGTTGTTTGAAAACGCATTGAATGATTATAGACGCGCTTATCCCACAGTGACCATTCGTGATAAAATTACGAGTTCTGGTAGAAGGATAATCACGGAAAAATGCCCCGATGGTATCACTCACATTTGTCATGTCCATGAAAATAGAAATTCCGCTGCACGTATCCGTCTACAACAGAAATACCGCAAACAGAACCAACACGTGTTGGATGTAAAAACGCTAGCGTTTACAATTAAAAAACTTCCTAAACAAAAACATCCCGATCGGGCGATTATACTCTAATGTATCCTAGTTGGCCTATTCCTGATTGTTTTAATGACTCGGGGTGGCGAGAAACATTTATCATTGATGGCGCTGCCATTAGTGACAAAGTCATCAGTGATTTTATCACCGATTTTGATATCATTTTAAAGTTTAATTAAATAACCGCGTTAATTATATGTCTGCGACAGAATCAATCGATCAAATGCGTCAAAAATATCCCAGTGGGAAGTTTTCAGAGAAAATCAACAAACATGGCCGTGTAAAAACATCTTATAAAGCCCCTGACGGAGTTGTGCATCCTATAGCAACCCGAGTACATCGAGATGCCACAGCACGTGTTAATGTCTCCAGAAAATATCATCAACGGAACCAACAAGAGTCTTTTGATGCACTATATTTCATTCAAGAACTACTACGCGATGGTATCCCCGCAGTGATACTATCTGATGATAGCGGCACCACTGTCATTCATAATAAACCAAACGTTATTGATCCATCGCGACAACATGTATTAATTAAAATCGAACATGGTAAACATGGAAGTTGTTTCATGTGCGAACAAATCAGCGAAACTGAATTTAAAAAACTCGAACCTGGATTAAACCGTCACTCTAGAGTTTCCCATTAAATTTTCTTCTATTCCGCTCCTCCAGATCTTCCATTTTTAATTTTTCCATCATTTCACGATGAAAATTTTCATTTAAGGGTTTTTCAATGAAGGGTTCTTCTGTTTGCTTTTTTGGATAAAGAAGTTTATCGATTTCATCAAGAAGATTACGGTCCTGGTCGGGAATATGTTTCTTCCATGAGTCATCATTGATGGTTCTACCGCCGCGTTTTCGTTTTTTCTTTCTCCGAAACTTGCCACTGGTGACTTTGTCCTCGGTGTTACCGAGGGTGACTTGTTTGTAGCAGTTTTCAATATAATTGTATTCTGATAATAGACTGTTGTATTTATTTTCCAATGTGACGTAGTCTTGTTTTATTGTTTCTAGTTCTCGATGAACATCATTGAGTTCTGTTCTTAGTTTATTGCGTTGAATAACTACATCATTACAACGTTGCACTTGATATTCAATATCCTCATCTGATATTTTTTGCCGGTTAATTTCTATCCTCATCGTTGTTAATGATTTTCGTAGTGAATTATTTTTAGTAGTCAGGTTAGACACTTGTAGTTGTAATCGACGAATGGTTTCCTTGTCATTGATGGCGCTGCCATTAAAAATGCTAGCATTTTCACCAGTGATTCTATCACCGATAACATCATCATAATATGATGATTTACCATCTATAAACTGTGATATTTCATTTTCAACTTCCGCATCAATGATCCGCTCAATAGCAGGAATACTATTGACTTCTTCATGTCTCCAGATCTTATATATCCGTTGATAACTGATTTTATACCGATCAGCAATTTCCGATACTGGTAAGTGATTTCTAAGTTGTTTAATCGTGTTGATGTCATCGCTGGTTAGTATTCTACGAAGGGGCATTATACTTAAACAATATTTTTTCAACAGCAACAATAACAACAACAACAACAATGTTGTATTGACTATGATTAATGGGGAAAGGGCGAAAATTAGATTATTATAAGGAATTTCACCCTTTCCCCACTTTTGATAACACCCTTAAAACAACAAAATAAGACTTCTACGGAAGATGTTAAAACTACAATAACAATAACAATGTCAGATTGATCAGCGTAGAAATGGGGAAAGTGTGATATTAATTATTTTATATAGGAATTTCCACACTTTCCCCATCACTGATAGAGCCATTAAAACAACAAAATAAGACTTCTACGGAAGATGTTAAAACTACAACTACAATAACAATGTTGTATTGGGTTCTATGATTGATCAAACAAAGAATGGCGCAAGTGTGATATTAATTATTTTATATACAATTTCCACACTTTCGCCATCACTGATAATGCTGTTAAACGCTTCCATGATCGTGTTAAAAATCATCCGACATGTCTGACATACAACAAGTTTGTGGAAAGTACGAAAATTAGATTATTATAAGGAATTTCGTACTTTCCACACTTTTGATAACGCTGTTAAAACAACAAAATAACGCTTCCATGATCGTGTTAAAAATCATCCGACATGTCTGACATGTAACAAACAGCAATGGAGAAACGGCCGATTATAATTTTTTTTATATGAAAATTGGCCGTTTCACCATCGATCGTAGAGCCCTTAAAACAACAAAATAATGCTTATACGGTGATCTAAAGTCAATGATTCCTTAAACACTATACCAGTTCGAGTCACTAGAATAAAAAAAATATTTCATTGACTCTGTTATAACAATTAATAATTATATCACAATCATTCATCTTATAAGACTCAGATGATAAATTAACAACATCAATAACACCAACATCTCAGATGATAAATATAACGGTTTTGAAAATTTTATAGAAATAATTATTTTTTCTGCACTAATAATATGTCATGACTTTTTATTGTTGTTGTTGTTACTAAATTGCTTTAGTAAGTATTAACAGTTGAGTAATGTAACAACAACAACAATAAAAAGTGACTCGAACTGGTATAGTGTTTAAGGAATCATTGACTTTAGATCACCGTAGAAGCATTATTTTGTTGTTTTAAGGGCTCTACGATCGATGGAGAAACGGCCAATTTTCATATAAAAAAAATTATAATCGGCCGTTTCTCCATTGCTGTTTGTTACATGTCAGACATGTCGGATGATTTTTAGCACGATCATGGAAGCGTTATTTTGTTGTTTTAACAGCGTTATCAAAAGTGTGGAAAGTACGAAATTCCTTATAATAATCTAATTTTCGTACTTTCCACAAACTTGTTGCATGTCAGACATGTCGGATGATTTTTAACACGATCATGGAAGCGTTTAACAGCATTATCAGTGATGGCGAAAGTGTGGAAATTGTATATAAAATAATTAATATCACACTTGCGCCATTCTTTGTTTGATCAATCATAGAACCCAATACAACATTGTTATTGTAGTTGTAGTTTTAACATCTTCCGTAGAAGTCTTATTTTGTTGTTTTAATGGCTCTATCAGTGATGGGGAAAGTGTGGAAATTCCTATATAAAATAATTAATATCACACTTTCCCCATTTCTACGCTGATCAATCTGACATTGTTATTGTTATTGTAGTTTTAACATCTTCCGTAGAAGTCTTATTTTGTTGTTTTAAGGGTGTTATCAAAAGTGGGGAAAGGGTGAAATTCCTTATAATAATCTAATTTTCGCCCTTTCCCCATTATTCATAGTCAATACAACATTGTTGTTGTTGTTGTTATTGTTGTTGTTGAAAACATATTGTTTAAGTATAATGCCCCTTCGTAGAATACTAACCAGCGATGACATCAACACGATTAAACAACTTAGAAATCACTTACCAGTATCGGAAATTGCTGATCGGTATAAAATCAGTTATCAACGGATATATAAGATCTGGAGACATGAAGAAGTCAATAGTATTCCTGCTATTGAGCGGATCATTGATGCGGAAGTTGAAAATGAAATATCACAGTTTATAGATGGTAAATCATCATATTATGATGATGTGATCGGTGATAGAATCACTGGTGAAAATGCTAGCATTTTTAATGGCAGCGCCATCAATGACAAGGAAACCATTCGTCGATTACAGCTACAAGTGTCTAACCTGACTACTAAAAATAATTCACTACGAAGATCATTAACAACGATGAGGATAGAAATTAACCGGCAAAAAATATCAGATGAGGATATTGAATATCAAGTGCAACGTTGTAATGATGTAGTTATTCAACGCGATAAACTAAGAACAGAACTCAATGATGTTCATCGAGAACTAGAAACAATAAAACAAGACTACGTCACATTGGAAAATAAATACAACAGTCTATTATCAGAATACAATTATATTGAAAACTGCTACAAACAAGTCACCCTCGGTAACACCGAGGACAAAGTCACCAGTGGCAAGTTTCGGAGAAAGAAAAAACGAAAACGCGGCGGTAGAACCATCAATGATGACTCATGGAAGAAACATATTCCCGACCAGGACCGTGAGCTTCTTGATGAAATCGATAAACTTCTTTATCCAAAAAAGCAGACAGAAGAACCCTTCATTGAAAAACCCTTCAATGAAAATTTTCATCGTGAAATGATGGAAAAATTAAAAATGGAAGATCTGGAAGAGCGGAATAGAAGAAAATTTAATGGGAAACTCTAGAGTGACGGTTTAATCCAGGTTCGAGTTTTTTTAAATTCAGTTTCGCTGATTTGTTCGCACATGAAACAACTTCCATGTTTACCATGTTCGGTTTTAATTAATACATGTTGTCGCGATGGATCAATAACGTTTGGTTTATTATGAATGACAGTGGTGCCGCTATCATCAGATAGTATCACTGCGGGGATACCATCGCGTAGTAGTTCTTGAATGAAATATAGTGCATCAAAAGACTCTTGTTGGTTCCGTTGATGATATTTTCTGGAGACATTAACACGTGCTGTGGCATCTCGATGTACTCGGGTTGCTATAGGATGCACAACTCCGTCAGGGGCTTTATAAGATGTTTTTACACGGCCATGTTTGTTGATTTTCTCTGAAAACTTCCCACTGGGATATTTTTGACGCATTTGATCGATTGATTCTGTCGCAGACATATAATTAACGCGGTTATTTAATTAAACTTTAAAATGATATCAAAATCGGTGATAAAATCACTGATGACTTTGTCACTAATGGCAGCGCCATCAATGATAAATGTTTCTCGCCACCCCGAGTCATTAAAACAATCAGGAATAGGCCAACTAGGATACATTAGAGTATAATCGCCCGATCGGGATGTTTTTGTTTAGGAAGTTTTTTAATTGTAAACGCTAGCGTTTTTACATCCAACACGTGTTGGTTCTGTTTGCGGTATTTCTGTTGTAGACGGATACGTGCAGCGGAATTTCTATTTTCATGGACATGACAAATGTGAGTGATACCATCGGGGCATTTTTCCGTGATTATCCTTCTACCAGAGCTCGTAATTTTATCACGAATGGTCACTGTGGGATAAGCGCGTCTATAATCATTCAATGCGTTTTCAAACAACGACATTATATAATAGATGTTATTTAATTAAACACTAAATCGATATCAGAATAATGTGTACTATCGAAGATATGTCACCATAGAAGTCTTATTTTGTTATTTTAAGGGCATTATCAGTGATGAGGGAAGTCACATAATTGTATATAAAATAATTAATACTGTGACTTCCCTCATTCTTTGTTTGATCAATCTGACATATCATATCGAGAAAACCAACCATTAACGGTCCATACATGATATTTCAACATTGTAGTGTGTGTATCCGTTGCAGTGATGTCTTTCCCAGCAAATCCCACATCATCGAGGGTTTCATTAATCCATGTTGGGTCATCTACGAAGTCAGATTTCGGCCATTCAGGATAAAACAACGTGAGATTACATCTTCCGGCGTTTTTAATATCATCTGATTGTAATCTTCCACCAAATCCCTTATAAATCAACTTGATTTTTTCGATTATATTTTTCACTGATAGTGTCTTATTTCTAAAATACACCTCCGGAAATATTTCATTGAAGTGTTTTAACAGCGCTTGATATTTATCGAGTTGGTCAGGATTTTTTAACATGTTATTGATATTCTTAATTAATTCAGCGCGGTTCACAGGAACACTTTTCATCGATAAATCATCCGGAACCACATCAGGGAGTTTTAATACTTCAAGAACATCTCTGACTATTTCGAGTTGTTGCCGTGGATTGATTTTATCAGATCTGCATTGTTGTGTAATAATTGACTTACCAGCATTAAATTTATCAACAAGGACTCGCTGTAATCTATTAACGTTTTTATCAAGTTGTTCTATTTGATCGGTATCCAATTTTCCCACATCAGTTTGAAATACATGATTTAGATACATTAATTTCTTCGCGTATGGTTCTAATCGCTGTTCAGGGTCGTATCGATGGTATTTTTGTTGTGTATCATTGATGGCGCTGCCATTGGTGACTTTATCATTGATGGTTTTATCAAAAATGCTAGCATTTCCCGCAGCAGCAATTCTTTATCCGATGGTAGATTTCAAAAAATCATCTACGACGGGATTATTGTTAATTGCCGCGTTATCGATGCTGTTAGTTTTATTTTTTTTTTATTTTTTCACACCACAACGAATATTCATCTGGTAATTCCCACGTGACTTCATATCCCGTACGTTTCATCATCGTAACAAGTCGTCCAGTAAAATAACACTTGGAGTTGTTTTCATCGATAATGGCACTGATAAACGCGTATCCGTAACTAGAGTATACATCACTGAGATGTGGGGTCCTAAATAACAATTCCGTAGAGGATAAATCCCTTTCATGTGATTCAATGGCAGAAATAATTTCATCTCGTGTTAGCGGCAATGATGTTGAAGATCGTTTAGTAGCTGAATAATGGATTTCAATAATGTTTCTGAAACGATGAATTGCCTGTTTAGTTGCTTCTACCGATCCTAATTGTTCAGAAAACACCGCCATATGCTTGAATCGTTCGTCTACGATCGATATTCCTGCTTCTACGGTGCTGTTATAAATCACTACATCGATGTTGTTAAACGCGCTAACGGGATCAGCGAAATCTAGTTGTTTTTCAGCGCAATCCGTATCAGCGTGATAATACTTCACTCGGTATCCTAAATGCTGTAACAATTTAGCAAGGGCTTCTACGGAATAATTACCGTGTCGTTTGTTTTGTGTGAAAACTACGGCACGATTTCCTCGTTGCAGCGCGTCTAATAATTTTACGTAGTTGTCGTGATGAGATTGTTCCACAATAAATTTTTTACCATGATCGGGTTGATAATCATTGATGACGAATTTCATGTCTGGACGATTAAAATATTTTTTGAATAATTCTAGATCATCATTGTTGGCATCAGCGTCAAGTACAATTACTCGTTTTGCAGAACAAATTAACCACGTGAGTGTTTCCCAAATTTGTTTTCCACGGCACGATGAGATTATTTGACGGAGAATTCCGTGCCACTCATCTAACACTAACACATCGGGAATTCCCCTGACTCGTACAATTGATTCAATTTGCGAAATAACCCTTCGATGAGTTCTTGTATCAAAAATAATTCCTCCGTGAATCGTTTCATACGATTCTAGATTGTAGTCGAATGCGGTCTTTCTTTTAAAAGTCCTTCTATAGCTGATACATAGAGTAGATTTATCAGCGGGTATTGATTTCCAGGCTGCTTCTGATTTTCCCATTCCACAAGGGGATCCGTCTATATAGTCATCGTTGAGGATGATTTTACATCCTTGGCCGTTTTCATGGACGGGAGCTTCACAGTAAGTATAATCCGGTGTCTTCATGGGAAATTCCCCACAATGATCCTCTCGATGATAATTATACGACGCTAGGTATTTTTCGTCGCGTGTTTTACTATCATTGCTGGTGATTCTATCCTTGGTGTTACCGAGAGTGATTTTATTTTTTGTAGTACGGAAACAACCTATCACGAGTCTATCAGAATAAACTACCACAAACGCATCAATGGCTTTTCCTTCAATGTATCCACCGAACTCGTTATATCCGTGTCGGCGGTGACAAATATTACAAAACGAACCAGCAACTCTCCCCAGTGAAATCATATTGCCGGTTTTATTTGTAATCCCAGTGATTTGATCTGGTTGTCCAGTCAGCGCTGTTGAAATCTGTTTAATTTGTTCATCATTGATGGCTCTGCCATTAGTGATTTTATCACCAGTGAGATTATCGTCATTGGTTTCATTGTCAGTGACTTTTTCGTAACACGATTGCACAGAAACAGGACAAGATAGCAACGAACTAGTAGATGTTACAGGATAAATTAATCTCTTATCAACGCTGTTTGGTTTTGCTGATCTTGTCCCGGGTAATTTGATACTATGAAGTCCAGCCTGCGTATCAACATTCCATGTTGGTCTGTCTGCGTCAATTTTCCTCAACAACGATCGATGATCATCAAAATCGATCGGAATCGTTTTCAATAAAATGTGAAAACCACTACTGGTTTCAAAAACCAAAACATCATTGACAGAGTCAACTAAGTCATTGAAATATAATTACAACTCTTCCAACGATGGGGTTTGAAATCAATGTCGATAGAGGGATATCTCAATCTCTCCGGGGGAATAATTTCATTAACCGCAGAGCATCCTTGAAATCCTGTTATGTCCGGATCATCCACAAAAACGTAAAATTTTTCCCGTTGTTGAATAATCACCCCATGGCGTAGATAACTATCCTCGGTGAGTAATTCAATTGCGGATTTTTTACTAGAAACACTCCATGATGATCCTAAACGCCTTTTGTAAAATTCTTGAAGATCGTAATATGATTGTGGAGTTTGAAAAAACTCTAACATGTTATCAGAATAAGTGCTAATCATTATCAATAGTGTTTTTTAACGTCTAATTGAATATTTATTAAGACTTAATTACAATGGTTGAATCACAATCGCGTAATAAATGCTCTTGGCTGTTTCAAGGGTCTACACGACGCTGTGAAAAAAACAGCCTCGGAAAGTTCTGTGGAGTTCATAATTGCTCAGCAAAACAAGGCTATGTTGATGGCCCAAAACCATGTCTCGGTTGTGGAAAAGGCGTCAGAGGAAAATATCAGATTTGTACTGAGTGTGGCGGTCCCAAATATCGTTCCGCAATAGAATACCTACGACGGAAAAATAAACCGATACCGACTCCAGAAGAGTTTTTAGCGACTCTCCGTGAAAAACAGGTTAAATCACAATAAAAAAAGGGCCGGAGTGAACAGACCACGTTTTAACAAAAATCGACTTAACTCTCAAAATGGCAAATAGAAATTTTTTTATGAAATCTCATATTTTAATTCCCCCAAAAAATGTCTCCATTTAGCAAACGGAGACTTTGCGATTTTTTAATCAATTTTTTGTTGGAAAAAATGTAGGATTCAATAAATTTTTTGTTGGAAAAGTTGTAGGATTCAATAAATTTTTTGTTGGAAAAGTTGTAGGGTCAGGCATAAAAACACTGACGTGATATATGTCACTCAACGCTACACACAGATTCCAAAAGTGATCAGAGATAACTGCAATGTATTGTGTGTATTCAACGGAGTTGATACTCATACGTTACGAAATATTTGGCAAACTTGGTGCTGCGGTGATATGGATCATAATCAATTTAGAAATTTCTTTAGTAACGCTCAGTCAACCCCGTACGGATTTGTAACGATAAATTTACATGATCCTAGGACACGATATCGTATCGGACTTGATTAAATATTCGGTTGAAATCTTAGTGATTTTCATCGTAAAAAAATTATTAACCAGAACTGAAAGTTCAGCAGCAGAGAGGGTGAATGACAACGACGTTGCGACCAAATTTAATTAAAAAATCGTAAAAGTCTCCGTTTTCATTTTTTAAATTAAAATGAGATTTCGTAGGGAAGGCTCGTTAAAAATTTCAATCAATTTTTTGTCTAAAAACGTTGTCGGGTTTGCCCCTGAGACATTTGTTTTAGTTAAAATGAGATCGTAGGAAGGCTCGTTTTAAGATTTCAATCAAAATTTTGTCTCAAAACGTTGTAGGGTTCACCCTCTCTGCTGCTACTAATTGTTGAACAAAGTATACGTTGGAACTGGCAAAAAACAAAGTATTTGTTCAAGCTGGGTCCAAGGGCTTCTGTCGATATTTACATTTATATTTTATATTGACGTCGACATGAGCGTCACAATTTGTTAGTAAGTAGACCAAGGGACTGGGACTTTGTTTGTTTGTCGACATAGGTGGCTTGTCGATATAAGTGATGTCGATATAAATGGGAAGGATTGTAGTTAATTCTGATTTAAAATTCAAGCCATGTCAAGACGAAATTATTGTTATGATTGAATTTATATTTTGGAAATTTGTTTACATCGGCACCGATTATTTCTGCCGATACCTATTATAACGATTCTTCTAATAATCGGCCAAATTATGAGTAAAGACGATTAATCTACAGCTTTATCAGGAGGTCGTGGGTTCGATCCCCGCCTGAGTCGTACCAAGGACTGACAAAAATGGTAGTTACAGCTGCCTCATTTGGCGCTCAGCATTAAGAGGCTAGCTTGCGCAAGCTTGTGCAAGGTTTCGTATTTGCTCCAGAAAGTAAAACTAGCTTGCACAAGCTTATGTCTTTTCTTCAGAAAGTAAAACTAACTTGGACAAGTTTTCTTATATGTGTCAGAAAATAAATTTAAAATAGCTTGCAATAAGTTACTTCATATATTACCATTCTTGTAAAAGATTGAGACCATCCATGTATCAAACTCTCATGCACATGCTTGTAGCTAGGGTGCACATTCTGCAACCATCGGTAAGCTTGCAGTGAATGAATAAACTTGAACGATGAAATTTATCATAATGTTTTTGCTGAACATATTTATTGTCCACTACATTCCAACTATGTAGGTAGGTCAAGGAAATTTTAATCTTCTCAGCATTTAGTAAATCATAATTGAACTTTGCAATTCCACAAAAAAGGCATGTAATAAAATCAAACTTGTACCAGAATATGAGGTAGACCTGACACAGGGTCAGATGATGTCGGACCTGAATATAGGTATAAGTTTTGTGGGGGCAAAAATACGTTTTTTAATTAAAGTAAATAATAATAGTTTCTTTGGAATTTTCAGTTTAGAACGTGCATTGTGCTCTATTTTGATAGAATGTATCACATGTATACCATTTGAATGCAGTTCTACAATACAATTGGTTCATTTGAAATCGAGGCTACCGTACATGGCTTTATCCGCCATATTTGATTTCGCAAAAAGTTACCGTTGTCGAAGTATCTCGTATTCGTAATCTTCAGCTTCTAATCATGTTAAATAGGAAAGAGGAATATTCAGAATTTTCTCCAGGAAAATTAGAAGGAAACAACTGAAAGGACAATTGTGCCGTCTTGTGTAGATTTATGAAGCCATATGGTAACGGAGAAAACGTCGTTTTGCATATTGTGTAATGTGATTTCGCTATTAGGTATGAAGGCGTACGAAAACGCTAAAAAACATCAGGTTCTTGTTTCATCACACACAACTCAGCCTGAATAATGTGACTTGGTGGGATTTCATGCTACATATGCAGTTTAGTAGTTTATAGTGATGTCAAACACTGGAGCATCATGCTGCAGCCATGTAACATGATGCCCCACCCAGTAACGTTATTCTGACATCAAGCCGACCAGTACTGACACTAACATCTTAATGCTGAGCACCAAATAAGGTAGCTGTTAGTACCATTTTTATAAGTCTTTGGTATGACACGGCCGTGTATAGAAGCAACGACCTCCCGCATCCTAGGTGGATGTTCTAGTCACTAAGTTACAAGAGCGGTGTCACGAAATTGTATACGACTATGTTCAATATGTATATGTGGTCAAAAATCTAGTCTTGATTTCGTTACTGCGTACAGCCTTACCGAGGGTAGTTTATTATTTTTTGGGCTTTTTAGTTATTTCGACATAATGAGCGAACACTCAGCTCATGCTGTATGTGCGAAATTGCCTGCAGTTTAAAGTACCTAGCTGCGCATATCTGTCACAGCTAGGGGTATATAAGGACGAAATTATAAGACAGAAATCACATTACAATGTAGTCTTGTCGGAAACGCTTCCATCCTAAACTGAGCAATCTATCAGCTAAAAGAGGTAACAATAGATTTGACTTTGTTCTCATTGCTATTTGTATTATGATATAATTCATTGTTTTACATATTAGATGTTTAGTATTTATTATAAAATCTATAGAATAAATACATAGGTTAGGCAGCACCATTTTATCAGAAGTACTATATTTTGTTTCATTAGTTCTTTTGTATCTGAACATAATTGAGTTCAATTATACGCTGCATGCTTAATGTACATGGATAATTATTTCATGTGCGCGCATGCGCTACATATGTGTGAGAATACTTGACCGTGTCATATGTATTACACGGTTCGGTTGTCTTAATTTGTGCTGAAGTGTGGTGAAGTGTTGTGCTGAAGTGGTGCAGTGTTGTGGTAACTGCGTGTGTGGTGCCATGGTGTGGTGACTACGTGCGTGGGCTTGTCTATGCTGACCGTGTAATGCCCGTGTGTGGTGCCTGTGTATGGTGCTTACGTATGCTGTATTTATGTATGCTGCGTTAGATGTATAGATATATGGTATTTATATATGATTGCGTGAGGTGAAGGTCACAACTGTTAGGTTTGACTCTGTGTAACCGGATGTACTTCCTGACGTCAAACGGACGCCAGGCTAGTATCAAAATACCTCAGCAAGTAGTTTACATTTATTCATTCCAGTCTCGTCATATGGACGACGTATTATTTATTTAATATCTTCTTTGCAGTCTCGTTATATGAACGACACCTGCATAATTTCATTCTACACAATTCTCGTTCCATGAACGAGAACTTCAGAATTTAGGGTTCACAATTGCATATGTCTCGTCATATGGACGACGTATTATTTATTTAATATCTTCTTTGCAGTCTCGTTATATGAACGACACCTGCATAATATCATTATACACAAATCTCGTTCCATGAACGAGAACTTCAGAATTTAAGGTTCACAATTGCATATGTCTAGTCATAAGGACGACGTATTAATTATTTAATATCTTCATTCTAGTCTCGTCATATTGACGACGCATTATCTTTTCATATTTGCATCTATCTCGTTATACGAGCCTTTTATATATATTCATATTTGTAAATTCATTCATATACTTCTTTTTTGTCATTACGTTACTGAAATTCATAGTTCCATGTTAGGAACATTTATTTCAGTAGATTTTTCTTATATTTTGTAAAATATTGGTGTCAGAGTTGATTTTTAAAATTGCGTTTATAAAATAAACATCTTATTAACGCAGTTGCGTTCCGTGTCTTCACTAATCCAGTCCCGACTTGGTCTATCTTGTGACAAGCGGTTTCAATAAAATTGACATTTTAAACACATTACATCCTATTCATCTTTTTTTTAATGTTGAACTTTATCATTTTTCTCAAGTTAGGTTCAGTTTGCTTAATATCGCGTACCATTTATTGGCATTGTTACTAATTAATAATATTTTGAACAGAATATTGGTGACAATTGCCTCTTTTCAAGTGGTAAGCTTTGCATTATTTTTTTTTTCATTAATCGATTAAATGCGGTAGACGTTTCGCTTTAAGTTAGAAAATGTACACTTTATTGCTAGTTATCCTCAAAATAGTGTTTCATTGTCTCGATCTTTTTTCACGCTCGAGTGACTCTTTACTTTCAGTCATCTGAATCATTGGCCAGGAATACAAATTTTAATTAACAATAAAGAGATTTTAAAAAACTGGTTTCCGACATTCTTTTTCTAAATATTAACCATGTATTTACATGTTTATTATATGTGCAAAAGTATACTTCTAAACAGTAATTATGATTTTCTCTTCATTTAAAAAAATACGCATTAAAGTTAAACACTAGTTACTACTTTACGAACTTGAAATACAAATATAATATTATATTACTGTTGCTATGTCTAACATGGGCCATTAAATCTGACACAGCATTTTAGAAAGGTGCTTGTGCTGATTAGGTGGTTTCCATGCAAATAAGTGTTTACAAGATACCTAAATAATGAACATTCTTTTGCATAGAAGATGGACCGTATAATGCTTTATGTACATCAATAATACTGAAATTAATTGTTGCGATTTTCTGTGCTTTCTTGTCCACTTCGAGTTTTAACTTACGCTTTTTCATTTGGTCAAAGATCAGTGTTGCCACTGGATGTCAAACGAACAGATATCAGCTGCAAATAATGATGCAGCATCAATATTTGACCATAAACTCGTTCACTACGTGGTGCTGGTCATTTGCTAACATGTCTTTCAATTATTGACTTCCATCCAGCCTGTAATTATAAATAGGTCTGAACCTGTCAGAAAATGTTGAAAACATACAAGCAATATATAGAAAACCAAGGTAAACTATACTGAATATTGTATTTACACATAAAGACGTATGCAAGCACCTGTACGATTCTAATAAATAAAATAACACTCAACTTACTGAAATATTGATATAAATCAACATTGAATATCTCGTGCTCTCCATCTGCCCGCATGTTGTACCAGTATTCAATCAAATCTGGAAAATGTATTTGGTACGGCGCATAATTACATGTTGACATTGTAGCCATCATCCTGTAAACAGTATAGCAGCAGAGAGGGTGAATCCTACAACGTTTTCAGACAAAATTTTGATTGAATCATTAAAACGATCCTTCCTACGATCTTATTTTAACCAAAAAAAATGTCTTAGAGGCAAACCCTACAACGTTTTTAGACAAAAAATTTATTGAAATCTTAATGAGTTTTCCCTACGAAATCTCATTTTAACTAAAAAAATGAAAACGGAGACTTTTACGATTTTTTAATCAATTTTGGTCGCAACTTGTTGTCATCCACCCTCTATGCTGCTATGGGTTAATAATTCTTTTACGATTTTAACCGAATATTTGATCAAGTCTTTAGGACGAAAATCATTTATGATTTCACAAACAGACTAATCGCTAACACCTCTTCTTGTAAATCAATCAGATTATTTGACTGGTCGGTGAGTTTGAAATTAATTCTGGTTAATGAATTATTATGGCATCGCATGTAGACAGGATAAATTGGGTTTTCAATAATTAGGAATCCTGGAGGAGCTGTTGGTGCAAACGAATAAAGAATATATCCATGCTGAGCTTGATTTGATTGCTCTAGATTAATCTGATAGCTTCCTTCGATAACATCACACACTAAATTGAGCGCAATCACTGAGGATATATTCACGTTGAACGGAGCGATATGCCTACCGCCACCGTCTGGGTCATTATTATGTTTGAGGATTTTTATTTCCTGTGATGTTGTTTTTTTCCATGCATCATGAATTATTTTAAAACCAATATCGATGGTGTCACTGAGAAGTTTTTTTTAGTTCCGGTACGTTATATCCTGGTAGTTTAAATGTTGGGATATCTTCAACGCGGATTTTATAGTCTGTTGCAAATCTTATTCTCGATGTGGGATTATTGTTATCTAATATAACTCGAATAATTTGTGAATTAAATTTTTCCATATCGTCGATAATTTTGTTACATATTTCTACAACGCTGATAAATTCATCTCGGGTGAGACAGCCGGATTTAAGAGATATTAACAACAGTGAAAAATCATTATTCATTGCTGTGAAATTTTCAGTGATTTCAGGTTTGTTAGCAAAATAATATCCCTGCAATGGTCCACCCTCCGCCCTATGTTCGTATCCTAACCCCAAAAAATCTATGGGTACCCTGTATTCTTTATAACACTTTATTGGATTATCCGGTTTTATCACGTCGGTGATATAATCAGTTTTTTGTGGTTCTGGTAAATCAACGGTTTTTCCCCCTGGCGGTAATTCAGGCCATCCTAGTACGGTTCTAATAGAACTTTGATAGATATCTACGACGTATCCTTCTGTGTTCATCTCAATTGCGGATGATAGCGTCGGTTCATGAACTGTTATAGCGATTTTTGACTCTACTAAAGTAATCGATTTTATTCTACGCGCGAATTCATTATTGATTTGTTCGATTTGGTATGACCCTGTTGGTATCGAAACAACTTTCCAGTCTGGGGTTCCGTCGGGTTTATTCTTATTTGCAAACACTAAAGAATTATTGGGTTGTTGACCACCAAATGGTTTTGATCTGATATTAGGCCAACTGTGATACATTCGTAGTTTTGCTAGCGCTATCTCCTTCACTGGGACCGGAGAGGGGAAATTCACACTAAACTCGGGTTTCGTAGATGTTATTGATATCATACTCGTTTGTACTGGGTTCGTGTTCTCCACTACTCGTTGAAGTAATTCCATCGGTGTCGTCATTGTTATTATACTCATGATTTATTTCTAATTTTGGTATCGAGGAATCATAAATACTGACCATCACTGAGAACTCACAATCTGGTAATGTTGATATTATTGAGATCATTTTGTTTTTTGGGTTCGTGTTTTCTGATTCCATCGGTGTTGTCATTGTTATTATACTCATGTTGTCGCTCTAATTTCGATATCGCGGAATCAAAAATACTGACCATCGCTGAGAATTCACTATCTGATATAATCGTATTATCGAGTGACGACGATATCATCAGGGATAACTGCGAATATGCGGTTGATGCAATATGAAATTGAATTAAGTAATCTTGCAGTTTACTCTGGCTGCATGATGATATCTTTTTTGCTATCCCGGTTGATATACCCCCGATTGTAGCCACCGCAGAAATGCAAATTGGAACTACGACCGGGGCAATCATTGTAACCGATGCAAGTATTATTCCGGCACCAGTGAGAACGCTTGACACCGAGTATATAATAACATCAATTGCGGTGATTCTTCGTCGGTATTTTTTTATTTTTATTTGATACTCCTCGGCGAGGGTTTTGAGTCTATTTTGAAATTCTCTGACCTGATCATAGCGACATTGAGTTGATGAAATCATTGTTATTTTAAAAACGCTAGCGTTTTCAATTGTGAAATCTAAAGGATTTTCCCTTCAATTTAGTTATTTACTTAAATCCGCTACGAATTCTAAGCACCAGGATATTTCTCTTCTAACGGTGTCATCAACCGCGATAATCTCAAATTCTTCTTCACCTCCGATAATTACTGTCGCGGTGCCACCAAAGTAGGTTTTACCTTTCACGATGATATCAAATTGCTTGTCAGAGATTAATGTCATCCTGTAGATACCATAGGGCCACTTCTCGATATTGACCTTCAATTTAGCATTAGATTCTTTTACCCAATCAAAGGTCCCATACTTTACCCTTTCAGAGGTTTCTTTTAGTTTAGCAATATCGTCATAAATGTCGAGATAGGTTTTTTTGATTTCGGTATATTTCATCATCGTTTTATCGCGGCGACTAAAAAATGAAATCAAAAGGAGGTTAAATTCCAAACCTTTTTGCATGACATAATGCCCGTTGAGTTGAGAATATGTCGTCGTGATATTGTAGCTTTCCGAGCCCTCAAAGAAATTTTTAGCCATTTCGCTGATGCGTTTTTGTTCATCAATAGCTTTTTTAACTTCAGCGAGAGTCGGGCCTGTCAACGATGTGGTTTCAGACGCAGGTGTTCTCCCTAAAAATTTATCAACGATGGTACTAAGTGTTGTTTGTCTCACCATAAACATATTAATATCTTTGAGAGTCATTGTAGATGTAACCGGGACACCAAAGAAATTATTAGCGACGTAGGCATTATGAGTATGCTTGCCGATAAACTCGTTGATTTCAGCGAGAGTCATGGCAGCCACAAGTGGGGTTCCAAAAAACTTAACAACGACGTCGTTAGTGGGTTTTTGCACTCTTTCAAGATTTTCTATTAGTTTAGAAATATCATTGTAAATATCAAGATAATTTGCCTTGATTTCATTTTCATTCATTATCCTTCCAGCTTCCTTGTTAGCGAAGAATAGCGATAGATAGTTTTTTATTTCAGCGAGAGTCATGCCAACCACAAGCGGGGTTCCAAAGAATTTATGAATGACATTTTTGCGAAAAGAATTATAACCTCGTATATGATCATCAAGATTACGGTCTTGGGTGGCAATTGCGCTGGTGATCGTAGACACAAGTGCGCCTGGTTTAAGTCGTCCGTCGTTGGAATACAGCGCAATAGAGTTTTCAGCGGCGTCGCGCTGCCGTATCAAAATATCATTCAACGACACATTACTGCTTTTCAATTTACCCTGTTTATCTTGAAATACAACTATTTCCCCGGGATCAACATCTGTTAAATTTAACGTCTCAGCGATTTCATCTTCGATTAGTTTTTTTATATCCTTGTTAGAATCACCGGTTGCAACGCCATCGGGTTTAGGTTTCATAGGTCTTCCCCAAATATCAATCATATTATTGTAAAACTCTCTCTCTCTCTAAAAAGCGATTGCTGGTGTATTCATTTACGACAACATGAGGTGGTTTCCCTCTTGGGTTACCCATGGAGTTAGAAATAGCATCAAGAACATTTAATACTTCGCTGCCGCATATTGGTGGATCATTCATTTGTTGTGTTGGTAGCGTAGAATACCAAGTCTTCATTGGAAACGTTTTTATATAACGCATGAATTCCTTTGGCGGTGCTAATCCATATGAATCAAAATAGACAATCCCACGTGGATCAATAGCGTATGCAACCCAGTGAGTACCAGGTCCGGTGCTGTTATCGAGATTAATGATACCGGTTTCAACGCTGTTTGGTTGATGTGGTAATTGATCTTTCATAAAGACACCTCTGAAGTTTTTAATCGCTAGTTTTTTAGCAGCATCCATTAAATCAAAATTGGACATAGGAATCTTCGATTCCTCAATTAATAAATCGTTCCTGGTAGTCTTAGACCCTTTCCGCTGTACCATGAATACGGGGTTCCTGGTAGTCTTAGACCCTTTCCGCTGTACCATGAATACGGGGTTCCTGGTAGTCTTAGACCCTTTCCCTTTTTTTTATATCCCTTCCCAGTTGCTTTCTTTAGTGCCATTAATGCTGCAGTACCAACGGCTCCTAAAGCAGCCGCTTTAGCCACCGCTGGGGCTGCTACTGCAATCAATGCTGGTATTGCAGCTAACAATGGAAATATACCACCTGATTTAATCATATTTTTGATAGCAGCCGCAGAAAGAGTAATCTGGACACCTTTTTTTGCTACAAGTGCATCATTGAAATGTTTCACCTGACGAGTTGTCAGCGATAGTTTATTTACACCACCAGTCATTTGATTAGGTTTCAACGTGATTGTGGTTCCACATTTTTTAGCCGATTCTGATTGCAATTTTTTGATTTGACCAGCAGTTAACGCAACACTAATAACACTATATGACATTATATATAATTGATTGATTCTAATTCAATGAAAAATCGAGAAAATCAATCAAAGATTTTCTACTGGTGCATCTACCACTCTCATTCTTCCACCAACACCTTCAAGTAGCATTGATTTATCACTGAGAATGACAGCAACCGCTCTATAATTATCAATAGCATCAGGACGGGTTACATTAGCTCTAAAGTGTATATCAACGACGGATTGTCTTGTTAAATCAAGATGTTCCAGCGAAAAGTAATAGATCGGATATAGATTCTTAAAATCTAATTGTGATATTTGCAAACCAGTATCAACATTTTGATCACGTACCATGAACGACAGCAATCTATGATACACGCGTGCAATATGATTTTCTGTGTAATCGAGTTGCACATCTTCGGATGGTTCCTGCTGACCGTTTATTCTCAGTGAGACGTCTTTCACACCTAATGGATCAAATATCATATGACTGAAACGTTGATCGCCAACTCGTGTGTTATCCTGTAGCGCTACAAATATATGACGTGGAGCTGAAACACCTTGTTTTGATGCTAGATTCCACGTTAATAACCCGTTGATATTTGATTGCTTAACATCTGTACTCACGGTTAACCAACTTAACAACGACTTTCCTCCTTGGTCCATAAATGATAGTAATCGTTCTTCTGCGGTGATTGCTGGAGTCAACATTGGCATCCACAATGATATTTTTGTTCAAATAACTTTACCGGCATCAGCATTGGGATTTGCAGCATCTGCTGGAATCCTCCAAATTGCGTCATTATCATCACCCTTTCGTACAAGCGCTACTGTATGCTTCGCCCCGTAGATAACTTTTCGGACGTTTCTACAGAATCCAAATATGTGATGCAGTGGAATAGCGCATGAAAATGATTTACTAGCCCCTTGCAACATTGAAATACGTGTCGCGGCTCCTAGATTGAAATTAACGTCGTTGTTTATAACTACAGCCTCGACATCAGCATCATCATTAGCAGCACTGGCTTTTTTTGGTCGTCTTACAACAAATTGAATTCCTCCAGCGGTATTTTTAACATCTTTTGCAAACATCATAGAAGGTCCTGCTGATCTTGTATAATCATCAGAATATCTCGCTAACCCGATTATTGTTGTAGCCACATCAACATCGCGATCTATCGACTCGATTTCTTTTCCATCAATGAGGTATCTTCCACTCTCAAATAACGCCATGATACCATTATTGACAAAACCGACTTGAGTACCAGCTGGATACGATGCTCCAGCAGCTGTTACAAGTTTTCCTTCTACTTCGATAAACGCTTCACAAGGCAAAAAATATTTACTGGTATCATGGACTTGAAGTTCAATTCGCGATCGACTATTTGCGTCTATTGCATGATAGGCGTTATATTGATAATCGCGTACAGAATCATCCTTGCCAACTGGGGCGTCTATATCACACGCTGGATCAGGTGACCTTTTGAACATTTTATTCTATTTATCAGAGTCTAAATCATAAACGATTTTCATCGACGTAGTTTTTTAAAGCCGCTTCCTGCTATCATATTTGCAATATTGCTTTGGTCGGGAGTTAAAGCCATCGACGCTAATTTTTCATCTACTGCGTTATTTATAATTCTACTAACACTTGCAGGCATTTCTGTTGTAGATGGCAATGGTACCGGTTTATTTTTTCGTCTCACCTATGATGTTAATTTATTTTTCGCGGCTGAAAACGCTTTCCCGGCAAAATCTCCAACAGCACTAATACCCTTATCACGAATAACATCAATTGCTTTCATTGATAATTGTTTAGCTAACGGCATCACTTTTGGAGCCATTCTCGCAAATAACCCTGCAATGGTATTGCCTAAACCATCTCCGTAGTATGCTCTATAAACTGGAAACCGTGAATTAACTACATAGACGGGGGTTGGTTTATCATGATTGTAGTGTATGATCATTATTTGAAATCAGAAACCATTTTTCAATTGGAAACGCTAGCGTTTTTATTTAATCACTGTGATAATCCTCTACTAACTCGCCAATGAAATCTCGATATGTTTTGATATCCATGATACCACCTTGAAATAAACGTCTACAGATATCAGATGCTTCATTAATTATTTCCGGCGAGTTATTTCCAGCTCGAAATCCTCCTACAAGAACTTCTAATCGTGATATATCACTGAGAACACTACCAGGACAGAAACTCTTTGAGTTTCCAACGCTAGCGTTTTGCAATCCACTTCCGCTATAACCAGTTGCTTCATCTAGTTTTTCTAAATCGGTTTCTTGGAAATAATCAGAATCATCATCAGGTGGTAGTTGTTGTTGTTTTTTAGGTGAGTAGACTACTTTCTTTGCAGGTTGCTGTCGCCTTCCTCGCAATTTTTGCGGTTTTTGTTGTTGTTTAAACTCTTCGTATTGATTATACACTTCATCCACCGCATTGATATATCCAATGTATGATGCGTTACCCTTCTTCTTAATTCTACCTGTTTTCTCAGTTTTGATTTTGTAGAATATATCAGCCCAATGATCTAAATTCCTAACAAAGTTATGATGTTCTGGTTTCAATAAATTTTTCTTGTTTTCATAAGTCTTAACAACAAACTCAGGAATTTTTGCTAGTTTAGTCTCAATGATTGCTGCTAACCCCGCCTCGTTAAATATTACGCGTAAATCATCTACCATTTCTTTTGATTCCATTTGTTTTGTTTGTTCAGTTTTCGTTGCTATTTTTTCAAGTTCACCAATAAGAGATTTTCCAGTCTCGGGAACATCTCCCAGTATAGCACGCTCTATCCCTTTCGTTGCTATGGTTACTGGTTTAAACAATTCTTCAGACCCCACAGCAAAATCCGTTTGTAAACTCTGTCGTTGTTGCAGTTTATTCCGTACAGAGTCACGAATTGGTACAAATCTCCTGATTGCATCAAGTCGTTCACGAGCCAATCGGGTCGTTAATGCTTCATTGACCATTATTTGAAATCGTAAACAATTTTTCAATTGTAAAACAATTTTCCGAACCTGACTTAACAGACGGAAACACTTCGAGATGTCAGACATATCATAGATGATTTTTAACACGATCATGGAAGTCTTTAACAGCTCTATCATTGATGTGGAAAGTGTCCAAATTGTATATAAAATAATAATTATGACACTTTCCACACTTTTTGTTACATGTCAGACATATCATAGATGATTTTTAACACGATCATGGAAGCGTTTTAACGGCGTTATCATTGATGAGGGAACTATCATAATTGTATATAATAATAATAATACTGATAGTTCCCTCACTTTTCCCTTGATCAATCGGAATCATCATACCGAGAAAACCATCCATTAACGGCCTATCGATTTGACATTTTCAATCAAAAAATGCTAAAAAAAAATTAAAATCTCTATGAGGGACGGTCACAATCAAATGATGATAAATGGTTGGTCAATCAAAATTGTTCATTTTCTTGAATTAACGCCCGTAGGTTTCTAACTTTAGAATTAACCTCCTTTTTCAATTCGTATTCCCTACCTAATTCCTTTCGTATTCCCTCTACGATGGTATACAACGGAGCGAACACACTTACGTCACTGGAAAATGCGAGAGAGTCCTTAATAGAATTCTGAATTCTTTTGATGAGCGCATACTTCTTTGGTAGCATATATTAATTGTTGTTAACTCCGTATTCTATATCCTGAAAATCAGACATGATTTGATCAGGATTTAAACCATCTGATAGTTCAATATCACAACTTTTCAATTTTGAAATCTCGGATATGATGCTATTCATGTTTTCAGAATTCATTTTTCTATAACAATTATATATTTCTAAATGAAAAATATGACGCATCAGACATAACTAAATTGAACTTTTTGTCCCGTCCTTTTTGAAATAGCCGATCGATAAATCCCCTCTGCAACATGTCGTACTGAGGCTCTACAAATATCGAAGTGCCTACCGGCTTCATTCATTGATTGAAATATTTTTTCTTCGTTAGTTGTTGTATTCAAAGATTTTACTGGTCTCGCTTTTTTTGAGCATTTTCCAGTCCTTCCTCGTTTGGAATTCTCACTCTGTGTGATAGCCTGCAGATTTGATAAAGAATTGTTTTTCGGATTAGAATCGATATGATCAATAACAAAATCATCCTCGATCAATCCATTGAAACATTCATACACGAAACGATGATTGAGATATCTCTTCTCCCTGCCAACAGTAAACACCAAGTACCCTTGATTATTCACAACACCAACTGGTTTCTTCAGTCTGCGGTTTCTTACAACACCATCACTGGATGCTTCATAATTTGTGATCACAGGGTGTTGTCTGAATTCTTGGTTCATTCGTATACATAATACTATTGTTTGTCTAATTCATTGTTTGGTTTAATGATAAATCTTTCGATGTAGTCTTGAGGAGTTCTTATGATTTTATCCTTGATACTGACTTTGTCAGCGTCAAGAATACTGACTTTGTCAGCGTCAAGAATACTGACTTTGTCAGCGTCAGGATCATAATTTCTGATTGATTGTCCATTTTTTATTCTTTTATCATAATAACGCTTCAATTCCCTGTATCGCTTACCACCACAATTCAAACACAACTGCGATTTTCCCCTGACCCCAACCCCACATAGAATACAAGGTAACGGACCAAGGCTTCCACGACGATAGCTTTGCATATGATACCCACAAAACTCATTTCTGCATGATTTGTTACACGGGGTTACTGATCCAATCATAAGCCACTTGCAGTGATTCATTATATAAAAATCTTTCATTTAAATGCTTGTTTTAATTATAGCATGAAAAAGTTCGAGAGATTATCGAAAATTAAGCCTTCGAAAAATGCTGATAAGGAGTTTAAGAGATTATTAAAAATTAGTCCTAGATTTAATCTCGATAAACCAAAAAAAAGGTCCAATAGACGGAAACATGAAAGAGTTTAAGAGATTATTAAAAATCAATCCTAGATTTAATCTCGATAGACCCAAAAAACGTAACAAACGTCCAATAGACGGAAACATGAAAGAGTTTAAGAGATTATTAAAAATCAATCCTAGATTTAATCTCGATAGACCCAAAAAACGTAACAAAATCAATCCTAGATTTAATCTCGATAGACCCAAAAAACGTCCAATAGACGGAAACATGAAAGAGTTTAAGAGATTATTGAAAATCAGTCCTAAATTTAATCTCGATAAACCAAAAAAAAACGTCCAAGAGAGATTACCCTTGGAAAGATGCTCAATTCAATCTCGATATAGTTTCTAATACACCAAAGAATACAATTCTTGATAAAGCCATGATTAGTAAAATCAGAGATTGTTTTAATGAATTCAAGCGTGATGGAGCATCTTATTGTTGGTCAACATTTCGAATTGATGGTGTTGTTGACGCTACCATGAATGATGAAAAAGCAGCAGTGATAATTTCACGTGTTGGGGAAAAACGGCATTTTTTCCGAATCAAATTCATTATCGAAGTCGATGGCAAATGGATTATTAGGGATACATTTGAACCAATCCTCAAGAATAAAAAAGCTGTCATTGTGAGTAGAGATTCCAAACCAGGAATGCTAACCGGAATCGATAAGCCATACTACGAAAGATCTTATCCCGTAACAGCAATGGTTTATGGGATATATCCGTTAAATGATAAACCCGATATCGCAAAACTAGCTCCTATGAAATATTCGTCAGGGCTTAATTGTGTAGCAGAACGAATAATAGAACACTTCACAAATGCATCCCGAGGAAATAAACTAACTGATCTGCGACGTAGGAAAATAACCGAGTGGGAACTGACAGTGAAACAGCATGGTGCAAAGATTTCTGATATAGCTAAATTAGAAACATCATTAAGATTTCCAATAACCGTTATGACGATAACCGGAGAGGTTTTATACGAACCGAAATATAACAAAAATGGAGCGCCAATACAGATTATTGATCATAACAAACACGCGTGGACACCTGCGGTAACAATATTTCCACGAGAACGAATCGTGAAATATATCCCCAAGGAGTTAGTCGGGGATGTTTTCTATGAAGAGAGATTATTCGATGCTATTCACGCGTTGTGTAAGGATGATCCTGTGTCAGTGTGGTTACTTAGAAGTGATGAAGAATTCGATCAATTTGTAAGACCGAATGGCGAATTATATCGCATTGAAGAACTAGATAACAGAATGAGAAAAATCGCTAGTGATTTTTCACCGGAGAATTCCCATGAAAAACTACTCACGGATAGTTTTACTATTCCATCAGTGGTAGCTCATTTCGCAAGAGAAAAAAACTCATGGCGTCCAACACGAAGTGATTTTCTCGAGGATGTTAAATTGAGTTGCGTCGAATTTGGTCATGGAGGACTGTGGAATA
This sequence comes from Unio delphinus, assembly GCA_029339505.1. Lineage (NCBI taxonomy): Eukaryota > Metazoa > Mollusca > Bivalvia > Unionida > Unionidae > Unio > Unio delphinus. Next base: position 2,584,858 of record JAQISU010000331.1, read on the forward strand.
CGAAATACTCACGTGATGGTATGATTTCAATTGAAATAGCCGCGTGTTATCCCGGAAGTTTTCTCGGATATGGGGAATGCGCTGAGTACTTCAAACGATTTGGACACCCCACGCATGAAATGACTCGTGTTGCGATTAATGGACCATTGCCTGATTTTGATTTAACCAGATTCGCTCGTGTGATATCATTTGAATTAGCTACAGGGTTACATCCGTGTAGTTATGTTTGGCTCGGTAGACACCTATCTGAAAAACACTGGATGCCAATAGTGCTATTGGGATATATGATTGATTGTGGTATGCTAATATCGTTGATTGTTTCCGAGGCTATTATATTCTATCGAGCTCAGAAAGAAGTTTGGCTACCACAACCCGATCTAGATAGAATAATCAACGAACTACGAAAACAGTTTCCAGATTTCAGTGAAGAAGAAATCATAAATTGGTCTAAGAAGTTATTTGAAATTAAAAAAGAACAAGCAAAAGATCTCGGAAGAAGAATAATCGGTAAATTTACCCAGGGTGGACGATACGATAACGCAAAATATTCTTCGCGGTTGATCATAGACGTCGCTGAATACGATTTTATTGTAGCGGATTTAATGAAACAGGGAAAACTTGTATCCCATAAGGATGCTTTTCTATCCAATGGAGAAAAATTAGGTACGGTTGTTACCTACTGTGATGGATATAATTCCCAGTACACACACTTAAGAAGTTCTATGCTAGCCTATGCTTGTATTAATCTATTTTCGATGATAAATAGATTTCCTAATACCGCAGTTAGAGTAGCCACTGATTGGATGTATATACATAATAAATACAAATCAGCTGTAGCGGCATTCACAGATCCCGAAGAAAATTGAGGGCGTTGGCGATTTAAAAAGGAGATGCTACATGAGTAATGTGAATCCGCAGACGTTGCCATGGATGATAAATATATTTGTTGTAACCGTATTGAAATTCAATCAGAATTTTCTAATGCACCACCGGTATCTGATCCAATCTGTAGATACAAGACAGTTTATTTAAACGGTTGTGGTGGGTCAGGAAAGACAACTCGTGCAATTGAATTATTCCGTGGGAAAAGTCCTACGGATTTCACAAACATGATTGTGTTAACACCGACTCACAGACTCGCCAGAGAAATGAAACAACGAGGGGTAAATGCCTGTACTTACCACAGTTTCTTTCGATGGAAGGGTGACAAATGGACTCCTGAGCGTATGGGTGATAAATTCATTCCTGAAATCATAATTTGGGACGAAATATGCACAGTATCATTAGATGTATTACAAACATTTATTGAGTGGTTGTTAAACAAAAACACAAAAGTTGTCATGTGCGGGGATCACGGCCAACCACCACCATTTGTCGGTGGATCCCCACATGAATGGCAAAAGGGTTTTGTAGACTATTATGAAGAAATTAACACTGATTATAGATCATTTGATGAACGATTACGCGAGTTCAAAGCGCTAATTAGATTACAACCGTATATAATCCAATGCGAAATAGCGCGTGAAGTGATTTCAGAGACTCCAATGAATGATTTTTGGGAAACATGGAGACCAAACGATTTGATAATTGCAAGTAGAAAAATAGTCAGAGACGCACTTCAGATGAAGTTATTTAAATTGCATAAAGAAAAATTTGCAACGCTTCCAGTACCGTTGTGTTATAGGCCTTCGGATACACGAAAACAGAATATCGAAGTTGATATTCCAGGACAGAGTGAAAAACAAATTCTTGTATTAAATGATATTGTGCTGGTTGATATCAGCGTCGTTGAAGATGCATTGCGTGCTAATAAATCCCCGTGGACGCTAGGATACGCAGCGACGATACATTCTTCACAGGGATTGACTATATCGGATACAATTGTTTGGATGGTAGATAATCGCATCGAATGGTCAAATTTAGTCTATCTCGCAGTATCCAGAGTACGAAAAATAAATCAACTTCGAAGAATTGTTGTTGACGAAGTCAATGATGACGATGATGAAATCATTGGTGGCGATAATGACCCAACAATGGATGATATTGATGTTAGCATCATTAATAAAAAACTCTCCGGTTACAAACAACAGGACAAAAAAAAACAACGAGAATTTGATATTGATGCTGAACTAATAATCACTTTGAAGAAACAACAGAATAATCACTGCGCGAGTTGCAATTGTATAATGCGTTGGCAGTATTCGGATAAGGATCCTCGCCAATTCACCGTAGACAGAAAAAATAACAATCTCGGTCATGTCAGAAATAATGTGATGTTGACTTGTCTTGAGTGCAATAGACGCAACGGTGCTAGTTAAGACCATGCGGTGGCAATTGAGTATCCTCGGGAATCACTTGTAGTTGTTGTCGAGTAAAACCCCGCTGAGGGGCAGTTGAATCCAGTTTATAGACTGGAGGTCTACCAGTTGATCGTGTTATACTAGATATCTTATGCGTAGTGACGCTCCAAATAGGATCAGTAGCCCTTTTTCTACCCCCTTCAAGCTCTCCTGGTTCGTATAAGTACCTCACAATGACATTACTACCAAGAATTGGTTCTTTGAAATCTTTTTGTGGTTGTACGGGTATTGACTTCTTTTTAATCGCGTTGATAGGTTTCATGTTGATTGTTCTAGTAATCTCGTTATTCAGTGCAGTAATCACAGATGGTAATCTCTTAACCCATTCACGGGATCTTTTATCCTGAATAAACTCCTTCGCGTATTGATATCCAAATAACCGCTCAGCAAGAGTCCGATTAAATCGTTCTACAATTGCCTGATCACGATGTAACGCAGTATGCCCTCGTCTGATGGTAACATTATGATGTTTCATTGTAGATAACACTACACCCTGAAATTCCTTGCCAGGATCAACCTGCAATAGATTTGGCCAGTGCAGAGGACCTCGTCGATAAATCCTCTCAAATGCAGAAGCGACTTCAGTGGCTGATTTTGTTTTTAATGGTTCTGCTTCTTTGTATCGACTTGCAATATCAACTACGGTTAACGCATATTTGTAACCACGATCATGTGGCAGAAATAATATATCAGCCTGATGAACTTCATTAGGAGCGGTCACATCAAAATGCGAGAATTGAATTTGTTTAGGTGGTGGTAGATAAATTTGCCATAGTGCCTGTTTGGATAACCAATTAGCTGCAGTGGTTTTTTTCACTTTTGCAGCGCTAGCGAGTTTATTGATTGCAGCGTTACCCCTCCAGTATCCCCTCGGAGAATAATAAATTGATTCCATATTATTAATTACCGGCACCTAACATCAATTTACTTTTCATAGCCGATTTTATTAAAAATGAAGCCAATTTTTCTTTGAAGGATTTATCAGGAATAGCATTTAACGCATGAATTAATTTCACATCCGCGAGATGCCTGTGTTGCAGATTGCTGCTTTTATAAGCAACATCATGAAGGTGACAGGCCTTATCAATGGCGTTTATTGGTTCTTCACCGGGGTTGGGTTGATTTTGATTATTGAGTCTGATATCAAGTCTGGTTCCCGGTCCACAGTAGCTATATCCTGGAAGGTGCTTTTCTCCGGGGTACTTTGCCCATGGGGTTCCAGGGAGCTTTGCCAATTTGGCTGCGATATCACCTCCTCGTTTTTTTTAAAAACATCTCCGGATTGTAAAATCTTTGATTTGTAGAAACAAATCTAAACTTTTTTATACCACATGTTGCACATCTACCAGTTAGTGCTGATCTGTTATTTTTAGTTGTAACCGTCGTCAAGTCATCTGTGCCAGTACGCGTTTTACACTTCATACAATATAGATCCATAATTTATGTATAGAAATATGGATATAATTGATTTTTCAGCGACTAAAACAAGAGAACCAGTTAAGCATCATGCAGCGCTACCAAACTCTATCCGGATGATTATAATCGGGCCATCTGGATCCGGTAAAACGCAATTGTTACTCAATTTAATAATGAGATGGATGAAGTGGGATAAGTTGTATTTAATTGCCCCTAGCGTAGATGATCAACGATGTTATGAAGTGCTAAAAGATTTTAACGACAGCGCGGTAGAAAAATCCGGAGAGGGTATTATTGAGTTTATAACCGATATCGATGAAGCACCGAGTATTGATGATATTGATGGAGATATTAACAATTTAGTCGTATACGACGATATAATGTTGGATAAACTAAAGAATCCTGCTAGAATATTTTCCCGTGGGCGTCACAAAAACACTGACGTGATATATGTCACTCAACGCTACACTCAGGTTCCAAAAGTCATCAGAGATAACTGCAATATTCTTTCTGTATTCAACGGAGTTGATACTCATACTCTTAGAAATATTTGGCAGACATGGTGTTCTGATATGGACTTCAATCAATTTCGAGATTTCTTTAGTCATGCTCAGTCAAAACCACACGGATTCGCAACAATAAATTTACATGATCCTCGGACACGATATCGTATCGGACTCGATCAAATATTCGGTTAAAATCATTTATTATTTTTTGTTAACCCATAGCAGCAGAGAGGGTGGATGACAAGTTGCGACCAAAATTGATTAAAAAATCGTAAAAGTCTCCGTTTTCATTTTTTTAGTTAAAATGAGATTTCGTAGGGAAAACTCATTAAGATTTCAATAAATTTTTTGTCTAAAAACGTTGTAGGGTTTGCCTCTAAGACATTTTTTTTGGTTAAAATAAGATCGTAGGAAGGATCGTTTTAATGATTCAATCAAAATTTTGTCTGAAAACGTTGTAGGATTCACCCTCTCTGCTGCTAGTATTAATATTAGAACATTATAAAAGTGTACATACGAATGCTAACGTGTTACACCTAAAATGAAAAAGAGCTAATTTTCACTAGAATGGAACGTTGTGTAACCCAAGAAAAACAATGATACAAGAAATATTTATTTACATATTAAATTAATCATTTTAAGTATTTAGATTTTCTTTATTTAATTTGTATGCCAGAATGATTTGTTTTGGATGGGTGCTAGATATATATGCGAGCTGCTAATCTTCCAGCATTTGTGATAGGGAGAATGTGGGCAGCGTTGCATGCTTGTTCGCAAATTTTTTTTGACCTTAGCTAAAGGAAATCAAATGCAAAAAAGTGACACTAGACACCTAAATTTATAATAATTTAATTTTTTTATGCCCGTTCATTTGTAGAATGATCATAATATAATGTAGAACTAAATAACTAAATAAATAAATAAACTTACCATTTTCTCCAGAGGCTCTGTGTTGCCAAAGGCTTCAAATATGGCAATGTGTGGTATTTTGACGATGGGTAATGGTTTTCTGCAGTACATGCGCAAAGACATTGTTCGATCTATTGATTTACTAGATATTATAACAACTAGTACCACAAAGTCTGCAGTTTATAGAGCCACTGATAAATTTACAAGAAAACATGTTGATGTGGGGCGACATGTCCCGAGTCGAAACGTGCATGAGGCGAAACGTCCATGTACCAGGTGGGGCGAAATGTCCAGATACATCAGGTAATTATTTTTAGTTCAGAAAAGAGTACGCTACGCGAAAACAACAGTCAATTATTTGGTCTTGAACATTAATTTGCTGGTTGTTTCTCTTTTTAGATACCCAGGTATCGGTTTCTGCTAATAAATACCCAACAAATGGAGCAACAATCACGCTCACTTGCAGTATTACATCATTTTCTCTACCTTCATCCTGGATCAATGATACCTCCAGTGGTATTTTAAGTACATGTCGGAGTACAGGTATATGTTTACCTACAACTTCTGGAAGATACAGTTACAGCGCAACTAATTCCACAATTGTTGCACAAATTTCAGCATTTGATGCCTCGATTGACGATTTTGGCTGGAAGTGTCGACATGATACAGACATATGTCTTTAAATTTACATTTACAAGTAAGTATCTTTATTCAGATTTCCCATATGTCTCCCATAATATTAGGCCTACCAGTATAATTTTGTATTTACCTCTCCTCCTCACACTTATAATATCTAGGGTGGGGTAGAAGATAATATGTTATTCCCAAATGTTTATGCGGTAACCTTTCCCCTCCAGTATCAGTTCCTCCAGGAACTTGGTTACTTTGTGTACACCCGTATGGGTCCGATACATTTACTATCAAAATCATTTTATATCTAGGTACATGCAGGTCATTTATGTAAGGAATAATGACAGCGTATTCACAAGATGCTGAGAAGAGATATTTGATTTAATCATTTGAAGTTTAGATGCTGTATGTTCTTCAGTTTAGCTTAAAACCGCAGTAACCATGTCATGTATACTAGCTATGTCAGAAAGCGTCTGCAGTCTGTTCAGGATGACACATGTGAAGGCTTTACCTATGATGCTGAGAAGAGATATGTCCTTGTAGTTGTTGCAGTCACCTCTGACGCCTTTCTTCTTGTGCAGGGTTACAATGTTAGCGTCTCGATGTTGGCGTCTCATGTCCTGAGGCACTGCACCCTCATCCCATCACTGACAGAGGAGGTCGTGCCGGTGTGTAAGCATGTTGCAGCCGCACTTAATGACTTCTGCTTGGATGACATCCTTCTCTTGGGCCTTATGTAAGATCAGATTCTCTAAGGCCTTCTTTAGTTCTGCCACAGTAGGTTTCTCGGCCATGAGTGGGATGTTTTCATTGTCATTGAGGGCCTCGTTGGTCACATGGTTCTGTGTGAGTAGAGTTCATAGTAGTCTTCAACCCAGTGCTTCATCTGCTTGCCCTTGTCTTTGATGATATCACCTGTGGCAAACTTAAGTGGTGCTATCAATTTCTTCGTGGGACCCAATGCTTTTTTATGCCATTGTACATGCCTCTGATGTTTCTGATATCTGCTGTTGACTGCATGCTCTGATAGAACTGAAGCCAGTATTTATTTGCACACTGCCGTGCTAACCTCTGCACTTTGCTTTTGGTAGACCTGCATGCCTGTAGAGTTCTCTCGTTTGTATTATAGGTGATTACTGTAATGCTCTTCTATGACTAGCGTGAGTGTGGGGGAATTAACCTCAAACCAATCATTGTTTTTTTTACTTCTGCTTACCAAAGATCCATGTGGCAGTGCTTTATATGGTCTCTCTTATGTGATCCCATCTCTCCTTGGCACTGCCATTTGGAGGTTCTGCATCCAATGTCTTGGAGATATCATAAGTGAATTCCTCATCCGTGTCTGGATATGATGTCTTGCTCATGTCAGTACGTGGTTTACCCTCTTGCCTATAGCGGTATATTTTCTGTGGCTGAAGCTTCATTTTGGTGCACACCAGTGAGTGGTCAGTGTGGAATGTACGGGTAAGAAGAACACCTTTCATGACAGACCGTCTCTTAATGATCAAGTCCAATAGATGGCAGTGTTTGGAGCGGGGTTGCCTCCAAGGCACTTTATGGTTTTGTGTGAAAGCATGCTTTGGTGATGCTTAGGTCGTGGTACAAGCACATCTCTAAGAGTCGCTACCCCTTCTCATTTATCATCTCAATGCCAGACTTTCCAAGACTGGAAGGCCAAGAGTCATGTACAGCACCACCCACCCTAGTATGGGAGCATAAGTGCTGATCAGATTGACAGGCCCAGTTGTTGTGTAGAGGCATTGGGATAACAGTCTTCCATTTCCCTGCTTGCAGGGTTCTATTATTTTGCAGTATAAAGTTCCTGATGGCGAATCCAACATCAGAATATCTGGCCTCATCGGCGCTCTTTCCTTACCAGAAGAACGTGTAGGGTTAGGGTTTAGGGTTTCTCTGCGATATCTGGTAGACATGTCTCCTGTGGTGTGGCGATGTCAACCGGACGTTTTGCAAGTTCGTCATTGATGACTGAAGTCTTTTGAACACTGCTGATTGCCTCGAGATCATCTGAGAAAGCAGTCAGTATGATCAAGATATTCTAAGTACCTTGCTTGAGGATTGGAGATTTCCTTGTTGATTTTCGTTTGCAATTTCTTGGTGCAATAGTTGCAGTTCGGTTTGTAAGGTACATGCTCTTCCTTAAGCCCTACGCACCCAGTAAGGCAGATGGGATGGCACCTTATTGTCTGGGGGGTGCGGTGAATGGTAGATGTTTAGTGAGACCTGTTTGTCTCTCCCACCATCAGAAGCAACCACTGGCATCTGACTCTGTGCCAATTGAGTGATGACTTAAAACCTGTTAACTGCTGCTTCCTGTGTTGTGTCAATGCTGTGAAGTGAAACGCAAGCCTAGGCACGGTGATATGGACTATCAGTTGTTGCCCATGCAGCTGATTGTTCCTCTCCACGCAGCTGATGCATCCAATGGAAAGGACAAGCAGAGAACGCCTTCCTTATTAAGACAAGACAAGACAAATTTTCATGGGCTATTTCTTCCCTGGTGCTAAAAATGGTCATTGAGACATTTATTCAGACTGCCTCGTATGTTAAAAATGCACACGAAAGAATGGTTGTACCTTGTATACAATATGAACTAATAAAATAAAAAGTTCCTAATACATATATTGGTGGTGAAGTTTCAGGTATCTCCCTTGTAGAGCCTCAATGAGCCTACTGCAAGATGACTAGCTTGTCAATTCAGAGCAACACTCTTTGGTCCAAGGCGTTGATGTGAGCAGTCTTTTTGGAGACAAGTATGGTCCCTCCTGTAAGAGGAAATAAACGTTTTTGGAGGTGATCACCTTCAGTTGAGAAAGGGAGCAGTTTAAATTAACACTCCACACAACTCCAGTGGTATATTGCTCACTGGAAGAAGGATGTGAACCGATTGTCTTACTTCCGGGGAGGCGTAGAACCACACCTAGATGAGTGATGAAAACTAACCAGGCTCTGATTCATCCGGTTACCTGATCACTCCATGAATGGTGTCATTTACTGGTCTGGTCACATAATCAGTTTGTCCCAGTTTGTACTAGTCACTTTATTTTCTACCAGTCACTGACTCACCACCAATCATTACTCAGATTTCACATTTGATTAGGATAGGGATCAGACTGGGTATTTCCTTTTCCCCACTCTGCCGTCATACCCTGCTCAGTCGGTCCAGCAGACAAGGGAAACGGATTACCCCCCCCCCCCACACACACACACACTTGCTATTAACCCCATGATTTCTTACATGATGTCGAGCTCTCCACCTCCATGTACAATAACACCATGTCCCTTATAACCTCTTGAGCAACCCAGTTTTGAACCCAGAGTAATGGTGATTCATGTCCCATGTCACTTCCCAATCCATGGCATCATCACGAGTGACAAGTGATCTCATCTTCTTCCCTGGCACACATACACCTTGATGAGTTATGGGGAATGTTGTTGCATGATCCTGTGTCACTGAAGGACATAGTTATGTCCAGTCACTAATTTGCTCTAAGTGTACCAGATGATGATATTGTGTCTATCCTTGTCAACCCCATGAGTCTGCCATGGTAAATTAATAGTTTTCTGCCTTTCTACTGGCAGTTTTTGTTGTTGTTGTATGGTTTAACGCCATTTTTTAACACACAATAGACTTTATAAGGCGGCCAGTATTATTGGTGGAGGAACCTACCCAAGAGAAGCTACCGGAAAACTTTCTCACATAACTACATTAGCCGAATCTTAGACTCGAACCCATGCAGACAGAGGTGAGATGGCAGTGATCTGTAACGGAGAGCTCTTTAGACCACTCGGCCACTCTGGCCCCTCCTTTACTGGCAGACTTAACCCCAAACAAGTTAGCAGATTATTTTCATTTTAAAATGATCTATGTGTCTCATATTTCATATCCTAATCATTCTATCCACGTGAAACTAGTTTTTTTTTATGAAAAACATTTCAAGATGGAAACACTTCCGCAGTCCAGAGTGCAATGCATGTCAGATTGGGCAGTCGCTATTGACCTTCATGATGCCTACATATACATTCCAATATTTTTCCCGCATGGAAAATCACAGTTTTGCTTGGACAAGGAAGCTTTTCAAGTTGGGTTTCTGCCGTTTGGAATTGCATATGCACCTACAGGAATAGCTTCTTACCTGGGAAACCTGAACCTGCATTATATTTGATGACTGAAGATGATTATGTGAAAATTTAAATATGGAAATGGGATGTCAGAATGATAAAAGTAGGATGGATACAATCTCAGTCAGTACCCAATTGCATGATCGCATACATATAATTAATATGAAACTATATACAAAAGGTTTTAACATAGGTCACTTAAATGTACAAAGTATAGTGGAAAAAATAGACTCACTGAAACCAAATGAAATGCTGACCACAATGACAATCTATTTTACTATCAAGGGTACAATAATTAATCAATACACAGGGTCAGAGAGACAGCAGGGTGAGCTAGGTATTGTACACATTAGGAAAGATATAAATGTAGAAAGGTGATCTGACATGGAGTCACATGAAATTGAGAGTGTTTGGGTTGAAATTTCCCAAACTAATGGAAAATCTTCTTGCACAGGAGAAAGAAACATATATTCAGTGATATAAATAAGGACCTTCTCAATGCTTAAATACGGAACAACTGGATGGACGTTTTTGAATCATTCGGTCTATTTTGGCTGATAAATAAGCCCACAAGTGTAACATAAAAAATATAGCATTTTATTAATCACATTTATAATATTGGTAATACTCCCCACATGTGATCCATGTCTACCAAACAGTATGAAATTCCCAAAGCAAATTAGGAATGTTTTTTCATTAATGTTTCCAATTTGCTCTGGAATAATATTCCAGTTGAGATAAGAAATGCCCACTATATTTCCTTCTTCTAAACCCAATACATCTTGTGGCTTCAGAGATGCAGCTAAAATAAAAAAAAAATCTTTGTATGATGACCTCAAGGTAGATAAGTTGTTAGCTCTCTTTTAAATAAAGTCAGTAATGGCTGATCCTCAATGTTCCGGTTCCATCCCTCCATCAGGATCTGTTACGTTTTTTTTCCCACAGTAATGCATTTGGGTCTAATACCCACCTTAAAGAGTCGGAGCTTGATTTCATGGTAATGAGCATGCTCATGAATCAGAACTAAGTCTAGGTCCCAAGGGATCAAATTCCAGCTTGCTGCTACCCCATTTAAGGAATAAAATATCACATAGAAGTCTCCATATGCTCTCTCTTTACCGTTTCTCCTTCTTGTAAAGTGGAAGCCACACACAGAGATTCCTTTATCTTTTCTGATTCCTATAAGAACAGATTGTTGTTAAATTTTGTGCTGGTGGATGAATTAGGGTCTTCATGCATGTATCCATTCCCCACTCCTGCCTGTTCTCAAAAACATCATAATATGGTTGGTTGCCCGTTTAGAGTTGGAAGGCATAATACTCAAGTGTCGTTGGACTAGCGTTTGATGAATCATCTCTCCACCTGAATGATCTAGAAATGAAAGTTGCATTTCGTTTCAAGAGTGCATTGCAAAGAGTAAGTATCATTTAACATTAACTCATCTGTTGCAGTATATATCTGATGTCAAAAGGGGAATCCTCCTTACTTGGATGAAAATATTGAACTTTCTACACCTGGCAACTTTGGAAAACATATCTATCTGGTAAAAAAAATTTATTAGCAATTTTTAGCAAATTATTTAACAATTTTTTACTCACTTCGCTATGATGTTTTTCAGAGTGTCAGTTTTATATTAATGCCCAGAACTGGGGCTTCATGCTGCAGACATGTAGCATCATGTCCCATCCAGTCAAAGTATCCGGACACCAGGACAACCAGTCCTAACAGTGCAGTCTTTGGTATGGAAGTTCACATATGAGAGGCAGATGCTCTAACCACTTAGGCCACCATAGCAAATGGATTATCATGTAATGGTCTCTTTACTGCGATGTAACTGAGATCCTTTTTAAACTCCGGGAAAAGTCTCTGATGGATTTGTTTGTTTGTGCCAGACTCAACAACAGACATCTCTTTTATGTTCCTCCAATCCCAGTCAAGAGAGCATGTGCAGTGGATATCTTCAGTTTCCAAATATATCATCTGTTTTCATATGCCTTCATGCTATGCTACTATGTCAAGTTCTACACTAGGTCGGAATTTCCACTGCTCATATTTTGTTCACAGCCCTACTGTGACTTAGTTATCTTGGTTCATCAATCTCTTTTTGGGTTTTGTTTTGACAAGATTGCCAGTTACACATAGTAAAACCCGTTATTGCCTGATTAGTTATGACACAATTATGCGTACAACGCTATGGCAACTCCATTTTTCATTTAATGTGACCTCTTTTTTTAGCATCTTAAATACATGCTCTCTAAAAGCCAATTATTCATATCCCTAGCAAAATTTGAATCCCAGGACTTTGTTTAATGTTGCCTTAACTTATCAAATTTTCTAAAACATATTGCATATTAATGAAACTGAAGAAAAGCTATCAAATTCAGACAAGTTAAAAGATTTCTGAATACAGTCGGCACTGTTTAATGTTTGGAGGAAGTAACATGTAGCTAGTCTTACATTCCCAAAGAACTATCAAACGATTCAATTGTGTGAATTTGATCTCTTTGTTGGCTGACTGAGAATTTCTTTAGATTCAACAATGAGTCTAATTTTGTTTGATGCACTGCCTCCATCAGATAAATGTCATTGACACCAGTGATTGTACACTTCTTAGTATGATCAAACAAACTTAATGGAGACAACCAGACAATTGGTTAGTTAAAACTGATGACATTGAAATATCAAGGTACATTTTTATTGGGGGCAATGTGTCAAACGTTATTATAACACCATCCCACTTATATCACAGTGTTACTCTTTGGATCCCAAGCATCACAACATATCAGGTTTTACCTGTGCATGATTTAGCCCTGTAGAGCATCAACATTCAATGTCCATGATGCCAGGTGGAGAAGCTTCTGTGAGCATTGCAGTTGGAAATGCATTGTTCCTTGCTGCAACTTCTGTTGCTGGTTTCTGTTTGTTCCTTTTCAAGAACAAAAACAATTTAATATCAGTTATCAAGGGCTATACAGCTGCCATTTCCAATACACTTGAACTTTCTCCAGGCTCAGCAATTAGTTCTGATTCATACCTTTCAGATATAATTAAGCATCATGACCTGCAGAGACCTTTCTCCCACTCCTTTATGCCCAGATGGAATTTTGGGGTTAGTGGTCTTTAACTAAAACTTCTTATGAATTACTGAGGCTTTCTTTCAGAACCTCACTCTCAAGAACATCTTTAATTATTTTTTTTTAAGTAGACACACCAAGATTAATTCATGTATCTGTTGACACTAGCTATATTCAATTTTATTAGCAGAGTATTTTGACATGGTAACCTTTGATAGTTTTGTCACCAGTAGCGATTCCGAGAGTTGAATCTCGGTTGAAGATGATCAAGATAGGCTTTTCTGTCTACTTTGAAAGGTAAAATAAGGGTTGGACTGTTTCTTCCTTAAGCTTTGTTGATATTTTGGCTGCCACACTTTCGCAGTGAATTGTCAGCACAATCAAAAGAGCTTAACAATTCTCACTACCTACAGAGGCCTTTCTTTAATGAAATGACATCGTATTAGGATGAAGCCATTGTTGCCTCCTGTATCTAAATCATTCTTCTTTGGAGGTAGTCTTATAGGTAGCATTTTGGCCATCCTCTACAAACTTCTTCTTGCAACATTATTAGCTTGTTACCACAGCATATGGACATTTTCTCAGAGACCCTATTGTGGTACAGCATGTGGTCCAGGGAAACACCAACATTCTGTAAGCAGATTTATCCCTCAGAATGGCCAGTATATTCCATCTTTTTCTGTTGTTGATCAATTCACCAAATCAGTCAATCCACCTAACTGATAAATTCAGCTATGCAATAGCAGCAGGCAAGTTTTGAAATATAGTTGGGAGAGGGGGTAAAACTAATTCTAGTTATGCAATACTTACCTGTTGTTGTTTCCAAATGTCCTCATCTGGCTCAGAAATTCTGACAATAATCATTGGCTATGAAACTATTGCGTCTGCCATACCTGTTAACTTTACAAAAACCAAGTAGGAAGATTGAATGAAAAAGTAGGGAGATTCGGACCAAAAATTGGGAGTTTTTTCACGCCATTTTGTAAGCTACATTTTCAATAAATATTGATTGATCTTCTGGGTCCAATACAAATAAATTCTCAAAAGATGTGCCGTATTTTCCACTGATGCGCCTTAATTTCTCGCAGGATGTGCCGTCTTTTCATATTCTTGTCAGCTGTGGCCAAACTGTACAACAGCTAAAGATTAGTCTTAAGTAAACAAGCAAGAAAGCCAGAAAAACTCGAAAAGCATTTAACATTGTTTACTATACAAAATTTATATTGAGGGCTCATAAGCTGCATAGTATGTTTTCCATTTCTTCTTGTAATTTAATGACGGTAATAAACTTTGGTTCAGTAATGTCAGGTGTTCACTCTGTAATTTTTTTGTTGTTGTAGGAATGGAGATGCAACAGCTTCACAGTGATCATTCTTGGGACTAATTGCTGACAAATTGTATTGTTGTGGTTTATTGTCTAATTTTAGTATGATTGTAAGGTTAGAAGCATTCATAAATTTATATGTACTTGAATAATGCTTAAACTTAAAATTATGTTTCCTGAAGAAAAATATAATGATCGGCAGTGCTATGCTAGAATTGGGAGATACGAAATTGGGAGGTAGGCATGGAATGAACTCCAAAAATCTGGATTTTTTTCTCCCGCTGGGAACGTTGATAGTTTTGCATACGGGCAAGCAAGGTGCATGAGTAGACTATCCCTTATTGTCATTTCTCTACTCTGGGTGGATGTATTTACAACAAATTGTACACAAAAAGATTAAACCAATGCAATAGCAATGTGTTTTTCCTTGATTCAAGTTATTTCTCCCAGTCTGAACTGTATTTCACCAAGATGAATGCAGAAAATTCTTGTAAACTAATTTGGAGATGGTTTGTTGCAGTTTTTGCATATGTTTTTATAATACATTATTCTGAGATAGACAATCATAGTAAAATTCTTTTTTCTCTGTTATAGCTACCACCATTTCTCCACCAACAAGTAAGTGTTTTTTAATTGCATATCTTTCTCTGTGTCTTAAAGACAAGGCATGAATGTGAAATTGTTTTCAAATGTTCCCAATAGTTATGGTATGCCTTAAAGGTAGACCATGAATGCTATGAAATCATGATGCAGGTTCTTCATTGGATTAGGAGATAAGCTATTGCATTCCCATCAAAATGTGACTTCAATGAAAAAAGCTCATCAACAGTTTGTAAATAGTCCAATATTCATGAAAAATCTGGTTTAGTCATGACCCCAAGTTGGTTACAGACATGGCGTATCTATGTGACATCTAACAATACCAATAAAATTGCATTTATTTTAAAAAAATGTTTTAATGACGTATATATTAAAAATGTTTCACTATCTTTATGTTTTACTGAACTTGGATATCAAAATCTTGCAATAATTACCATAAAAAGGATATTGTGTTTCTGAATTATTTCCAGGCAAGACACGCAAACCTTTTGGATACAAATAAGGAGTCGATCATTTTTATGTCAATAATATATCTGTAGAGAAAAAGACATTTTAAAACAATCTTGTCTGTTCAGAACGTCATCCCTTTAAATATTCATGGTTTGTGATATAACAATTTTTAATGAACCATTTATAAAAACACCTGAACAAATGTTACTAAATGTGATAATGATTCCTATATTCCCTTGATAGTCTGTAATATAATACAAGGACAGAGTAAGAATCAGCATGATACAAATGCAAATTTTATAACCAGCATCAGTTTGTGAGAGAAAGGACTTCATATAGCCCATAATAAGTTAAAAATACTTGAAATAAAATTGATTATATACAGAATTTCATGTAATGAAACAGAAATAGAAACTAAAACCGCTTCAAATGCCTAGTTGTTAAGAGCGTCTGCCTTGGATGCGGGAATTTGCCTGTTTGAACCCCGGCCGAGTCATACCAAAAATGGTATTAGCAGCTGCCTCGCTTGGCATTCAGCATTAAGATGTAAGTGTTAGGATTGGTTGGCTTGGTGTCAGGATAATCTAATGGGGTGGAACATTATGCTACATGTCTGCGTCATGATGCCCTAGTGCTAAGACATCACTATCAACTGCCACATTGCAGCTATATGGCTGAAAATTATTAAAGCTTGGTTAATAAATCCAATCACATCACTAAGCCATGAGAACTGTAAACCTACTTTTCCAGGTTTTAAAGTTACCATTTTGTACATTATCAAATTTTTTTTTAAAAAAACAAGATGCAAATTTTATTTCTATTGTGTGAATTTCTATTGTTATTATAATCATTATGACTAGTTCAAAATACACTTATATTGAACTGATTTTCAATTAAAAAACAACGGTAGACTTTACAAGTGCTGAATCAGCAACTTAGAGATCTGAGATAAGGCTGACAGATAGGGTGCTGGATTTAGGGCTGACAAGCAAGTCAATTACAATATGTATGCTATGGAATACTACTACTACTAATAATAATAATAATGCTTTATTTATAGCGGGTGACTCATTAGTCAAGGACTATTCTCCCTTGAGGCCCTCTTAATGAGAGTATATCAAATGCACATTATATGAAGTTAGCAATAATTAGTGCTTATTTTATCATGTTTAGTATTAAAATACTAAATTCCATTATCTATTAGAAACACATGCATGCTCATGATATATCTTCTTGAATACTCTAATATTTCCAGCTGATTTTACATGTGGTGGAAGCTTATTCCATAGAACTGTACCAGAGTATTGAAAACTCTTTTTTGAATTGCTCTGTTCTTCGTTTTGGTACTAGAAGGTTTCCATGTGATTTTGATCTCAGCTGGTATTGTGTTGAAAAAGGCCTGAATAAAACCTGAAGATACTCTGGTGAAGTTCCATGCAGGCATTTAAATAAAAGAACTGCCTTGTGAAAATCTATCCTGTCATATATTGTAAACCATTTGAGTTCTGTAAATAATGCTTTTGAGGGATGATCAACAGATGCATCTAAACGTACACATGCTGCTCCGTTTCTGGAGTTTATAAATTCTGTCAAGCTTAGATTTAGCATCGCTTTCCCGTACATTAGAACAATACTCCAGTATTGGAAGAATATTTTACTTGTAGTATAGATTGAGAGTTTCCATAGGTAAATATTTCTTGATTCTGCTGAGAAGGGCAATTTTGGATGACAGTATTTTACAAAGCTTATCAATATGGTCATTCCATAATAAATTATTATCTATGGACACACCTACAAGACTTTCATGTTTGACATTTTGTACTGGATGATTATTTATTGCAAGAGATAGTTTTGGGTTCCCCGACTTGTGTGGCTTTTGTATTGTCCACAGAATCATACATTTTGTTTTACCTTTATTAATTACCATCCTATTTTGTTTGGATAACTTCAGTATCAGAACTAGATGTATACAAGGTTGCATCATCTGCAAACAAATCTGTAACAGTTCACCTTTTGCAGCAGCATTTCATGATCAACAAGATCAAAAGCTTTCTTGAAATCGAGGAAAATAATCCCAGTCATATGTCCATTATCCATTTCCTTCAGCGAAAGATCAATTAATTTGGCAAGTTATGTTTGGCACGAGTGGTACTTCCTAAATCCTGATTGAGCTTTATGAAATAGAGAGTTTCTTATAGACCTGAATGGCTACATGTTTTTCAAACATTTTTGACAATACAGGTAGAAGTGATATTGGTCTGTAATTTTCTCCTTTCTTAAAGATAGGTGTAACCTTTACACATTTCAGTGTTTCTGGAAAATTACCACTCATTATACTTAAATTTATGATATGCGTTAGTGACTTTGTTATTACTGGTGCAGCAATTTTTAGAATTCGTGTACCAATACAATGCAATCCAGAGGATTTATTAATATTCACCATTATTAGCATATCAAAAACATCAGCTTCGCTAACATTAGCTATTGAAAAATAATTATCATTGGAAATTTTAGCTCTTATAACTAACAGAAGAGCATCAAGTTCAATTGGGATGTTAGTATGATTCTGAATACTGTTACTGGAGATGCTTATGAATAAATTGTTGCACATTTCCACATTGCCTTGCACAGATGTTGCTATATCATCATTTTGCTTACGTCTAGGGGGCAGACAACTGTTCATGGGTGGGTTCAGCTCTTTTTAGATACTTCCACAATGCTTTGGTACTCTTACTTTCATTAATAGCCTGTTTATATTAGTTTTCTTTCTAACAGGTGCTTAATTTTATTCCTCCACTTTCTATAGCTTTTCATGTCTTTTTTCTTGTGGAAATTATCTCTTAAGTGCCTAGCCTCATTGATCTCAAGGGTAATGCACTTGGGTGTAATTTGGTGTTTAAACCCTTTTGGTTTTAATTGGGGCATGCTTATCTAAGGCTGCATTGAACATCTGATACCATTTATCTAAAGCAGTGTTGACATCAGATATATTGCAGACTGATTGAAAGGGTTTGCAAACTAAATCATTTAAGAACATTTCCTCATCGAACTGTTTAAAGACCCTGTATTGTATTTCACTGTGATGTCCATTTTTAGATGATTGTGGAACATGTCTAGCTATACAACTGAGTAGTGGTCACACAGTGCATACACTGGCACATTTATTTCACTTATGTTTTCAGGTTTATTAGTATAGACATGATCAATGATAGTAGTACTTGTATCTGTTACTCTAATGGGGGTATTATTTAATTGAGTAAAGTTGTAAGTTTCAAAATTACTTATCCATGTTAATGGTGGAGTTTTCATGTAGTCAGTGTTAAAATCACCTAATATGATGATAGTTTCTAAATCTTCCCTTAGTAATGCTTTCTGAATTTGAGCTTCAAATATATCTAGCCAGTCAGATGTGGAACTAGGTGGCCTGTAAACTGAATTTAAGAGTATTTGCTTTGATTAGGTAAGGGTTGCTCTGATCCAGATTCTCTCTACTCCAATAGACTCTAGATCAACACGTCTGTTATAGCTAATATAACTGTCTACATATAGAATACCCCCACCCACCAGGGAGTCTCTATCTTGTCTTTCAAAGTTGAAGTCCTGTATTTGGAGAGCCAAATCATCAGTATCATAGGAAAGAAAGGTTTCACATAGTCCTAGAATATTGACTGATCTAGTTTGCTGTAATATTAACTTTATCTCATTCAGTTTAGGGAGGATGTCTTGAATGTTTAGGTTCATTACTTGCAGATCTCTTTTGAGGTGCTCAAACACATGACAATTTTGATCAGAGAATTGATTTTCAGACAAGGCAGTATGCCATGAAGTTGTTTTCAGACTTGACAGATTTCTTTACATTGCCTTGATAATTTAAATAAACGCATGAAGAAGATATACAATGACCAGATGAAGTGGATACATGAGAATATTCAATATGAGACTGATTTACAAGCATTCAAGAAGACATTGACATATTAGACACTTGGGGAGCCTCAGAGAGAGAGAAGTAACTATAACAGTAACGTATGGTTATTTACGAGTTAACAAGTTGCACTTTGTACACAAATTAGATAATGCCTGAAACCTGATTACAAATTATAATAATTACATTGAAAAGTATACACATATTCTAACGCATTTTGTTGCTGGATGTGTTTTGCATCAGCATGTACACCATAGCCTTCTACCTATTGGTATGTGCACAACATTTGCTTATGTCCTACTTTGTTACAAAACTGGCAACCAATCTGTTTTCCATGCAGACACCGCTGTGTTACATGACCGTGCTCTCCACAATACAAGCAGTTTTCTGACTCATGCCTAACCCCTTTTATAAGTCTTATGTACTAGTCTATATTCCTAAGGAGCAAGGCAGTACCTCTGTTGGACAAGTGGATTTGGTCTTGCTGATATAATTGTTGGTTCACATGATTGTCTTTGAAAAAGGTCCTGTATTGAAAAACAAAGAGTATTTGGATTTTTTCACAAAACATACTTAGGGTGTCATTTAGTTGAGTCGTAAGTACATCTCTTCATGGCGGTAGACCTGAGATGATTATTTTATACTGTGTTTTTAGACCTGATGGCATACAACAAGCTTTCATAATCAAGCTCAATGCCCTTCAAGTATTGGCTGCGATTGTTGTTCTTATGTTTACAATTCCTGGCGATATATGATGACCTCAACCATATGGACCATTCTTTCGTTTGAGAATACCTACTGGCAAATTTTCTCCCGGACTCAACAATTTTAGAAACGTTTTCATTGATTAGAATGTTGATTGATTTTGTTTTGTTCATCAGCATTATATCTTGGAAAGTTTACTGTTGGTAAATTCATATCTGTTGCTTTATACTGATCGAGAAAAAACAGTTTAATTGTCATTGCTGTGCTAGGTGTTGTGTAATGGTCTACGATGTCTAATAAGTGTACTAATAATAATTTTATTGATAGTTTGTGATTTTGTATTACCGCTCTATTGTTTCAATAATTTGTTGTTTTGTTTCATTGCTGTAGTATTGTGTAATACCAGGAAAACAAATTTAATTTTTGTATTGCTTTATAAAATTAAAAACAAGTAGGATCAAGAAATGTCTTTTATATATTTTTCATCTCTGATCAGATATAAATTATCATTGTGGGTGTATTGTTCCCCCAGTACACCACCAGCAAGACCAGTATATACCCTTCTATCAGTATCCCACAACTGATATCCTGGAGGATTTATATAGTTTGGTTCATTTATGAGAAATTCATCTAACTTTGGTTATGGAATCGCCTTGTATTTTGATTGAATTTCAGGCCATCTTAAAACTAATCAAATCAATGACTGATAAATATCAACAGCGTAATCTGGTGAATTTATTTTAATCACGGCTGATAAAGTTAGTTCATGGACTGTTATAGCTATCTTAGATTCTCTTCCTGTTATATATTTAATTATGCGCTGAAATTTATCTTTGCATGCTCAATTTGATAACTGTTTGTCAGAATAGAAACAACTTGACAATTAGCGTTAACATCTGGTTTGTTTTTATTTGCAAATACTAAAGTATTATTCGCCTGCAACCCACCGAATGATTTTGATCTAATATTCGGCCAACTATAATATACTCATAATTGTGCAAGCGCAATTTCTTATACTGGAATTGCATTTGTAAACTTGATGCTAAATTTAGGATTGGTTGAGCCTGCTGATATCATCGTTATATATTATATAGTGTTGTATTAATGATGATCTGTTTCAGTAGTTCTTGCGATGATGACATTATTAATATAATTTAAATCAGATGCCATAGCACACTCATAAATCATTATTGTGAAGTCGCTATTCCATCAATAAGACTTGATGATAATAATGAAGATAAGTTTGAGTATGCAAGCGTCGCTTATGTAATTCATTTTCACGACATGTATATATATATTTTACGATGAACACGAGCAAGTGTTGCAGCTGAAACACAAATTGTTACTAGTGCCATCACAAGCAATGTTACTTTTTTGTATACTCATCAACTATATTTTTTTTAGTTTTTTTTTTGCCATTCATGCTCCTAATTGTATCTGTACTGTTGCATGTTGATTAGGCAGCTCATTATTTAAGTAAGTCGTTCTTAAGCGATTAACTCAAGACCCCAATAGTAAATCTTTTTTCATCAGGTTCCACTTCAAATGTTACTTCATCATTTTGAACTAGAAACACTAGCATAGATCTTGAAGATTTTTTTTATTGGATAACGCTCTAGCATTGTGGTGGATGTTATAAATACTGGAGCACCTAGTATGACAACCTGTAGATACCAGTTTGCTGTTTTCGGTTACTCCATTAATGCTGATGATAATATCTTGTAATGAAAGATTACTCATTTTTAATTGTCCTATCTTATCTTGAAATACAACCACTACATTTGCAAGATGTAGTAATTTGGATATTTCATCACTAATGATTTCATTTACATTTTCATGTGATATTCCGTCAGTTGTATGTTTCTGTTTCAAGGAAGAACTTCTGTAAACATCTACGATTATATTTTTTAATAATTGTTTAATGTATACTCATGCATGACTTTTGGTTGTTTGGATGATTTTGATACAGCGTCAAATACAGCAGTTTCTTCATGGCCACATATTGGCTGATCAGTTATTGACTGTTGATAATGTTCAATACCAGATTTAATGGATTTTATATATAACATAAATTCCTTCAGGGAGGAAGTCTTATGAATAAAAAAAACAGATCTACGTGGATCAAATGCGTATGCAACCCGATGCATATATGGACTGGAACTATTGTCAAGATCTATGATACCGGTTTCAATTTTATTGTGCTTGTTAGGTAATTGGTCGCGCATAAAATCACCTCAAAAGTTTTTTTATTTTTAATTGTTCAGTAACATTAATTAAATTAATATTATACATTGGAATAATATTTTTTTTATGCCTAACGAAGTATTGTCCTGAAAAGTCTTAGACCTTTTCCATATTGTGAGGCCAACAATCTTAGATGACCCAGTTGATGCAATTATTGGGTTTTTTTTTTGGTTCTTCCTGGTTTTTGTTGTGGCATGATCTTTTTAAACACACTTCCCTTATTTAATATTCCTTGACTTGTTTCTTTTTAAGTACCATTCGAGCAGAGATTCCAACAGCACCTAATGCAGCAAGTATAGCTGCAAGAAGTGGGAATATACCACTTGTTTGTATTGAGTCTTTAATGGAACTTGGAGAAAGATCTGGTTGAACTCCTGGTTCTGATTCTAAACCTTTGTAAAAATGTTTAGTTGAGTTTTGATTAATGGTAATTTATTTCAACCACCACTAGCAGTTTGATCTTTTTATATAATGTTATCTTTGATCTATATTTACTTGTAAGATTTGATGGCAATTTTTTTACCAAACCAGGATTCAAGGTGACCTTAACATGACTAAATAACATTTTATAATATCACGAGTGATTTAATTACATGTTCTCTACTGAAGTATCATTGATTCTTATTTGTCCTCCATTACCTACAAGTAACTTTATCTTTTTCGCTAAGGATAACCTCTATTGCTCTGTAGTTAACACCACTACCTGGGGTTACACATGCTCGAAAATCATAGATTGTCTAATTAAATCCAGCTGTTCCAGCAAAAAGTATTAAATCAGATACAAAATTGTAAAATGTAGTTGTAATATTTGCAAACCAGTATCTATATTTTGATCACATCACATAAATGTCATCAAATGATGATAAACATGTGCTACATAGTTTTGATCAAAATTTATTAATTTATCTTCAGATGGCTCTTTGTTTGTTTGTTTCTTAATGAAACCTCAGAAACAGTTTTGTTAAATATATGACTATGTTCTTGATAGTTTAACCGTACAACATTTTATAAAGCAATGAAAATATGCCTTGGTGCAGAAACACCCTGTTGTGATGCTAAATGCCATGTGAATACACCATGAACATCACTTTGAACACAATCTGTTGTCATCGTCAACCATGGTAACATCGACTTACCACCAGAGTCCATAAAAGTTTTCAGCATTTTAGTGGCACCAAACAAAGAATGTTTAAATTTTGTTACTTTACCAGCAGCAGCAGCAAATAGCATCGTTATCATTACCATTTCTTACAGGTACACTTGTATGCTTGGCTCCAAAAATAAATTTTCTAACATTTCTACAAAATCTAAAAATTTTGTAACATTTAAGTTGCACATTAAAATCTTTTACCTTTTCAGATTAACTGATGTGCTTTAAAATCCGAATTGTAACTTGGATTAGCATCAATGATCATGTTTTCTATAGCAGCATCAACAGCAGGAACAGGTCTTGTTGTTGCACTATATTATACTGTCTGCCATCAGGAAGTCAGAATAATCCTTGGTAAAGATCATTGACATAGCATAGCTGGTATAATCATCTGAATATCTTGCTAGACCCAGTATCGTTGTGCCATTTCAACATTATCCTGAAATGTTTCAATTTCTCTTCCATCAACCATATATACAGCAATTCTTTATGATGCTATAATCCCATTATTAACAAACCCAGCTCTGATGTCATGCCCGTATTCTGTATTAGTGATGGCATTTGTTATCAGTACACCTTCTACTTCAATAAATGCTATAGCAGGTAAGACATATGTGCCTGTATCTTGAACTTGCAGTTCGATTCGTCCACACTGTTTTAGTTCAGGTGCTTCATAAGAATAATAATGATAATCATGCAGACTCATCTTTGAGAACTGGAGCATCTGTCACAGAATTAGGCGAAAATTGAACTGATTTTTGTTCTTCTTGAATTGCAAACGAAACTCACCATTTTCTTGATTTCGTCGTACACGCATTACCTGGGGTGATTCTCCAAGGTAAGCGGCGTGTAACGATTTGCATGTGCTTGATTTTTGAAGTACATGAAATCCGTAACATTAGTTTCACGTAGTGCACGGTAATCTTGCCGTGATTTCTGCTCACCTATTTGAGAGTATATAAGGCAGAATATTTCTGATAAATAATTACGGGACCAAAAGTATCTAATCATAGGATAGATAAGCTCGTCTTTCAATCTCCAGCCAAAGGGGTGAGTGTTAAATTTATATTTCGTTTTATTGTGAATTTTATTCAGTTTATCATTTCATATAATGATGCCTTTATTGTAATGCAGATTTTAAACGTGGAATATTTGGAATTACTAGTCACCATTAGACTTTAAATACAATAGCGTGATCTAAGGTTTAGATTATTTTTTGAGACAACTGTTATAAGTCTGGTTTCTTTATTGTAGCTGATGACGTCGGTTGATTACATCTGATGACGTCGGTTGTTAACATCTGATAACGTCGGTAGATAAAATCTGATAACATCACTGAGAACATCTCTGAATTATAGCTGATTTATTGCGGAACATCTCTGATAACATCTGTTATCATAGCTGAAATTGTTGCTGATTTATTGTGCAATCGAATTGAAGTATCTGACTGTCTGTCTGTCGAACTGTCTGTTCGTCTACATCTGTCGTGACGTGTAAATATCCGGAAAGCTAGAAGTCCGAGTGTTGGAGCTGTCTAGAGTTATAAACATCCGGGGCGACTTCTAGGGTATTGAGGAACGTTGGTTCTAGTAGATGTTGTATGCTGTCTGTACGTATAACTGTGGTGGATCCGTGAAGGGCAAACAGCCGATAAAAGTATTGGTCAAACCCTAGGTCTTCGGGGAAACTGGGCGCCGATTCAGTTGTGTGTGAATCGTACGGTTATACAGGGTCGAGACACATATGTGTGTTGCAATTGTGTACAATTGAATACATAGTTGTATTTACATGGTTATTTCAGAACACAATAGTATTTCAAGGCTTTGCATGATTCTCAATAAAAGCTAGCAACTTGATTGAATACCTATATATATGTTCGTGCTAGTTGTCGCAATCCATACGTGCGATATTATAGTTTGTCGTTTGTGTTTATTATCGTGATTTATACTTGCGTCAATATATAACGTTTGTAAAGGTTCCTTGGATCTGTGTATAGTCCAAGAGATTCCTTTGTATCTGTGTTTTATTTTGTATTAATATTTCATTTATTCATGTATTGTGAATGGTTGTGATTGTAATTGTGGGTTGAACGCATGAGTTATTGTGTTGATACATCATTATTTTTCATTAATAATTTATTTCATACATTTACATTATCTTTCACACTTGTGTTTGTTTTGTTCATTTAATCCACCATCCACTCGGTAACAATTCTGTTACAGCATCCATGTTGAATGCTGAATCTGATATATGCTTAACAATTTTATTATAATTGTTATCATCTAACACGAAGATCACTTCCTATCATCAGACTTGTATTTTTATTTTGTTCTGCTTCACCAGTAAACTCTGATCAGTTGTTTATTTGCGGCTTGATTTATTACTATACTAACATTTACAGGCATCACTTCAGTGTTTGGTAATTTTACTTACTGTGGTTTTTTTTGAATAAATTATTATTTATTTCTGAAGAATTATTTCATGCCAGTTTTCCTCCAATCATAATTTCTAATCTATTTATCTTGGATAAAATGTTATTAGGACCAGCAATAAAACTATTTCCTTGAGTATACATACCACTTCCGAAAGATTCTCCTGGTTCATAAAATCTTCCTCCTCTCTTTCCATTTCTTTTTAATTATTTACAGCATTTTTAATTTTTTTTTAAAATTTTTCATTATCACTAATATAATTAAGACCCTTTTTAACAAGATAAATATCTTTAATCCATTCATTGTCACTCTTTAAAGTTCAACATCAAGGACTTGCATATCTTTCATGTTATTGAATCCAAGATCAGCAATATCTGTGTTTTCCTAATTCTGTAATTGGTTATTTGTAATTCTTTTAATAATATATGATGATTGAGCTTGTTTAGCACAGAGGTTGCAGTCTTTGTTGTTAAGGTTGTGGCTGTGGCACTTTTCCTTGTAATTATTGTTGAACACGCGTAAAATATCTATTTCAGTCAGTATACTAAATAATTAAGACCTTTAATGGAAGAGAATTTGTGTTTATTCGATATATCCATTTGTACCAGGGTTCTGCACACACATTTTTCTCAGCATCTTTGGGTTTGAAATATATATATATATATATATATATATATATATATATATATATATATATATATCACTCTTATTATAATCACTCCCATTATAACTGACAGTGGCAAACATAGCTGAATTTGCAACAGTCTCATATTTCATTTTATTTTAGCAATACCTTCTTCAGTAAATTTATTAATCATTTCGACTCTCTCTCTTTCTGTTATTGGGTTTGATTATCTTTTTGTTTCTGTATCACCCTTTCCAGCACAAATTCGTTCAAGTTCCTCAAATAATTCCTCTTCTTTGCCAGGAGTTTGAAGAGCAGCTATATCAGTTGGAAGATCTATAAGTTTCTTTGTTTTCTCATTTCTTTCTGCTATTGTACCAGTTAAAATGGCAGTTTGTTCTAACGTAGTATCAATATTTCAGTAGCATTTGCAACTCATTAATTGTAACTTTTATAATTGGTTTGGCTAATTGTTGAGAACTTTCGCTTCAAAATCCACCTGAGATTCTTGATGTTCTTGCAACTTTTGTCTGGTGCCAGTTAATAACAGAGAAGCAGAGTGGGTTAAAACACAAATAAGTATCCCGGTTGGTAAACTTTTGTTTATACTTGTTGAAAAACACGGGACAACAATACAGTAACAAAAAAAACTAACCAAATTGGAGAAACTCTCAGAGGTTTAGGTTTGACATTATTGACCTTATATTTTCATTTTCTTAAGAATATTTAGTTTTCAAAAAAAAAGACTTCTAAGAAGTTGGTCTGTTCACCCTCTTTGCTGATTCATTCAACCTTGTGACTGGGCCATTTTTTAAGGATTTAACAAGTGGTTCACATTTAAGTGTAAATTCATTTTTTTTCTGGTGGTGATTTTTTTTGTCAAGTGTCATCTGGACTAGAATTGTCCATACGTCAGTTGATTACTTTTTCTGTTTGAACAGTAGGATAAATTTTACAATGTTAAAGAGAAGCTCAACAGTGTGCCTGTCATCAAATATATGCAAGTTTCATCAAATTTCTCTGAATAAAGTAAATTTGGTAAACTTGTTGAAAAACGTTGATCAACCTTTAAATGTAATGATTGTCTAATACGTTTATAATAATTTTTTTATTGTTTCAATAATATATTAATTCTCGAAATGATATCTGATTATAAATCACTCTTGACATATCAGTCTTTAGCTGGGGTAGATGGGGGTCTTAATTCACTGGCTGTTCAAATGTCAATCAATAATGTTGATCAGTCCCTCAACATCAAAGTTGCCATCAATGTGCCTGCTGAGGTGTGGTGCTGGTGGTGATTTATAGATAGGTATCACTCCATTATGGAAGGTTAACATAGAGTCAATGGAAAGGAATCAGTCCCCCACTGTGACATGACATTTAAACAATTGTGCGATCTGTACAGTATGCATCACATTCATCACAGTGTCAAGTTGCTCATCATTGAAATGATTCTCCTCAGTCATTCAATATGGCCACCAAAGTGTCCATCTTGAAAATATAGTTAACATTGCTTCTTTTCACTAAACAACGTTGTGTGACCTATTTATTCCTAATTGAAATTGTACTGTTCTGACAAGACAGACGTTTTTTTACAATATTATTACTACTTCTCTTAAATGGATGGTCGTATTATCATGTGGTTTTTACTGAAAGATTTCTAGTTGGCACATTACAGTCTTAACAATCTCATTATCACTGTTCCTTCTGAATGGACGGCTGCATTATCATGGCATTTTCACAATAAGATCTATTATAATGTCTGGTTGTTCCTAAAGAAAAATAGTGCTTATTGTACATCCAATATAGCCACCATGACATCAGTCTTGAAATCATGTTATTACTACACATCGGCAGAAGGTTATATTGACATGAGAATTTTATATGTTATAGTTTTTCAAGAGACGGTTGAATATTCAAAAGTTCAGAAGAATAAAAATACAAGAAATGATAATTTATTAGGATTTCTGCAGATATTTTGTCCTGTAAACTTTTCTGCCATTGTGGATATTTCCTGCAATTGAGTAAATGACTGTAGTTTAATATAACTGTCTTACAGTCTTCAGTTATCTCCTGTTTAAATGAAATTCATCTAATGCAAATTGCAGAGGTTTTGTTCATTATATGAAAATGACCATCCAAGATGTAGCATTATATTGTTTTTTAGCTCACCAAAGCTATGTGAATGGCTATCTGTCATGTCGAATCAGTTTCATCATGACCATAATAATGTGGTGATTTTGCATCTGGTTTAACTGCCCATGCTACCACTCTAATCTGACTTTGTCATATTTATAACATTTGCTTAAATCAGTAACTTTAAGATCTTAAATGTGTTCCGTAATCAGCATAATAATTGGGTGATCTTAAAACTTACTTGCTGAGCTTGTTACACGTTTGGAAGCTATATTTCTAAAATGATTGTGATCTTGTATCTGATATGTTGACATTGTTTCCACTCTTTAAGCCATGGTCCTAATCCAGTTTTTATTTAGCTTAAAATATATCCTTATATCATCAAGACCTTTTGTGAGATCCATGTCAAGTAGTTTGTAGTGTGTATTATTGGCTGAGCTGGTTGCCTGTTTGGAAACCGTATTTCTGGTCTCTTTCTGAAATGGGGGTTTACAACATAAAGATCTTGGATGGATTCATTAATGAGCAGCAACCATTATTAATGTAATCAGGATCTGATTGGCAGAGCATGTTACCAACTTTATTTTTTATTAATCTTTTGACTGACGTGGATTAATTGCTTAACTCCTCAAGTAGTTAGACTGATCGGTAAAATTTGAGATTTGGACGAGGTGATCAGAAAAATTTTGTTTCAATAGCTTAACAAGTAAGTAGGTAACTCATATTAAAGACATGATATTGTATTTGATTTGTTGACTTCATTGTCACTCTTTATGCCATGTCATTGAGATTGGAATGACTTCAGTAATGAGAAAGTAACTGTTCATAATTATTATGCCTTATTTGTAGAAAGAAATTTCATCAGGATATATCAAAATAAGTAAAATAAATGTGATATCAAGTATAAGTGATTCAGGCTAGGTGAGCAATGTCATGACCACTTAGGCCTCTGGTTTAGCTCTACTGGTCATAGGTGAAAAGAGTTTACATGATGGAGTTTAGTTCAATCTCTATCATCAATGTGGCATCCATTAGCACAATTTTGTAATGCAACTCTTTAACTACAGGATTGCTGCACTTCTAAATGAAAATTATGCACTTCATAAAAGTACAGTATGACCACCATGTCAGTCATCTTGAAAATCTTGGAACTATTGTGCAGATATCAGCATTGGATTACTAATCTGTCATCCAGTATTGCCACATTGGAGGTCATCTTGAAAATTAGATTTTAGCTGCTCATATAGAATGAATGTTTATATAGGCCTGTAATTATCACTTATGAACTTGTTATGATCTGTTATTGAAATTGAGGCTCCTACGATATCATAGTAGCCATCTGAAATGGGTTGTTATATCACTGCTCTTCCAGAATGGATTGTCATATATCATATCTACATGGGTTTTTCACTAGAAATCTTATAATGTTTAGTAGGTTCTAAATGAAAAAGTCACTGCTCAAGTATGACTGATATGGTGACCATCTTGTTTCTGATCAACCTGTATGTATTGTTTGATCTGCAGTCTGACTGCAATTTTATAATATGCATGGTGTCTTAGTGAAATATTTTCATATTACTCTAAGTCAACGGTGGCCAAACCGCGGCTCGCGAGCCGCATGCGGCTCTTCTGTGTTCACATTGCGGCTCGCGAACAATTTATGAAATTAAAACTTTTCGTTTGAAATATATAATATCAAAAATAAATGAAAGTTTAAAAAAAAAATCTTGACTGAAACAAAGGGTTGAAAATAATTTGGGATTGATTTAAATTTTAAAAGTTGAAGGGAGCGATTGGTTTCGGATTGGTTGGTGATGTGAACTGTTAAATTTTTGGTTCCGGTTCCGGTAAAAATCCGCATTTCAAAGTATTGACCATTACTGTTAGTCCTACTAAAGTTAGTAATTTATTATTTAAAAGTTTAAATCAAATATGGCAACAAGTTGCAGGAAACGAAAATATAAAGAAGAAAATAGAAGTTTTCTACCAGAATGGGAAGAGGACTTTGCATTTATCGATAAAGACGGTAGGCCAATTTGCCTCATCTGCCAAACACCGCTAGCAAATTACAAAGCTAGCAATTTGAAGCGACACTATGAAAAAAGTCATGAAGAGTTTGCATCGCGGTATCCACTGCAATCTGAATTAAGAAAAAGCAAGCTTGCTGAGTTAAAGTCTAGAATGTGTCAGCAGCAGACACTACTTTCTGCTTTCAGCAAAGCAGGTGTCACTTCAACTGAGGCAAGTTATGCCATCGCTTGGAATATTGCTCGTGCTAAACGACCTTATTCTGATGGGGACTTTATTAAGAAGAATATCGAGGAAGTAATTTCAATATTAGAACCAAATAATTCCAGACTTCGGCGACTGATAACACAAATTCCAATGTCACGCCACACCACTGAGAGACGTATTTCAGACATTAACGCTGATATTGAAGGAAAAATGACGAACGATTTAAAGAACTGTGTAGCATTCAGTTTGGCTCTTGATGAATCAACAGATATTCAAGATACGCCACAATTGGCGGTGTTCGTTCGTTATGTTTCATTAGACGTGGCTGTGAAAGAAGAGCTATTAAACTTAGTGGCACTGAAAGATACCACTCGCGGTATCGATGTCAAGAATGCCCTTGATAAAACACTGATGGATGCTGGTGTACCACTAAATAAACTTGTAAGTGTGGCAACAGATGGAGCACCGTCAATGCTTGGTAAAAATGTAGGTCTGATGGGGCTTTTAACGAATGATACAAATATCCGAATATTCTTCCTGTACACTGCATCATTCACAGAGAAAATCTTGCAGCCAAATATTTTAAATTCGAAAGTGTAATGACAACGGTTCTACAAATTGTGAATTTCATTCGTTCAAGTGCAAAAAATCATCGGCAATTCAAAAACTTCATTGGTGAGCTAGATCTCGAAGACAAACCAGATGACCTTTCTTTCCACTGTGTTGTTAGGTGGTTGTCTACCAGCAATGTTTTAAACAGATTTGTAGACTTGCTTGAACCCATTACTGCTTTCCTTTCAGAAAAAGACAAGTCTTATCCACAGCTGGCAGACGAAGATTGGATGGAAGATTTGATGTTTCTAACTGACATTATGCAGCATCTACAAAATCTGAACCTGTCGTTGCAAGGAAAGGATAAGCTTATTTCGGATCTTATACAGACTGTTTTTAGCTTTCAGAACAAAATACAGATTCTTCAAAGAGATATCCTTAGAGTCTAAGTATATAAATGGAAGCAGTTACAATATTATAGTTTATATTCTAGGATGTGATTGGGTCATTGTTTTCAAACACCATTGTAGGTTGGGTCATATATGTTGGTATACATGTTTTATAAGGAGTATTACACCCATCATTCAAAATAGGTCAATGAAGTATTTCATGCCACAGTTAAAGAAAATTGCATTTAGGTCAGTTTCTCAGACACTATTATATTCATATAATTATATATGCATTATGAAAATATTAGACCTTTCAGTCAGAACTGGGTTACATAGTTCCAGTCACCTGATTTAACATTTTCATTTTTGATTCAGTTCATTTGATAATTTTGCATACAGGCAGTGTAACACTGCATCATTACGTTTATATTTAGGCTGAAGAATAAAAACATTCCGATCTGACTGTGCCACCATCACTGATTTCTGTGTTCTCTTAGCTAAGTAACTCCACAGCTGTATGTCAGTGCTCTCTAGGCCATACTTCAAATCCAGCATTTTGATTTAGGCTTATGGTATCACGGTACCAATTGTTTTACCATAGACCTCAATGCTAATATTTGGAGAGATAAATATATTTTCTATCCTAATTTAGCATGCATCTCACACACTGTTATAGAGAACAATGTTAGAATGTCAATTTGATGATGACAAAACCAGGTACTCCATTGCATGTAAGAGAGATAACTCTGCTGGAACTAGACAGGGGTATGAGTTATCTAGTCACAACATACCTATTATCAGTCATGTGTATTACAATTTCAAAAAATCATTAAAAAAATACAAAATATGATCTATATAGGAATTAGCATAAATTAACATGTTGCCAAAAGGCTAAACTTTTTTTAAGCCTAACAGAAAGTACAACTCTTACGTAATCCACCGATCATAGCTTGTGTTGTTGTTTATTTCTGAATGCAATCGACCCTACACCATAAGCTCCTCCCACCTGGACTTGCGCAATTGGTACCGTTATACCTATAGCAAACATTGATTTTTCCAATAATCTGTGAAATAGCTCGAGACTATATAAGTAACACATGTACCTAGTATCGCTTGTCAAAAACAATTTTATGAGGTACTAAGCTATGTTTTATATGATTGTGTATAGAAATGTTATTGAGCTGTCTGAACTCTTGTTTTCATACCTTTGCTTCACTATCAAACTCATCTTTTGAAATAAAATGAATTCTTTTAACTATGAGTTGTGTTTTATTCATATTAGCACATATCGAACTTTGGTGATAGGGGATAAATTACATTATGTCATATTGTTTAATAGTAAAGGTCAACGCACTAGTTAGCATGTACCATTTCTACTCTTATAGAGACCTTTTGATCTAAAAAAAAGGACTTATATTTGTTTCATGAACACAGAAAGTAACAACAGGGACAGGTGGACATGGCCCAATCTAATTATAAAGTCTTAGCTTTGAACACTTTACAGTGTCAGCATATGAATGAGGTCAGTAACCCCCCAGTCCTCAAACAAAGGTCAAGCTACCCAGCCTCTTTGTCATACAAATAGAAAGCTTCCCTCCTTTGTGTAGTGAATACAGTTGATGTAATAAGCTAATCGGACACTAAATAAAGTAAATAACAGCTTTCTAAGTAGTTATGTTGGATTTGGGGGTGAAAATGGGAACTAAAATACAGAAAAAGGCTCAAATTTAACAATGAGTATAGTGAGTCCAATGGATTTAAAAACAGGAGGAAAGTGTGTATCTAAATGGGAGATGTAGCGTATGATAATGGAATTAAAGGAGACAAAAACAGCAATGGGAAAAATGAGAAGTGAGGGCTTGATAACATTATCTTAGAAAATATAGGACGGCAGTGGACCATAGGTGCAAATACAATTCAAAGGCACCTGTGCTATAACATCTCTTACAGGCACCAAATGTCAGGTGACATGGTGTTCATTCCTAGCTAATATAAAAGGGTGCATAATGTAGATAATATAGATGCGTATAAGTTATATTTCTTATAAATAAGAAATTAATAATAATGGGCTTCTGTTAGACAGAAAAAAAATACCTAAACCAAACAAAGCATGTTTGATCAGTTTTCAAACTTTTAAACTTTACTGGGAGAAATTATTAAAGTACTTCTAGTTCAATTTGCATCAATACAAAGGTTTAATATTATTCTTCACAAATCTTCTATTTATTATCTTACACATTCACTTAAATTGTGGGTTTTTATCTATTGAAAATGTTGTCTGGTGTAAGGGAGATAACTTAATGATATACATAAGGTGTGGTCTTTTTATTTCCTCCAATATATTATCCATGTAATATAGATGAGTTCAAGAACACATGTATTAACTTCAATGCAATTAAATTATCCAAAAATGCATTACTGATAAAGTGAGAACCTAAAATCCAGGCTTCTATATGTAGTAGAGACCTCAAGAATGCTTATCTAACTAAGGAATCGCATGTTCATTTTTCAAAGCACAAAAGTTTACAACAAAAAAAAGACAAATATAGCAGGACAATTCAAATCAAAATAGGAAGGAATACCATATCTTTAATAAATTACCTAAAATACTCATACCAGAATATTCTTTATGATACAAGTGAACTATCTACAAGAGGACCAGTAGTGTCCTCTATCCTGGTCTATTACATGCTTTAGAAGAACAAGAGAGTTGTTTTTCATCCATGATTTTTCATCTTTTGCGCATACAATAAACAATATTTGGCTAAAAATAACTAAATTAACTTTACATAACTTATTTTTCTTTGCTTGTATGCTAATCTTGAAGCTGACTACGCAGGCACAAAGCCATCAGTCTATATATGTTATATGTATAGTTACAAAAGCCCCATTCCAAAGCTAATGTGTCTTATTTTCTGAAGATTTTATACATTTTCTATGTAAAAGTCTGTCAATATTAGACAAACACTTCTCAATATCCATTGTTTAACCAAATGACACTATGACAGTATATAAATGGTGGATATGTATATTCGGTGCTATGGATACACTGTGAAGCTGGTATTACCTTTTAGGTATCACGGTACCAATTGTTTTTTCCATAGACCTCAATGCTAATATTTGGAGAGATAAATATATTTTCTATCCTAATTTAGCATGCATCTCACACACTGTTATAGAGAACAATGTTAGAATGTAATTTGATGATGACAAAGCCAGGTACTCCATTGCATGTAAGAGAGATAACTCTGCTGGAAATAGACAGGGGTATGAGTTATCTAGTCACAACATACCTATTTTCAGTCATGTGTATTACAATTTCAAAAAATCATTTAAAAAAATACAAAATATGATCTATATAGGAATTAGCATAAATTAACATGTTGCCAAGAGGCTAAACTTTTTTAAGCCTAACAGAAAGTACAACTCTTACGTAATCCACCGATGATAGCTTGTATTGTTGTTTATTTCTGAATGCAATCGACCCTACACCATAAGCTCCTCCCACATGGACTTGCGCAATTGGTACCGTTATATCTATTATGAAAGGTCTCAGGCGAGTCTGATAATTAGCAATATCTACACAGACAATTGAATTATTAACCTTGCATCAGATTCGCAGAAGCCATATTTTGAGAGGCCATATTTTCTAATCCAGTTTTGATCAGACTTGGAATATGTCATCAAGATCATGATGGAGTTAAGTGATGAGCAATATTGACACAAATTATTGTTTTGAACTTTGATGACTTAAATCAGTACAATTATAAGTGAAATCCATGCACATTAATTGATAAATTAAACAAGACTTACCAAGTCGACGTTTGATTGTAATTTCATGAAACCCATAAGTGCCTTTTTAGAAATTGAATTAGCACCATGTGTTCCTTACAGAGAACAATAGCCTTACAGTGACGTGATTTACAATTAGGAAGCTAAAGCAGTATGCAGTATTCTCTTTTTAAGTTGTAGCTAGGAACTAAAGTTGGTACTATGATCTGCCTCTGAAAGATTTTCATTTGGAAATAAAACACTGTGTCCAACATGGTAACCATTTCAATGAAGGGGGTGTGGTTGAGTATAAATAATTGATGATGTTAGATCGGGTCATTTACATACTGATACAAGCAAATTGAAATGTTTTAAAAGTTTAAAATCTGTTATAGACAGTTGATTTAATTAATAGACTAATCTTGGTCATCAAGTTGACATTTCGTTTCCATACTGAGCCAAATAATGCTTCAGATTTGATCACTTTGGTCCCAAACAACATTCTTATTACTGACAACCCTTCATCACTTTAGACCCAAACATCATAGTTAATGCTGACAACCCTTCATCACTTTGGTCCCAAACATCATAGCTAATGCTGACAACCCTTCATCACTTTGGTCCCAAACATCATAGCTAATGCTGACAACCCTTCATCACTTTGGTCCCAAACATCATAGTTAATGCTGACAACCCTTCATCACTTTGGTCCCAAACATCATAGTTAATGCTGACAACCTTTCATCACTTTGGTCCCAAACATCATAGTTAATGCTGACAACCTTTCATCACTTTGGTCCAAAACATCATAGTTAATGCTGACAACCTTTCATCACTTTGGTCCCAAACATCATAGTTAATGCTGACAACCCTTCATCACTTTGGTCCCAAACATCATAGTTAATGCTGACAACCTTCATCACTTTGGTCCCAAACATCATTCTTATTACTGACAACCCTTCATCACGTTGTATCAATTTATTTATTTCTGAAATGTCCTACTACAATAAAGGTCTTTGAGGTCTATGGGTGGACATTGGATATAGAACTCATGGTATGTAAAAAGATTAGAACCAGGCTAAAAATGGATAAATATAAAACAGATGATGCATTGGTTTGAGAGACTGGGATTATTAGATATTGAGAAGTAAAATTAATCTTTCAAAAGTGATCTTAAGCATGGTGAAAATATAGTATTTTATAGTTAATGCTGACAACCCTTCATCACTTTGGTCCCAAACATCATAGCTAATGCTGACAACCCTTCATCACTTTGGTCCCAAACATCATAGCTAATGCTGACAACCCTTCATCACTTTGGTCCCAAACATCATAGTTAATGCTGACAACCCTTCATCACTTTGGTCCCAAACATCATAGTTAATGCTGACAACCTTTCATCACTTTGGTCCCAAACATCATAGTTAATGCTGACAACCTTTCATCACTTTGGTCCAAAACATCATAGTTAATGCTGACAACCTTTCATCACTTTGGTCCCAAACATCATAGTTAATGCTGACAACCCTTCATCACTTTGGTCCCAAACATCATAGTTAATGCTGACAACCTTCATCACTTTGGTCCCAAACATCATTCTTATTACTGACAACCCTTCATCACGTTGTATCAATTTATTTATTTCTGAAATGTCCTACTACAATAAAGGTCTTTGAGGTCTATGGGTGGACATTGGATATAGAACTCATGGTATGTAAAAAGATTAGAACCAGGCTAAAAATGGATAAATATAAAACAGATGATGCATTGGTTTGAGAGACTGGGATTATTAGATATTGAGAAGTAAAATTAATCTTTCAAAAGTGATCTTAAGCATGGTGAAAATATAGTATTTTATATCTTTTTGCTAGCTTGTTTTTGAATCCCCAGTACGTTGTTTATTCCTTAGGTTTGGAATGGGTGATACAAGTTATACATGAGTTTTTATGCAGCAGTAAAAAATCTTTAGTAGTAGTTTATTGGATAGTTTTAACAAATCATGACATTGTAAGTTACCTCTCTAATATTAAAACCTTGCTAATAACATGACAAAGTACTTTTTAGAGGTGGCTGCAATACCAGGGTAGTCTTAGTAATTGTGATCTACAACATACATAAATGTATTAGTCCAAATACACATGTATGGTGTATATGCATGGATCATATTGTACATGAGGTGTGTTTGTGTGTGTGTGTGTGTGTGTGGGTGTGTGTGTGTGTGTGTGTTTATACAAATTCTGAAGATCACAAAGTTTAAATTAGAAACATTTTCAGAATTTAAGAAAAGTTCATCTTTCAAGGGAAACCATCATGATTCTCTGATTTCCAGCTGACAAAAGTTTTTGGACCAAATTTAATTTCAAAAGTCATACAATATTATGTTATTTGCTGAAGGTCAGTTTCCTTTTTATTTGCTAAAGATATAATATCTTGTTAAATAAAACTTTTTGTAAAATAAATAAGCAATTTGCATCTTCGTACATATAGAAAGGATTGACAAATTTTATTTTCATCTGGATTAAATCTGAAATCAATGACTTAAGGAAATTTTAATCAGTTTTAAAGTGAAATTCTAACAATGATAGCAGTCATAATTAATTTTAAGTTCCATAATTTAGCATTACCTTAATCACAACTGTAAATTTATAGCAAGTACTCCTGAATCAACAGGTGACATTTGTTATACCAGATTTTAAATCCACGTGCTTTCATTTCTCTTTGGTAGCAGGTATTCCTGAAACAACAGGTATGGCATTTGACTTTTGTATCAGCTTTCACATATAAATATATTCCTTTCTCAGTTCTAAGTTGAAACTGGATTAATGCTTTTAGCTTCATAAATCTTTTGACAGTACCCATTTTCATTCACTTGGCATTTGTTTAAAATTACAAATGTTTAAGTAGTTACAGTAAAACTGAAACAGCTCATTTTATAGTCTTCAATTTGTGGATCAAAAAACAATGTTGCTTGTTTCTGACTTAAGACTTCACTGTATCTGTTCAAAACACATGCTTTATTCTGATTCCAGTATTCAATGTATCAATGAAAATGCATGTTTGGATTTGGCTTACAAATTTCAGCTTTTAGTTAAACTACATGACTTATTTAGATTATAGTCTATAATGTATCTGATAAATAATGCTTGGTTACGACTTAGTCTTCGGTGTATCAATCAAAACAAATGCACAGTTTTTGCTTAAACTCTTCAATGTGTTGTTCAAAATATAATTGTATCAGTCAAGATACATATTTGATTATTCCTTACAAACTTAAATGTATCAGTTGAAATGCTTGCTTGTTTCTGACTTATGTATTCATTTTTTCATTCAAAATACATGTTATAATTGTCATTTCTATCAATTTATTACCTTCAAAAAATTGTACATGTATCACTCACATAATCCTGTTCATTACAGTCATACTACATATATCATTCAAATAATGCCGTATAATACTCACTGATACTACGTATTGCAGGGGCCCTGAGTAGCAGAGTGGTCTAAAGCACTCTTCGTTATGGATCACTGCCATCTTACATCTGTCTGGTTTGATTCTCAGATTCGTCCAATGTGGGTATGTGAGAATGCTTGCCAGTATCTTCTCATGGGGGTTCCTGGGTTCTTCCTCCACCATTAATACTGGCTGCCATGTATAGCCTATCATGTGCTGAAAATGGCATTAAACCTTACAACAACAACAACATACTACGCATTTCATTTTAGAAAATGCCATGTATTACTCAGTCATACTAAAAATTATATCAATAATGCCATGCATAATCAGTCAATATATATCAATCAAATAATGTCATGCACTACTCAGTTATACTACATATATAATTCAAATAATATCATGCATTACTCAGAAAGAGAGCTCATAGTGTACTTGATACAGACTTTATAATTATGCATAAATGAAGACAGCTCGTAGTGTACTTGATACAGACATTATAATTATGTGTAAAGGAAGACAGCTCATAGTGTACTTGATACAGACTTTATAACCATGTGTAAAGGAAGACAGCTCATAGTGTACTTGATACAGACTTTATAATTATGTGTAAAGGAAGACAGCTTATAGTGTACTTGATACAGACTTTATAATTATGTGTAAAGGAAGACAGTTCATAGTGTACTTGATACAGACATTATAATTATGTGTAAATGAAGACAGCTCATAGTGTACTTGATACAGACTTTGTAATTATGTGTAAATGAAGACAGCTCATAGTGTAGTTGATACGGACATTATAATTATGTGTAAATGAAGACAGCTCATATTGTACTTGATACAGACTTTATAATTATGTGTAAAGGAAGACAGCTCATAGTGTACTTGATACAAACTTTATAATTATGACTATTAATTGTTTTTTTGCAGCCAGTAGTATTAGTTCTACAACAACCATATTAGCAGTCATTAGTACTAGTTCTACAGCAACCTTGACTTCAGGTACATTACCATATGTGTGTACCTCCCAGGCTTAATAAGCAGCAGTGCTATATTAGTGTACTCTGTTAGATTCCATGTACCATTCATTCCAGCTATTATAATGCATAAAATATATATTGCTTCCAACCTTTTGATAATTTGTCTTTTCACTTTATTTATTTTCTTTAACTTTGAGTGTACCTTCATCTTCAATTTGGTGCCAGTTTTTTTTTAAATTGTACAGTTCATACAAACATTTAATTTAAATATGAAATGTACAATGATCCTTATGTGGAAAAAATAGGTCTTCCCAATACAATAACATTTGTTACAGTTTGTACAATTGCTACAAACAATGGATTTAACACACCCACTGTACAATGCCTGTCCGTTGTCCACCAGGACGGAGGTGACAAGTGTGCTACTGATATTTTGCATAAAATCAAATCATGAGACTTCATTACCATTGCCACCTAGAACATTAGAACTCTGGCGCAAATTGGAAGTCTCCAGGAATAGACAAATGAGCTGGAACACTATACATGGCACCTTCTGGAACTCTGTGAAGTCTGATGGAATGCCCTAGAAGAACACCAAACTAAAGATGGGCATATATTATACTATAGTGGAGAGTTAGACAAGTCCATAAATGGAGTAGGCTTCCTTGTAAACAAAGCCATTAAGGGATCTGTGCTTGAATGTTGCCCCATATCTAGTAGAATCATCACCATTTGTCTGAAAGCATCTCCCTTTAACATCACAATTATCCAAGTATATGCTCCAACTGATCATGATGCTGAAGAAATAGAGGAGTTTTACAGTGAACTCCAGGGTATTCTAAATTTGGTCAGTAACAAAGACATTTCATCGTCCAAGGAGACTGGAATGCCAAAGTTGGCAATGATGCTCTAAAAGACTGGGATGATCATTGTGGACCTTCTTGCAGTGAGATTACCAATGAAAGAGGGAGACTGCTGCTCGAGTGTGCAAGCTACAACAACTTGGTACTAGCCAACACTTTGGGCCAACATAAAGCTTCACAATGCTGGACATGGCATGCACCAAATGGAATCAATTATAACCAGATTGACTACATACTGGTTCAAAACATTTGCCGATCTGCTATCAGCAGACCAAACACAAGGACGTTCCCAGGTGTTGATGTTGGGAGTGATCATGACCTTGTGATTATAAACATTTGAGTGAGACTGAGGAAAATTTACAATCAGAAGAACATCAGGCTCAAATTCAACCTTGAACAACTGAATGTCCCAAACATCTGCATGTCAATCTAAGCCACAATTGGAGGAAACTTTTCTCCAACAACTTATGATGGATGTTGTTGTTAAAGTGATGACAGACACTTTCAACACAGTCATGACAACAGCTGCCAAGGACTTAATTGGCCTTCATTGCCCAAAGACAATGAAATAACGTTGGGTTACAGAAAATATTCTGAATTGTGTGATGCCTCAATAGACCTAAAAATAACACCAGACACACCAGACAAGAGGGGCAATGGACTACCAAGAAATAAACAAGAATATTAGAAGAAAAATCTTGAATAAATCAAAAGAAGATTGGATTGGACAAAAGTGCACATAAATAAAGAGCATTCTAATAAAGAATAACTGCAAAAAGGCATTCCAAATTGTCAAAGACCTCACCAAACAGAAGCAACCAATTGTCAGTATCATTCAAGAAGAAAATGGAAAATATCTCACAGAAGCGAGTGACATTGCAGAAAATTGGACTGAGTATTGTAAAGAACTCTGCAACTATCAGTCCACAGGAGACTTAGAGGTGCCCGAAGTTCCAAACTCCACAAATAATTTCCCCATTCTCAAGCATCACTAAAATTAGTTTTATATCCTTAACAAAATCATACTTAGCTGGTAATGGCCACATCTGTCATCAAAATAGTCATTTGTAAGCCATGGAAGTGTCATAATGGCTATATCTGTCATAGAAATAGTCATTTGTAAGCCATGGAAGTCCTTTAATAAAATCATACTTAGCTGTTATAATGGCCACATCTGTCATAAAAATAGTGATTTGTAAGCCATGGATATCCTTTAACAAAATCATACAGAGCTGTTATAATGACCAAATCTGTCATAACAATAGTCATTTGTAAGCCATGAAAGCCCTTTAACAAAATCATACTTAGCTGTTATAATGGCCACATCTGTCATAAAAAATAGTCATTTGTAAGCCAACATCTCTAGATCTCAAACATGCCTGATGGAAGTGATCAGCTTATAATGTCAACCATAGTGTAAAAATCGTTGCAACATAATATTCTGGTTTAAATCAGAGACTTATTGCATGCATTTGATAGTGGAAATTAACATCTAGAGTGAATGATTCAAACATAGAGATAGAAACAATGAAATATACTGATAATTTGTATTTGATAGAGGAAATTAACATCTAGAGTGAAGGATTCCAACAGAGAGAAAGAATCAATGAAATATACTGATGATTTGTATGTGATAGAGGAAATTAACATCTAGAGTGAAGGATTCCAACAGAGAGAAAGAATCAGTGAAATATACTGATAATTTGTATTTGATAGAGGAAATTAACATCTAGAGTGAAGGATTCCAACAGAGAGAAAGAATCAGTGAAATATACTGATAATTTGTATTTGATAGAGGAAATTAACATCTAGAGTGAAGGATTCCAACAGAGAGAAAGAATCAATGAAATATACTGATAATTTGTATTTGATAGAGGAAATTAACATCTAGAGTGAAGGATTCCAACAGAGAGAAAGAATCAATGAAATATACTGATAATTTGT
Organism: Unio delphinus; assembly: GCA_029339505.1. Taxonomy (NCBI): domain Eukaryota; kingdom Metazoa; phylum Mollusca; class Bivalvia; order Unionida; family Unionidae; genus Unio; species Unio delphinus. Next base: position 2,627,669 of record JAQISU010000331.1, read on the forward strand.
ATTTGATAGAGGAAATTAACATCTAGACTGAAGGATTCCAACAGAGAGAAAGAATCAGTGAAATATACTGATAATTTGTATTTGATAGAGGAAAATAACATCTAGAGTGAAGGATTCCAACAGAGAGAAAGAATCAATGAAATATACTGATAATTTGTATTTGATAGAGGAAATTAACATCTAGAGTGAAGGATTAAAACAGAGAGAAAGAATCAGTGAGATATACTGATAATTTGTATTTGATAGAGGAAATTAACATCTAGAGTGAAGGATTCCAACAGAGAGAAAGAATCAATGCAATGTACTGATAATTTGTATTTGATAGAGGAAATTAACATCTAGAGTGAAGGATTCCAACAGAGAGAAAGAATCAATGAAATATACTGATAATTTGTATTTGATAGAGGAAATTAACATCTAGAGTGAAGGATTCCAACAGAGAGAAAGAATCAATGCAATATACTGATAATTCGTATTTGATAGAGGAAATTAACATCTAGAGTGAAGGATTCCAACAGAGAGAAAGAATCAAAGAAATATACTGATAATTTGTATTTGATAGAGGAAATTAACATCTAGAGTGAAGGATTCCAACAGAGAGAAAGAATCAATGCAATATACTGATAATTTGTATTTGATAGAGGAAATTAACATCTAGAGTGAAGGATTCCAACAGAGAGAAAGAATCAATGCAATATACTGATAATTTGTATTTGATAGAGGAAATTAACATCTAGAGTGAAGGATTCCAACAGAGAGAAAGAATCAGTGAAATATACTGATAATTTGTATTTGATAGAGGAAATTAACATCTAGAGTGAAGGATTCCAACAGAGAGAAAGAATCAATGAAATATACTGATAATTTGTATTTGATAGAGGAAATTGACATCTAGAGTGAAGGATTCCAACAGAGAAAGAATCAATGAAATATACTGATAATTTGTATTTGATAGAGGAAATTAACATCTAGAGTGAAGGATTCCAACAGAGAGAAAGAATCAGTGAAATATACTGATAATTTGTATTTGATAGAGGAAATTAACATCTAGAGTGAAGGATTCCAACACAGAGAAAGAATCAATGAAATATACTGATAATTTGTATTTGATAGAGGAAATTAACATCTAGAGTGTAGGATTCCAACAGAGAGAAAGAATAAATTAAAATATACTGAAAATTTGTATTTGATAGAGGAAATTAACATCTAGAGTGAAGGATTCCAACAGAGAGAAAGAATCAATGACATATACTGAAAATTTGTATTTGATAGAGGAAATTAACATCTAGAGTGAAGGATTCCAACAGAGAGAAAGAATCAAGGAAAATATACTGATAATTTGTATTTGAGATTGGAAATTAACATCAAGGGTGAAAGATTCCAACACTGAGAAAGAATCAATGAAATATACTGATAATTTGTATTTGATAGAGAAAATTAACATCTAGAGTGAAGGATTCCAACAGAGAGAAAGAATCAATGAAATGTACTAAAAATTTGTATTTGATAGTGGAAATTATCATCTAGAGTTATGGATTCCAACAGAGAGAAAGAATCAATGAAATATACTGATAATTTGAATTTGATAGAGGAAATTAACATCTAGAGTGAAGGATTCCAACAGCGAGAAAGATTCAGTGAAATATACTGATAATTTGTATTTGATAGGAGAAATTAACATCTAGAGTGCAGGATTTCAACACAGAGAAAGAATCAATGAAATATACTGATAATTTGTATTTGATAGAGGCAATTAACATCTGGAGTGAAGGATTCCAACAGAGAGAAAGAATCAATGACATATACTGATAATTTGTATTTGATAGAGGAAATTAACATCCAGGGTGATGGATTCCAACAGAGAGAAAGAATCAGTGAAATATACTGATAATTTGTATTTCATAGAGGAAATTAACATTTAGAGTGAATGGTTTCCAACAGAGAGAAAGAATCAATGAAAATATACTGATAATTTGAATTTGATATAGGAAATTAACATCTAGAGTGAAGGATTCCAACAGAGAGAAAGAATCAATGAAATATACAGATAATTTGAATTTGATAGAGGAAATTAACATCTAGAGTGAAGGATTGAAACAGAAAGAAAGAATCAATGAAATGTACTGATAATTTGTATTTGATAGAGGAAATTATCATCTAGTGTGAAGGATTCCAACAGAGAGAAAGAATCAATGAAATATACTGATAATTTGTATTTGATAGAGGAAATTAACATCTAGAGTGAAGGATTCCAGCATAGAGAAAGAATCAGTGAAATATACTGATAATTTGTATTTGATAGAGGAAATTAACATCTAGAGTGAAGGATTCCAACAGAGAGAAAGAATCAATGAAAATATACTGATAATTTGTATTTGATATAGGAAATTAACATCTAGAGTGAAGGATTCCAACAGAGAGAAAGAATCAACAAAATATACTGATAATTTGTATTTGATAGAGGAAAGTACCATCTAGAGTGAAGGATTCCAACAGAGAGAAAGAATCAATGAAAATATACTGATAATTTGTATTTGATATAGGAAATTAACATCTAGAATTAAGGATTCCAACACAGAGAAAGAATCAGTGAAATATACTGATAATTTGTATTTCATAGAGGACATTAACATTTAGAGTGACGGATTCCAACAGAGAGAAAGAATTAATGAAAATATACTGATAATTTGTTTTTTAATATAGGAAATTAACATCTACAGTGAAGCATTCCAACAGAGAGAAAGAATCAATGAAATATAATGATAATTTGAATTTGATAGAGGAAATTAACATCTAGGGAGAAGGATTCCAACAGAGAGAAAGAATCAATGAAAATATACTGATAATTTGTTTTTGATATAGGAAAGTTAATCTAGAGTGATGGATTCCAACAGAGAGAAAGAATCAATGAAATATACTGATAATTTGTATTTGATAGAGGAAATTAACATCTAGAGTGAAGGATTCCAACAGAGAGAAAGAATCAATGACATATAATGATAATTTGTATTTAATAGAGGAAATTAACATCTAGAGTGAAGGATTCCAACAGCGAGAAATAATCAGTGAAATATACTGATAATTTGTATTTGATAGAGGCAATTAACATCTAGAGTGAAGGATTCTAACAGAGAGAAAGAATCAATGACATATACTGATAATTTGTATTTGATAGAGGAAATTAACATCTAGAGTGAAGGATTCCAACAGAGAGAAAGAATCAGTGAAATATACTGATAATTTGTATTTCATAGAGGAAATTAACATCTAGAGTGCAGGATTCCAACACAGAGAAAGAATCAATGAAATATACTGATAATTTGTATTTGATAGAGGCAATTAACATCTAGAGTGAAGGATTCAAACAGAGAGAAAGAATCAATGACATATACTGATAATTTGTATTTGATAGAGTAAATTAACATCTAGAGTGTAGGATTCCAACAGAGAGAAAGAATCAGTGAAATATACTGATAATTTGTATTTCATAGAGGAAATTAACGATTAGAGTGAAGGATTCCAACAGAGAGAAAGAATCAATGAAAATATACTGATAATTTGTTTTTGATATAGGAAATTAACATCTAGAGTGAAGGATTCCAACAGAGGGAAAGAATCAATGAAATATAATGATAATTTGAATTTGATAGAGGAAATTAACATCTAGAGTGAAGGATTCCAAAAGAGATAAAGAATTAATGAAATGTACTGATAATTTGTATTTGATAGAGGAAATTATCATCTAGTGTGAAGGATTCCAACAGAGAGAAAGAATCAATGAAATATACTGATAGTTTATATTTGATAGAGGAAATTATCATCTAGAGTATAGGATTCCAACAGAGAAAAAGAATCAGTGAAATGTACTGATAATTTGTATTTGATAGAGGAAATTAACATCTACAGTGAAGGATTCCAACAGAGCGAAAGAATCAATGAAAATATACTGATAATTTGTATTTGATAGAGGAAATTAACATCTAGAGTGAAGGATTAAACACAGAGAAAGAATCAATGAAATATACTGATAATTTGTATTTGATAGAGGAAATTAACATCAAGCGTGAAGGATTCCAACACTGAGAAAGAATCAATGAAATATACTGATAATTTGTATTTGATAGAGAAAATTAACATCTAGAGTGAAGGATTCAAACAGAGAGAATGAATCAGTGAAATGTACTGAAAATTTGTATTTGATAGTGGAAATTATCATCTAGAGTGAAGGATTCCAACAGAGAGAAAGAATCAATGAAATATACTGATAATTTGAATTTGATAGAGGAAATTCACATCTAGAGTGAAGGATTTTAACAGCGAGAAAGAATCAATGAAATATACTGATAATTTGAATTTGATAGAGGAAATAAACATCTAGAGTGAATTATTGAAACAGAAAGAAAGAATCAATGAAATGTACTGATAATTTTCATTTGATAGAGGAAATTATCATCTAGTGTGAATAATTCCAACAGAGAGAAAAAATCAATGAAAAATACTGATAATTTGTATTTGATAGAGGAAATTAACATCTAGAGTGAAGGACTCCAACATTGAGAAAGAATCAGTGAAATATACTGATAATTTGTATTTGATAGAGGAAATTAACATCTAGAGTGAAGGATTCCAACAGAGAGAAAGAATCAATGAAAATATACTGATAATTTGTATTTGATATAGGAAATTAACATCTAGAGTGAAGGATTCCAACATAGAGAAAGAATCAATAAAATATACTGATAATTTGGATTTGATAGAGGAAAGTACCATCAAGAGTGAAGGATTCCAACATAGAGGAAGAATTAATGAAAATATACTGATAATTTGTATTTGATATAGGAAATTAACATATAGGGTTAAGGATTCCAACATAGAGAAAGAATCTATGAAATATACTGATATTTTGTATTTGATAGAGGCAATTAATATCTGAAGTGAAGGATTCCAACAAAGAGAAAGAATCAATGAAAATATACTGAAAATTTTTATTTGATAGTGGAAATTATCATCTAGAGTGATGTATTCCAACAGAGAGAAAGAATCAATGAAATATACTGATAATTTCTATTTGATAGAGGAAGATAACATCTAGAGTGAAGGATTCCAAAAGAGATAAAGAATCAGTGAAATATACTGATAATTTGTATTTGATAGAGGAAATTAACATCTAGAGTGAAGGATTCCAACACAGAGAAAGAATCAATGAAATGTACCGATAATTTGTATTTGACAGAAGAAATTATCATCTAGAGTGAAGGATTCCAACAGAGAGAAAGAATCAATGAAATTTACTGATAATTTGTATTTGATAGAGGAAATTAACATCTAGGGTGAAGGATTCCAACACTGAGAAAGAATCAATGAAATATACTGATAATTTGTATTTGATAGAGAAAATTAACATCTAGAGTGAAGGATTCCAACAGAGATAAAGAATCAATGAAATGTACTGAAAATTTGTATTTGATAGAAGAAATTAACATCTAGAGTGAAGGATTCCAACAGAGAGAAAGAATCAATGACATATACTGATAATTTGTATTTGATAGAGGAAGTTAACATCTAGAGTGAAGGATTCCAACAGAGAAAAAGAATCAATGAAAATATACTGATAATTTGTATTTGAGATTGGAAATTAACATCTAGGGAAAAGATTCCAACACTGAGAAAGAATCAATGAAATATACTGATAATTTGTATTTGATAGAGAAAATTAACATCTAGAGTGAAGGATTCCAATAGAGAAAAAGAATCAATGAAATGTACTGAAAATTTGTATTTGATAGTGGAAATTATCATCTAGAGTTATGGATTCCAACGGAGAGAAAGAATCAATGAAATATACTGATAATTTGAATTTGATAGAGGAAATTAACATCTAGAGTGGAGGATTCCAACAGCGAGAAAGAATCAGTGAAATATACTGATAATTTGTATTTGATAGGAGAAATTAACATCTAGAGTGCAGGATTCCAACACAGAGAAAGAATCAATGAAATATACTGATAATTTGTATATGATAGAGGCAATTAACATCTGGAGTGAAGGATTCCAACAGAGAGAAAGAATCAATGACATATACTGATAATTTGTATTTGATAGAGGAAATTAACATCTTGGGTGAAGGATTCCAACAGAGAGAAAGAATCAGTGAAATATACTGATAATTTGTATTTCATAGAGGAAATTAACATTTAGAGTCAAGGATTCCAACAGAGAGAAAAAATCAATGAAAATATACTGATAATTTGAATTTGATATAGGAAATTAACATCTAGAGTGAAGGATTAAAACAGAGAGAAAGAATCAATGAAATATACTGATAATTTGAATTTGATAGAGGAAATTAACATCTAGAGTGAAGGATTCCAACAGACAGAAAGAATCAATGAAATGTACTCATATTTTGTATTTGATAGAGGAAATTAACATTTAGAGTGAAGGATTCCAACAGAGAGAAAGAATCAATGAAATATACTGATATTTTGAATTTGATAGAGGAAATTAACATCTAGAGTGAATTATTGAAACAGAAAGAAAGAATCAATGAAATGTACTGATAATTTTTATTTGATAGAGGAAATTATCATCTAGTGTGAATAATTCCAACAGAGAGAAAAAATCAATGAAAAATACTGATAATTTGTATTTGATAGAGGAAATTAACATCTAGAGTGAAGGACTCCAACATAGAGAAAGAATCAGTGAAATATACTGATAATTTGTATTTGATAGAGGAAATTAACATCTAGAGTGAAGGATTCCTACAGAGAGAAAGAATCAATGAAAATATACTGATAATTTGTATTTGATATAAGAAATTAACATCTAGAGTGAAGGATTCCAACAGAGAGAAAGAATCAATAAAATATACTGATAATTTGGATTTGATAGAGGAAAGTACCATCTAGAGTGAAGGATTCCAACATAGAGGAAGAATTAATGAAAATATACTGATAATTTGTATTTGATATAGGAAATTAACATATAGGGTTAAGGATTCCAACATAGAGAAAGAATCTATGAAATATACTGATAATTTGTATTTGATAGAGGCAATTAATATCTGAAGTGAAGGATTCCAACAGAGAGAAAGAATCAATGAAAATATACTGAAAATTTTTATTTGATAGTGGAAATTATCATCTAGAGTGATGTATTCCAACAGAGAGAAAGAATCAATGAAATATACTGATAATTTCTATTTGATAGAGGAAGATAACATCTAGAGTGAAGGATTCCAAAAGAGATAAAGAATCAGTGAAATATACTGATAATTTGTATTTGATAGAGGAAATTAACATCTAGAGTGAAGGATTCCAACACAGAGAAAGAATCAATGAAATGTACCGATAATTTGTATTTGAAAGAAGAAATTATCATCTAGAGTGAAGGATTCCAACAGAGAGAAAGAATCAATGAAATATACTGATAATTTGTATTTGATAGAGGAAATAAACATCTAGTGTGAAGGATTCCAACACTGAGAAAGAATCAATGAAATATACTGATTATTAGTATTTGATAGAGAAAATTAACATCTAGAGTGAAGGATTCCAACAGAGATAAAGAATCAATGAAATGTACTGAAAATTTGTATTTGATAGGGGAAATTAACATCTATAGTGAAGGATTCCAACAGAGAGAAAGAATCAATGACATATACTGATAATTTGTATTTGATAGAGGAAATTAACATCTAGAGTGAAGGATTCCAACAGAGAAAAAGAATCAATGAAAATATACTGATAATTTGTATTTGAGATTGGAAATTAACATCTAGGGTTAAAGATTCCAACACTGAGAAAGAATCAATGAAATATACTGATAATTTGTATTTGATAGAGAAAATTAACATCTAGAGTGAAGGATTCCAACAGAGAAAAAGAATCAATGAAATGTACTGAAAATTTGTATTTGATAGTGGAAATTATCATCTAGAGTTATGGATTCCAACAGAGAGAAAGAATCAATGAAATATACTGATAATTTGAATTTGATAGAGGAAATTAACATCTAGAGTGGAGGATTCCAACAGCGAGAAAGAATCAGTGAAATATACTGATAATATGTATTTGATAGGAGAAATTAACATCTAGAGTGCAGGATTCCAACACAGAGAAAGAATCAATGAAATATACTGATAATTTGTATTTGATAGAGGCAATTAACATCTGGAGTGAAGGATTCCAACAGAGAGAAAGAATCAATGACATATACTGATAATTTGTATTTGATAGAGGAAATTAACATCTTGGGTGAAGGGTTCCAACAGAGAGAAAGAATCAGTGAAATATATTGATAATTTGTATTTCATAGAGGAAATTAACATTTAGAGTCAAGGATTCCAACAGAGAGAAAAAATCAATGAAAATATACTGATAATTTGAATTTGATATAGGAAATTAACATCTAGAGTGAAGGACTAAAACAGAGAGAAAGAATGAATGAAATATACTGATAATTTGAATTTGATGGAGGAAATTAACATCTAGAGTGAAGGATTCCAACAGAAAGAAAGAATCAATGAAATGTACTCATATTTTGTATTTGATAGAGGAAATTATCATCTAGTGTGAAGGATTCCAACAAAGAGAAAGAATCAATGAAATATACTGATAATTTGAATTTGATAGAGGAAATAAACATCTAGAGTGAAGGATTCAAACAGAAAGAAAGAATCAATGAAATGTACTGATAATTTGTATTTGATAGAGGAAATTATCATCTAGTGTGAAGGATTCCAACAGAGAGAAAGAATCAATGAAAATATACTGATAATTTGTATTTGATATCGGAAATTAACATCTAGAGTGAAGGATTCCAAGAGAGAGAAAGAATCAATAAAATATACTGATAATTTGTATTTGATAGAGGAAATTAACGTCTAGAGTGAAGGATTCCAACAGAGAGAAAGAATCAATGAAAATATACTGATAATTTGTTTTTTGATATAGGAAAGTTAATCTAGAGTGAAAGATTCCAACAGAGAGAAAGAATCAATGAAATATACTGATAATTTGTATTTGATAGAGGAAATTAACATCTAGAGTGAAGGATTCCAACAGAGAGAAAGAATCAATGACATATAATGATAATTTGTATTTGATAGAGGAAATTAACATCTAGAGTGAAGGATTCCAACAGAGAGAAATAATCAGTGAAATATACTGATAATTTGTATTTGATAGAGGCAATTAACATCTAGAGTGAAGGATTCCAACAGAGAGAAAGAATCAATGACATATACTGATAATTTGTATTTGATAGAGGAAATTAACATCTAGAGTGAAGGATTCCAACAGAGAGAAAGAATCAGTGAAATATACTGATAATTTGTATTTGATAGAGGCAATTAACATCTAGAGTGAAGGATTCCAACAGAGAGAAAGAATCAATGACATTTACTGATAATTTGTGTTTGATAGAGGAAAATAACATCTAGAGTGAAGGATTCCAACAGAGAGAAAGAATCAGTGAAATATACTGATAATTTGTAATTCATAGAGGAAATTAACATCTAGAGTGCAGGATTCCAACACAGAGAAAGAATCAATGAAATATATTGATAATTTGTATTTGATAGAGGCAATTAACATCTAGAGTGAAGGATTCAAACAGAGAGAAAGAATCAATGACATATACTGATAATTTCTATTTGAGAGAGGAAATTAACATCTAGAGTGAAGGATTCCATTAAAGAGAAAGAATCAGTGAAATATACTGATAATTTGTATTTCATAGAGGAAATTAACATTTAGAGTGAAGGATTCCAACAGAGAGAAAGAATCAATGAAAATATACTGATAATTTGTTTTTGATATAGGAAATTAACATCTAGAGTGAAGGATTCCAACAGAGAGAAAGATGCAATGAAATATAATGATAATTTGAATTTGATAGAGGAAATTAACATCTAGAGTGAAGGATTCCAAAAGAGATAAAGAATCAATGAAATGTACTGATAATTTGTATTTGATAGAGGAAATTATCATCTAGTGTGAAGGATTCCAACACTGAGAAAGAATCAATGAAATATACAGATAATTTGTATTTGATAGAGAAAATTAACATCTAGAGTGAAGGATTCCAACAGAGAGAAAGAATCAATGAAATGTACTGAAAATTTGTATTTGATAGTGGAAATTATCATCTAGAGTTATGGATTCCAACAGAGAGAAAGAATCAATGAAATATACTGATTTATTTGAATTTGATAGAGGAAATTAACATCTAGAGTGAAGGATTCCAACAGCGAGAAAGAATCAGTGAAATATACTGATAATTTGTATTTGATAGAGGAAGATAACATCTAGAGTGAAGGATTCCAAAAGAGATAAAGAATCAGTGAAATATACTCATAATTTGTATTTGATAGAGGCAATTAACATCTGGATTGAAGGATTCCAACAGAGAGAAAGAATCAATGACATATACTGATAATTTGTATTTGATAGAGGAAATTAACATCTAGGGTGAAGGATTCCAACAGAGAGAAAGAATCAGTGAAATATACTGATAATTTGTATTTCATAGAGGAAATTAACATTTAAAGTGAATGATTCCAACACTGAGAAAGAATCAATGAAAATATACTGATAATTTGTATTTGATATAGGAAATTAACATCTAGAGTGAAGGATTCCAACAGAGAGAAAGAATCAATGAAATATACTGATAATTTGAATTTGATAGAGGAAATTAACATCTAGAGTGAAGGATTCCAACAGAAAGAAAGAATCAATGAAATGTACTCATATTTTGTATTTGATAGAGGAAATTATCACCTAGTGTCAAGGATTCCAACAAAGAGAAAGAATCAATGAAATATACTGATAATTTGAATTTGATAGAGGAAATAAACATCTAAAGTGAATGATTGAAACAGAAAGAAAGAATCAATGAAATGTACTGATAATTTGTATTTGATAGAGGAAATTATCATCTAGTGTGAATAATTTCAACAGAGAGAAAAAATCAATGAAAATATATTGATAATTTGTCTTTGATAGAGGAAATTAAAATCTAGAGTGAAGGATTCCAACATAGAGAAAGAATCAGTGAAATATACTGATAATTTGTATTTGATAGAGGAAATTAACATCTAGAGTGAAGGATTCCAACAGAGAGAAAGAATCAATGAAAATATACTGATAATTTGTATTTGATAGAGGAAATTAACATCTAGAGTGAAGGATTCCAACAGAGAGAAAGAATCAATAAAATATACTGATAATTTGTATTTGATAGAGGAAAGTACCATCTATAGTGAAGGATTCCAACAGAGAGAAAGAATCAATGAAAATATACTGATAATTTGTATTTGATATTCGAAATTAACATCTAGGGTTAAGGATTCCAACAGAGAGAAAGAATCAATTAAATATACTGATAATTTGTATTTGATAGAGGCAATTAATATCTGGAGTGAAAGATTCCAACAGAGAGAAAGAATCAATGAAAATATACTGAAAATTTTTATTTGATAGTGAAAATTATCATCTAGAGTGATGTATTCCAACAGAGAGAAAGAATCAATGAAATATACTGATAATTTGTATTTGATAGAGGAAGATAACCTCTAGAGTGAAGGATTCCAACACAGAGAAAGAATCAATGAAATGTACTGATAATTTGTATTTGATAGAGGAAATTATCATCTAGAGTAAAGGATTCCAACAGAGAGAAAGAGTCAATGATAAGTTGTATTTGATAGAGGCAATTAACTTCTAGAATCAATGATAAGTTGTATTTGATAGAGGCAATTAACTTCTAGAGTGAAGTATTCCAAAAGAGAGAAAGAATCAATGAAATATATTGATAATTTGTATTTGATAGAGGAAATTAACATCTAGAGTGAAGGATTCCAACAGAGTGTAAGAATCAATGAAAATATACTGATAATTTGTATTTGATATAGGAAATAAACATCGAGAGTTAAAGATTCCAACAGAGAGAAAGAATCAATGAAATATACTGATAATTTGTATTTGATAGAGGAAAGTAACATCTAGAGTGAAGGATTTCAACAGAGAGAAATAATCAATGAAAATATACTGATAATTTGTATTTGATATAGGAAAATTAACATCTAGGGTGAAGGATTCCAACAGAGAGAAAGAATCAATGAAATATACTGACAATTTGTATTTGATAGATGAAATTAACATCTAAAGTGAAGGATTCCAACAGAGAGAAAGAATCAATGAAATGTACTGATAATTTGTATTTGATAGAGGAAATTGTCATCTAGAGTGAAGGATTCCAAAAGAGAGAAAGAATCAATGAAATATACTGATAATTTGTATTTGATAGAGGAAATTAACATCTAGAGTGAAGGATTCCAGCAGAGAGAAAGAATCAATGAAATATACTGACAATTTGTATTTGATAGAAGAAATTAACATCTAGAGTGAAGGATTCCAACACACGGAAAGAATCAATGAAATATACTGATAATTTGTATTTGATAGAGGAAATTAACATCTAGGGTGAATGATTCCAACAGAGTGAAAGAATCAATGACATATACTGATAATTTGTATTTGATATAGAAAATAGAACATCTAGAGTGAAGGATTCCAACAGAGGGAAAGAGTCAATGAAATATACTGATAATTTGTATTTGATAGAGGAAATTAACATCTAGAGTGAAGGATTCCAACAGAGAGAACGAATCAGTGAAATATACTGATAAGTTTCACTTGTATTCATTAGAATAGTTATATGAATTTTTAATGCTGAAACATAAAAAGGTAAACATCAAGAATAAGAAATAATTTGACTAGTTTCTTGCCTTGTGTTTTCTCTGTCCATACTTGCACTTTTAAGTCCACTTCTCACAATTTAAATATATCTGTCCAAACATATAATGGAGGCATACACTAGCATGTACATGCATCTGATGTTTATGATAGTAACCATGGTGACTCCATGGCTAGCATCCTGAATCAACAATCCAAATAGCATGGGTTCAGATCCTACCTTGGATAATGCGATGTACTCCAAATGTCTCAGCATAAAATGGCCTGCTTGTGTTGCTGTGCCATAAAAATCACCAGGCCAAACCTATTATGATCCATGGACTCCATTATCGTATGATGCAGACAATAACCTTTAACCTTATGAAATTTAGCTAAATGATAATTTTAAATCGCATATGTATATTACATATTCAATACTGTATGCAAGATGAGTCATATAATGTACATATTAAACACAAGATTCCCCTTTTTAAATTTATGTCAATAATGAAAATTCTTCGGAAGGTTTACCAAGAAGATATAAAAATATGACTAAACCTACATCAGTGCTTGCATGATGTATGTATCATTGCTTGCATGATGTATGTATCAGTGCTTGCGTGATGTATGTATCATTGTTTGATTGATGTATCATTGCTTACTTGATGTATCAGTGCTTGCATGTATGTATCAGTGCTTGCTTGATGTATCTATCATTGTTTGCTTGATGTATGTATCATTGCTTGCTTGATGTATGTATAATTGCTTAATTGATGTATGTATCATTGCTTGCTTGATGTATGTATCATTGCTTGCTTGATGTATGTATCATTGCTTGCTTGATGTATGTATCAGTGCTTGCATGATGTATGTATCATTGCTTGCTTGACGTATGTATCATTGTTTGCTTGATGTATGTATCATTGCTTGATTGATGTATGTATCATAACCACTTAACTTTATGAGTTTAAGTAACATAGTCTCCATTATGACAAAACATCATGACGACAACTTGAATTTTGAGAGTCGTCCCGTGAGTGTAAAACATTAATTAGAAAGATTTCTTAATTTTCCATCAAAACGTGGTAAGTAAAAATGTATAGATAAAAGAAAAGAAATAATTACAAGTTTTTGATAGTGGTTAGCTTCAGTTTGTGTGCTGTGTGTCCAGAGGTTAGTAGGGCAGTCAAATTGTCTTTCCAAATAATGGATAAGAAAATGATCTGCTTTCAACACAATCATGAGCATTTGTAATTCTTTAATAGTTTTTAAAACATACACCTCAAGCAAAGGAAACAAAGAAAAAATGAAATAATGTAATAATTGTAAAAATAAAATATAATAATTGTAAAAATGAAAAAATTTAATAATTGTAAAAATAAAATAAAGTAATAATTGTTAAAATGAAATAATGTAATAATTGTAAAAATAAAATAAGGTAATAATTGTAAGAATGAAATAGTGTAATAAATGTAAAAAGAAAATAATGTAATAATTGTAAAAATCCCATCCATCAAAAATTAATTTTCTATCAATACAACAGGTCATGTCACTTCATAACCAATGCATGGAGATAATGGTCTCTCGGAAAAGGTGGTTATGTTGTAACAGTGGTCTTTCAAACAGGCTTTACTGTTCTTGCATGAATATAGTCTACACTTTCTCCATCAGCAAGGCAATGTACACAAGACCAATGCACTCTAGTTTATGTTCAGTTTTGCAGTATATAAACTTAGATCAGATACTTTTGGCTTCAAATTGTGGAAGAAAATAAATGCTAAAATGTATGCTATGTAAGAACCTTGAAGAGGACTGGTTCCTGACAAGAACTGAGATATTGGTACAGTAATAATCACTGACATGCCATCAAGATCTTCACAAAAAAATTTACTTTTTTAATTATGTACATATATTGTAGTATTTTTAAAGAGCACTTTTATATTGTACTGGTACCCTTGAAAATGTATATTATATGTATATATTTTGTGTGATGTAGTCTTGACTTTTGATCTAGATGCCATAAAAGCATGGTTATGTATAGTAAATTATGAACATTAACTGTTTTGATATGTATTTGTGGTAACATAAATTAAATTGCATGTGTAGAGATTTTCTTTTTTCATTCTCATGTGATAAAATATTGATTGGCAGTGTAGATTACTTTTTCGTATACTATATGAGAAGCCTGTGATCTTTTATGAATTTATATATTTGTAAGACTTCCAAGTTTTAAAATTGATTCTATTCATCTGTTATGAAATAATTAGTTCATCTGTCACAATATTTTGTATACACTTGTAAGTAATATGAGCTTATATCAATTTATCAACTTGTCAGATGACATCATTGGTCTAATTAAGATAGTTAGTTGTCTTACCACTCTGAAGACCTAGTTTTTAGAGCATCCACCTATAATGTGGGAGGTCATGGGTTCGATCCCCGGCCAAGTCATATCAAAGACTTACAAAATAGGTACTAACATCTGCTTCACTTGGCGCTCAACATTAAGAGGTTAGTGTTAGGACTGGTTGGCCTGGTGTCAGGATAATGTGACTATGTGGGACATTATGCTATATGACTTCGGCATGATGCTCCAGTGCTATATATCTCTTTTAACTGCCACGCTGCAGACACAGTAGCGATATGACTGAAAAATTGTTAAAGCTATATTAGAAATCCAAATCAAACACACACACACAAAAACATATATATATGGTTGTCTTCCATAAAATAAGAATATAAATTGCTTTATAAAGTCAAATAAATGTATTTATATTAAAGTATGACGCCTCACTGTTTGGCTTTGCTATAAACTGCCACACTGGAGACATGATTGGGATGTAACTGAAAAATTGTTAAAGGTACAGCAAAAAACCAAATCACACTCACAAACACACAATTTGTACCTCAGTTAGAAGTCATGTCACAAGTTTCATCCACATTAGCAGGGAACACAGATTAGTGGTAAGCATGCTGGACTTGTGACCAAAATGATGTGGGTTTAAATCCCACCATTGTTTTACCTTTGGTGGCTGTCATATCCCTGGACAAAGCACTTTACTGCAATTGCCATGCCATAAACAATCCATGTATGTGTTACTGTTTCTTAAAAAAATAATAATCCAAAATATTCTAGGTCCATTCAAGATCCAATCAAGTATTTCAAATCGCAGTATATAGTCTGACAGATAGGGTCCTATGTCAGAATGGCTCATGGGGGTAATCTAAGGTATTTTTGTCATTCTGTATGATTTTGTACCTTTAAATTATTGATTATTTTCCTCATCAAGCTCGTGTCAAGCACCAGTGATACCTTCCATTTATCCCTTTATCAGCATCCTTAGTGTTGGTTATATATGGGATTTGAATGACAATTACTACCATGTTTGCCCCCATAGCAATGCCCTTAATGTTGGTTTTATGTGAGATTTGAATGACCATTTCCGTGTTTACAATGATAACGTTATCTTTGAATGACCATTTCTACCAAGTTTACTCATGTGTCAGTGCTCAATTTGTATTGGTTATATTGGTTATACAATCAAATACACATTCCAAGGGACAGAGATATCAAACAATGAATAAGTGAAGTCAGCTTGGTTGAATTTGTCTCAAATGTACTTGTGATATATTTCTGGATAAGTACAACTTGACAGTGAGATGAGATCTGTCTTTGTATATTTGTGAGTTTTCTACCATTGCAGCCATCGTAATTGTATTTTATTTGTCAATATTGTAGTCCTTTATTTATATGCATGTGTTTATTTTCTATATTTCAATAAAATATATGATATATTTTGGCTTTTTTTCTAAACTTGCAGTTCATACCAAATATCTTGTGCATACATACATACATACATACATACATACATACATACATACATACATACATACATACTTACTTACAGGGGCATGGTTTTGTGCTTGACAAAATGGTTCCCCATGCAACCATCACCAATAATATTGCAAACTCAGCAAAATGACATTTTATAAATTACACAGATGATTTTGTACATATCTTGGAATTTTATTTAGTAACCATTTAGCACCATTCCAAGTTCAGGTAATTACCAACTGTTATTGTGTCATTCCATACTCTGTAAGTACTATGCCAGGTACAGGTAATTTTAAACTTATGATCTTAACCATTGCCTGTGATATCAGTTTATGTAATCCTCTTTTTGAGAAACACATACACACCATATCATAAATAACAAATGGCATCATTAATGACATTGGACATCATTGTTGATGTAATACCACACACACACACACACACAAACACTTGGTATAGTCTCATGCCAGCTCTACATGTAATACCACACACACACTTTTTATAGTCTTATGCCAGCTCTACATTTAATACCACACAAATACACACATGGTATAGTATTATGCCAGCTCTACATGTAATACCACCCACACACACACTTTTTATAGTCTCATGCCATCTCTATATGTAATACCACACACACACACACACACACTTGGTATAGTCTTATGCCAGCTCTACATGTAATACCACACACACACTTGGTATAGTCTTATGCCAGCTCTACATGTAATACCACACACTCACACACTTGGAATAGTCTCATGCCATCTCTACATGTAATACCACACACACACACACACACTTGGAATAGTCTCATGCCATCTCTACATGTAATACCACACACACACACACACACACTTGGTATAGTCTTATGCCAGCTCTACATGTAATACCACACACACACTTGGTATAGTCTTATGCCAGCTCTACATGTAATACCACACACACACACACACTTGATATAGTCTCATGCCAGCTCTACATGTAATACCACACACACACACACACTTGGTATAGTCTGATGCCAGCTCTACATGTAATACCACACACACACACTTGGTATAGTCTTATGCCAGCTCTACATGTAATACCACACACACACTTGGTATAGTCTTATGCCAGCTATACATGTAATACCACACACACACACACTTGGTATAGTCTCATGCCAGCTCTACACGTAATACCACACACAAACACACACACACTTGGTATAGTCTTATGCCAGCTCTACATGTAATACCACACACACACACACACTTGTTATAGTCTCATGCCATCTCTACATGTAATACCACACACACACGCACACACTTTGTATAGTCTTATGCCAGCTCCACATATGACATGTTCATCAGCACAAAAAAACAAGAAACTTGTGATTTTATGTTTTAGTGGTTTGATACCACTGTTTTGCCAAACATGTTGGATGAAGTCATGCTTTTGCTTATTGTTTCATAATCTAGGTCTTTGATACCACTTTGATGCCACACATGTTGGATGAGGTCATGCTTTTGCTTATTGTTTCATGCAAGTCTAAACCCTATTGCATGCCTATTTAATTATTATGCATGTACAACTCGCCAGGTGTAACTGTCACTCTCTTGTAACCAGCTTTGGAATGCAGTATATTATAATTTTATATTCTATCATATGAATGTACCAACACTGGAATGTATCATTGTACATCTAATTTTAATGTACCAACACTGGAATGTATCATTGTAATCTACTTTTAATGTACCAACACTGGAATGTATCATTGTACATCTATGTTTAATGTACATACACTAGAATGCATTGTAATATCATTGTACGTGTTATCTTGTATGAATGTACCAGTGCTGGAATACATAGTACAAAATAACGGTACATCTTTCCTTTTAAGAATGTACCAACCCCAGCGTTCAATTTATTTCAATTATACATCTTAATTGTATTTATTTACCAGCATAGGCTTGCTCTGTCTTCTACCCTGATAATTTAACACCAAAAATATAATGAAATAATGGACTCAATGAGGTAACCTTTATGTTATTCAACAAGTGCATTTAATAAAATTAGTCTAGTCATCAGATTATAACATTACCAGTTACATAGAATAATTGGGTCATCAGCGTATAACATTACCAGCTACATAGAACAATGTGTCATCAAGTATAATATTACCAGCTACATAGAACAATCTGGTCATCAGATTATAACATTACGAGCTTTGTAGAACATTGTTGTCATCAGAATATACCATTACCAGCCACATAGAATGTGTAAAAAATAAGAAAACCAGAAGTAAAAATTTTCCATGAACATTTGTTGTGCCTGACCTGGATATGACATAGTGTACTGGCAGTGAAGAAGTATTTAAGGCAGAGAAAAACCACAGCAAATGATAGTAATCAACAACTGGCCAAAGTCACAGAAATTAACACAAGCGTTGACACTATCAGTTTTAAGGCAGAGAAAAACCACAGCAATTGATAGTAATCAACAACTGGCCAAAGTCACATAAATTAACACCAGCATTGACACTATCAGTTTTAAGGCAGAGAAAAACCACAGCAAATGATAGTAATCAACAACTGGCCAAAATCACAGAAAAAAAAATAAGCAATGACACTATCAGTTTTATGGCTAGATATTTATACTCCATTATGGCTGTGGTAAAGGCATATAATGTTATTATTGTCCATATGTCTGCCTATCCATCAATCATACACATTGTAGGTTTACATTTAGGTTCAGTCCCAGTGGCATAAATATATAGTTTATTTAAATATACATTCATTGAACAGAAGTGAAAATATGTTGTTCACTTCTAGACAGTGCTGGGGTGTCTTTCTTCCATGGACGTTTCTTTTTTTATTGGTTTGATTTTCTGTTACAGAGCAGGAAAACCATTCGAGAGATTTGAGTATGTATTTTTATTTGACAAGTTTGATTTTCTGTTACAGAGCAGGAAAACCAGTCGAGGGATTTGAGTATGTATTTTATTTAACATGTTTAATTTTCTGTTACAGAGAAGAAAACCCATTCAAGGGATTTGAGTAGGTAATGTTATTTGACATGTTTAATTTTCTGTTACAGAGTAGGAAATCCAGTCTAGTGATCCGAGTATGCAGATGAGAAGTAGAAAAAGTTGAATGGAAAGAATATTGCTGAAACAGCATTTTGTGAAGCATTACCAGATGCTCCAAATTCTCTTGCAACTTTTGTCCTAGTAAATAAGCTATACTGTGATTGATTCTCATGCATATAAATTTTCATTGTTTTTAAACAAAATGCCATTTGTGTCCTTTTGTTTTCACTCAGATACTTTTGATTGTTGGATTTTTAATAATGTATAACCACAAGATTGGATTCCACACACACAGAAACAACACACACACACACACACACACATGACTGGTATTCCACACACATACACACATACACAAGATTGGTATTCCACACACAAACACACACACAGACAATATTGATATTCCACACACACATGCACAGACAAGATTGGATTCCACACACACACACAAACACACATGATTGGTATTCCACACACACACACACACATACACACACAATTGGATTCCACACACACACACACACAAACACACGAGATTGGTATTACACACACACAAGATTGGTATTCCACACACAAACACAAACACACAAGATTGGTATTAAAACACACAAGATTGGTATTACACACACACAAGCAAATACAGTGAATTGTATACCAAAAAGGACAAATTTTAACTATTTTTAGAATTATGTTAAACTACATGTCTCAGATAGTGTAAATTGTATAATCACTAATGTAAGAGGTTTAGTACTTCATTTAGCTCAGACATTGCTACAAACATTTGAAATTGATCTTTTAAACTGGATTTAGATATAATTATGTCATTCATTCTCTTTCACTCAGCATATCTTTTCAAGGCCAATATGAAAATAAAAGGCAACAAGCTTAAAAATGGATTTTCATGTTTAAGTAAAACTTAACATTACCTTCTGATGTTTGATTGGCTGACATCAAATCAGTGACCAATCAAATGTCAGATTTTTAAGTTTTATCTGATTTCATTATGTGATTTAATTTGTAACACTGGAGTTTGATCTGTTTAACCATATTGTACCTGTGATGATTGTATATCCTTTTCTTGCTGTTACACATATGACTTTGTATTATACAATACTCCCTATTTTACATACTGATACACATATAACTCTGAATTGTACATTATTTCCCTTGCTATAATACCTTTCATTATAACACTGTTCCAATCATGAGTTGTCATGGATTCCAATTTATTAATTTTGTATTTAAATGAGGCATATCATGTAATTCATTAGGAGGAAGGTTTACTTTAAGATGGAAAATGCTATAATCCAATAGACACACAGGAAGATTTACTTTACGATGCAAAATGTTATAATCAAATAGACACACAGTAAGGTTTACTTTAAGATGTAATATGTTATAATCCAATAGACACATAGGAAGATTTACTTTAAGATGGAAAATGCTATAATCTAATAGACACACATGAATATTTACTTTAAGATGGAATATGTTATAATCCAATAGATATACAGGAAGATTTACTTTAAGATGGAATATGTTATAATCCAATAGACATATAGGAAGATTTACTTTAAGATGGAATATGTTATAATCCAATAGACATATAGGAAGATTTACTTTAAGATGGAATATGTTATAATCCAATTATAGGATTCAAACTTATGCCATGTCCAGTTTTGAGTCTTGAATGCTAACCACTGAACCACTGCAGATCTCATAAAAGAAGTGAAGTGACGCAGTTTAACAATTCAGAATAATTGTAGAAGAAAATGATGTAATTCAGTTTAAATATTAATAACAAGCAAGCGAAAGAAAATGATAAAGTCAATGAAAAGTAGAAAGCCTGCCATAAACAAACAGCAAATGCTTTTTGTTACAGTAAAGTATGATCTCACGGAGTCTAAATTCTTCAATCTGTGTAGATCTATTTTAAAAACACATTCAGTTATTATTTAAAGCACACCACCTTTTATCTGTGTAGATCAATTTTAAAAACACATTCAGTTATTATTTAAAGAACACCACCTTTTATCTGTGTAGATCAATTTTAAATACACATTCAGTTATTATTTAAAGAACACCACCTATTATCTGTGTAGATCAATTTTAAATGCACATTCAGTTATTATTTAGAGCACACAACCTGATATCTGTGTAGATCAATTTTAAATACACATTCAGTTATTATTTAAAGCACACCATCTATTATCTGTGTAGATCAATTTTAAATGCACATTCAGTTATTATTTAGAGCACACAACCTATTATCTGTGTAGATCAATTTTAAATACACATTCAGTTATTATTTAGAGCACACAACCTATTATCTGTGTAGATCAATTTTAAATATTATTTAAAATCAGTTAATCAGTTATTATTTAAAGCACACCACCCATTACTGGGACCATCTTATTATAGTTTGAAGATACAGAAAGGCTTAGAAATGATGTGAAAGTAAACTTAAATGGGAAAGTAATGACTTAGTAATTAATTACATCTAAATAGACACATGTGAAAGTAAACTTAAATGGGAAAGTAATAACTTAGTAATTAATTACATGTAAATAGGCACAAGTTTAAGTAAAATTAAATGGGAAAGTAATAAATTAGTAATCAATTACAAGTAAAGAGACACATGTGTAAGTAAATGATGGGTGCCCCATGTGACTAAGTGGTCAAGGATGCTCTCTTTTACAGATGACTAACATTTCAACTCGCTATACATGGGCTTGAGGCGTAGATTTGTCAAACTGAGGCTTCCTCGTAAATGCTTAATAGAAGCGTCCATTTGGCAAATAGAGAGAGAGGTGAACAGACCAACTTTGTAGAGGCGTCGATTCAGCAAACTGAGGTTTCTTCATAAATGCTTAATAGAAGTTTCCATTTGGCAACAAAAAAGGATGCCAGCGTCGTTGGCACTCACCCCCTCTGCTGCTATGGGTTAACATTTTTTTATGATGAAAATCATTTATGATCTCATGAACAGACCAATTTGTAAAACCTCACCTCGTAAATCGATTAGATTATTGGACTGGTCAGTGAGTTTGAAATTAATTCTAGTTAATGAAATATTATGACATCGCATATAGACTGGATTAGTTGGATCCTCGATTATTAGAGATCCTGGAGGAGCGGTTGGTGCAAATGAATATAAAATATTATCCTTGTTGAGCTTGATTTGATCGCTCGAGATTTATTTGATAGCTTCATTCGATCACATCACATACTAAATTCAATGCTACCAACGTCAATGGCATCATTTAGAGATTTTTGTAGTTCTGAGATATTATATCCGTATAGTTTGAATGTGGAAATATCTTCTACGCGTATATTATATACTGTCGCAAACTCTGTTCTCGTTTTAGAATTAGTGTCACCTAATACCACTTGAATAATATGCGAATGAAATGTTTCCATGTCATTGATGATTTTGTTACATGTTTCTATGACGTTGATAAATTCATCTTGAGTGAGAGTACCGAATTTAAGTGATTTTAACAACATTGAAAAATCAGTATTCATCGTTATGAAATTTTCTATGATTTTATTCCGTCGAGTTGCGTAATATCTTCTATTAACACGATCTTGTGTCATTCCACTGTCGTCCATCATTGCAGTGAAACAATTCAACTTGGTGTATTCGTTATAGCTTTTTACTGGATTATCGGGTTTTATCTTATCGGTAATATAATCTTATTTTTGTGGTTCAAGATTAACTAGTTCCTGTCGAGGTGGTATTTCAGGCCAACCCAGTATAGTTCTGATTGAGCTGTTATACATATCTACGACATATCCGTGTGAGTTTATTTCAATGGCAGATGATAGTGTTGGTTCATGAACCGTTATAGCGATTTTCTATTCTTTTCAGTAATGGATTTTATTCTACGCTGTAATTCAGCACTGATTTGTTCGATTTGGTATAGGTTGGGTCGGGAATCCGGGCACTTTCTCACATCCGGGCATTTTCAGTGCATGGTTACGACCGCAGAGGTGAAAACAACCGCCATTGTTCTAGTTACTTGAGTAACGTGTGCCGTGTGGGGAACATTTACACATTTTAAGATATGCCTAAGATTTGCAGTGTTGGTGTTTGCACAAACCATCATATGCAAAAGAAAAATGTATATAATTAAAAACTCTTCCTAAATTACCAAATACGTCTTTTCTCTCTCGCCAATAACTACATAAATATACAAGTGTCTATTATAGGTTTAAAATAAACAAATAAGCTACAAATTCTACCTTTAACCGCTCAGCTTTTCCGTCGTTTATATATTCCGCAGATTATAAATCCTACCGAACCACGCTTATTTCCTTGATATTGCATTGTTCATATTTGCCATTATAATGCAAACTCCAAACTAAATATATGTCATACGAGCCAACTATATGTGCCCACCCTGAATTGTTCTTTTAAATGATTGACTACTCTGATTGTGTGCCATTTCTTTCATCTCTTTAATCATGAGAACGACCAGGATACTGCAGTAATTAGCAGGTTTTAATTAAATTCACATACACATAAAAACGGAAATTTAAAAACCGAAAACTGTCTTTTTTTAAACAGTCATATGTTGACTACTTTTAGACGTGGATGGGGTATTGGAATGACAAATTAAGCAATGATAGCATATTAAATGACAATCAGTTCATTTCACAAACCTACTGTATATTCAAAAATAATCTACATTAAGTTATTCTCACTGAAGATCGAAACACTGGCAAGATATCGTAGTATCAGCATTTATTAATGATTAGAATTAAAGATTTTTTGCCGCACACATGATCAAGTGAGCTCTTATATCTATCTATCTATCTATCTATCTATCTATCTATCTATCTATCTATCTATCTATCTATCTATCTATCTATCTATCTATCTATCTATCTATCTATCTATCTATCTATCTATCTGGCTATGGTTGTCTATATGTTCGTCCGTCCATCCATCTATCCGACGAACCAGCAAACCAACTACTTTAAAAATAAACAGCACGCAAAACTTGAAAGGTTTTTTTTTAGTGCTAAGACATTTTGTAAAAGATAGCATTGGACCTGCAATTTTCGCTTTAGCAAGAAAAGGAGATTCTCTAATTATCGCCATGAAAGTTTAACAACATAATATGCTAATTCAAAATTGTATACAGAAGTATTTAGGCGCATGTTAAATTCCAGTCTACAGGCAAGCAGAAAAACGAATTGATTTGGCAAATTTGTCAGGGTCGAAAAACAGATTCTTGAGAGTTTGGAGAATCTAAGATGATGGAGTCAAGTTTACAAACATAATCTACATTCATTTGTATTGAAATGCGAAGTAAAATATTGCCGTCCTCCTTTGTATTTTCCTATATACGTTTTACATGTTTATGTAAAGGTAACAAAAATATAGAAGTATTTTTTTTTGGATGTATAAAGACAGGAAATATGGGAGTATTTACATGGTTATTCGTAAAGCATTTCAACATGAACGCAAGCGTTAACATTTTCAGTACTTGAGTGAGTTTACCCCCTATTCTAGCGGAGGAGTAGGGGTAGGCCTAGCAAAATGAGAGGTTGATGGCAAAGTTTGGTGAATTCTGGATACGGATAATATGCTTCTCTTTTTTTTTTCTAAGTCGATTGTCATTAAAATTCTCAAACAAGCAAAAGGAGAAATACCAAAAAAAATCCTACAAAAAAACACCATTTCTCTCATGGTAAGACAAAGCCGACGTAAAATATAATTTTCGTAACTATGTATAGAGTCTTTGGAATATAACATCTACCGAAAGAACTGACAGCTTTTCTTTAAAGATATGACCGGCTAACTCGTAGTATTCTACGAATTTATAATCAGGACCTGGACGGTTAACATCTTATCGCAGTAATATAATCTGGTCAACAATGTTGACCAAGTATTGTACTCTACCATATAAAATATAAATCAGATTGTGTAGTTTTGTCGCACTTGTTGGAGTGAATGAGTATTGATAAGCGGACAGATGATGAATGTAGTCTGCACTATATGGTGGTATCATTTCCCGAGTTAGATTTCCTTCCTACCTTATCAACCTAAAATACATTACGTCTAAAAAATATTTGACAAACACATATATGGTTTTAAATCCTGCATGTACAGAAGACCATGTAACATTTCTGAACAGAAAACAGAAATAAGAAACAAAATATAGGTAAACAAAAACTGGTTGTAATATCGAACATAACTAACGCTACCGAACGGTTACTAGGCGATTGTTTTCACCTCCGCAATATGACGGAAATTAGGTCGCTAAGCTCATGATGTCATGCCGACCCAACCTATGACCCAGATGGTAAAGAAACAACGTTCCAGTCTGGAGTTCCGTCTTGTTTATTCTTATTCGCAAACACCAAAGAATTATTCGGTTGTTGACCGCCAAATGATTCTGATCTGATATTTGGCCAACTGTGATACACTCGGAGTTTCGCTAACGCTATCTCCTTCACGGGAATTGGAGAAGGGAACTTGGCACTGAATTCAGGATTTGTTGATGTTATTGAGATCATGCTGGCTTTCACCGGGGTTGTGTTCTCCGATACCCGTCGAATAGGTTCGGTATTTATTACTATCTGCGGAAGTAGTTCTTGCGGTGTTATGATTGTTATTATTATTATTGTCTCGCTCTAATTCCAGCATAGTTGACTCGTACAACTGGACCATTCTTAAAAACTCATCCTCGGTTATTGTCGTGTCGTCGAGCGACGATGCTATCAACTTAGATAATTGCAAGTACACGCGAGATACCATATAATATCTAATAGTGTAATCGTGCTGTTTTTGTTGAGAACATGATGCTATTTTTTTTTGCTATCGCGATGGCTATTCCTGCGGCTGTTGGCACCGCAGATAAACAAACCGGAATAACAGCCGGAGCGGTTATTGTAACTGATGATATAGCAATACCAACGCCGGTAATTAAGCCAGACATCGAGTATACAGCTACATCGATGGCAATTTTTCTTCGCCGGTATTTTTTTATTTTTGTTCGGTACTCCTCAAAACTCTTTTTGAGATTTGTTTGAAATTCTTTGATGGTGTTATTACGACATTGATTCGATGAAATCATCGGTGATGAGATGATATTTATTACAATAGAATTCAATTGAAACCGCTAGTGGTTTAATTATTTATTTAAATCCGCTACAAATTCCACATACCATGTTACTGAAACCCTAGCCAAATTATTATCATTCGTTGTTATTGTGAACTGTTCAGTTGTATCCTTGTCGATGATCGTTGATATTATATTGTTGACCCAGATGAACACGTTGATGAAATATTAAATTGAGTCGGCGTCACTAGTGTTAATCGATACATACCTTTGACGGTTGCAGTGATACTTAGCGTGTTAGTGGATGGTGTCCACGCAAATAATCCATGTTGAATCGTGTATAATACGCTGTTGGTTCTCTCATGATGTATATTTGTTTTTTCAAGTATTTTTATCATCTTCGGCATATCATCCTTGATAATATCGTTGGTTGTTTTAATATCATCGCGAATAACTTCTATTCGCCGATTAATCGCGGGTATTTCATTACTGGCTGCTTTAATATCGTCGATGGATTTTTCAATATCCGGGAGTTTTTTGTCGAGTTTATCGAATGTGGTTCCAAGAAATTTGTCTACAATGTTTTTACGAAAAACTGAAAACTGTTTCATGTGTTCTTCATATTTGGATTGAAGTGTTGCAAATTCTAACATAGTTGTTTTTCTATCCGTGAGTTTCGGTGTGGTCACTGGTGGAATTCCAACGAAATCTAATATATACTTGTCAATATTATCAATTATATTTCTTTGTAATTTAGAAAACTGATCGAATTTAGTTATATGATCGTCATATTCATCGCGTAGTTTTTTTAATAATTCCATCGTTGATGAATAATTATCACCGAGTGTTGCTAATTTATCTGTGAGCGTTGAAACAAGTATACCTGGTTTGAGTTTACCCTGATCGGAAAACAACGCGATAGTATCTTCTATTGCGTCACATCGTTTAACTAAAATATCATCCAGGGAAACATTACTTGTTTTCAATTTACCCTGACGATCTTGATAAACAACTATTTCATTGGGATCAATATTTGCTAAGTTCAACATCTCAGCTATTTCATCTTCAATTAGTTTTTTTATATCACCGGTTGCAACGCCATCGGGTTCGGGTTTCTTCAGCGCTGATAAAGATCGTCCCCAAATATCAATCATGTTATTCTATATAATTTCTCTCTTAAATCTCTTCGATTTCCAGCGACTGCTGGTATATTCATTTACGACCTGATGAGGTGGTTTTCCAGATGTTGAAATAGCGTCAAGGACATTTAATACTTCGTTGCCGCATATTGGTGGGTCATTCATTTGTTGTGTTGGTAGCGTAGAATACCAACGAGGGATGTCTAAGTGGTTTATATAACGCATACATTCTTTAGGCGGCACTAACCCATATGAATCGAAATAAACAATATCAGGCGGATCAATCACGTATGCAACCCAGTGGGTTCCAGTTTCGGTGCTGTTATCGAGATTAATGATACCGGTTTCAACGCTGTTTGGTTGTGCCGGCAACTGATCTTTCATAAAGACACCTCTGAAGTTTTTAATCGCAAATTTTTTTTAGCAGCATCGAGTAAATCAAAATTGGACATAGGAGTCAAAAGACTCTACAACCAAAGATTCCTCTCGAGTTAATAAACCGTTCCTGGTATTCTCAGGCCGTTTCCGCTCTACCATGAATACGGGGTTCCTGGTAGTCTTACACCCTTTCCCTTTTTCAATCAAATCGTTAGTTATACAACTGTGGTATCCGAAAGGAATTTTCGTTTCGTTGAATTAACATCTTTATATTTCTAAATTTTGAATTAACCTCCCGTTTCAACTCGTACTCCTGCCCCAGTTTCCTTCTTATTTTTTCCACGATGGTAAATATCGGGACAAACACACTAACGTCATTACATAATACAAGGGAGTCACCGATAGAACTCTGGATTCGTTTCATCAGTGCATATTTCCTTGCCAGCACATATTTGTTGTTCATAGTAGCGTATTCGTTGTCCTGGAAATCAGAAATAATTTGATCACAGTTTAATCGATCTGATAATTATTTTTTTTGAGATTTTAAATTTGAAATTTCAGTTATGATCTCATTGATATTTTCAGGATTTATATTATATAATTATATATATTGATAATTGCGGTCAATTTCGACCCATTTTTTTAAAAACAGCATAAAACTTAATTAAGGATATAATACAACATATAACAATGGATTATAGAATGATTAACAATGGTATATACAATGAATGGATAAATGGTAAATGCAATGAATGGATATATACAATGAATGATTGGAGGATATATATATATATATATATATATATATATATATATATATATATATATATATATATATATATATATATATATATATATATATATATATATATATACAATGAATGAATGGATATTTACAATGAATCATTGGAGGATATATATATACAATAAATGAATAAATGGTATATACAATGAATCATTTCAGGATATATATACAATGAATGATTGGATGATAATGGCACTCTACATTCAAATTTGAACCACCATACCCCCACAAAGTCACCCTGGGTTGAATGAAAAAGTCATTCACACGGTGGCGCGGTGTGGTTGGTATGGTGGTTTCACAATTTGAATTTTGGGTCTTCACCCCCCCCAATTAAAACAATCTGTCGGTACCGTTGACAATATGCCTACGGGATTTGAACCATGGGCTCCGGCATGAAACCGCAACGCGTTACGAATGCGCTAACTGTTCTTATATACAGGTATACGCTTTAGAATATAATATGTATGTAAGTTAATACAGTTTGTCGGAAGTCAATAGCAAACAGATGTGTCAATGTACAATAAATGACGTTAATGGCGTGGTATTGACTGAATGAATGTGAATTATATAGGACAATGAATGAATTCACATACCTTTCGTGTATTTGATACTGATTATTGACAACATTGAAACAGAACCTAATACTTGAAAGAAAAAAAAAGAATATAATTGTTTGTAAACACTGCGTATTTGATTCGTTTTCTTACAAAAACAGATAATTGATTATCCTGTTGAGAATTGTGATAATTATAATCAGCCAATGAAAACCATTGAGATTAGATGACGCGTATCCATTGAAGGTAACTCTTTGCTAAGCCGACATACCCGTACGAGTTATCCCCCTTGATGTTATATACACATAGTGCAAAATTTAGACTATGAAAATTGGATATTTTGTCCAGTCTTTTTTAAATAGTAGATCGATAAATTCCCTCTGCTACTTTTCGTACTGAGGGTTCACAAATATCGAAATATCTACCAGCTTCAGTCATTGACTGGAATACCATTTCCTCGTTATTTTCTGTATTAAATGATTTCACAGGTCTCGTTGTGTGAGTATTGTCCAGTTTTCCCATTTGTAGTATTCTCACTCTGTGTAATAATTCGTAGATTATCCAATTTGTTATTCTGAGGATTGGAATCAATGTTAGCACTACATATCCATCCCTGATCAATCCATTAAACACCCCAAAGACGAATCTGTGAGAGTAAAATTTCTAATTTACAGCGCCAAACTTCAAATACCATTATCAAAATCAACTGATTTCTTCAGTCTACGGTTTCTGACAATACCATCACGGGACGCCATATAATCACTAATCACGGGATGTAGTTGAAATTCTTGGTTCATTTATGTACTATAATATTATTTGTCTAATTTATTATTTGGCCTAATTCTTACATTGGAATCTATCAATGTAGT
This sequence comes from Unio delphinus, assembly GCA_029339505.1. NCBI lineage: Eukaryota > Metazoa > Mollusca > Bivalvia > Unionida > Unionidae > Unio > Unio delphinus. Next base: position 2,658,141 of record JAQISU010000331.1, read on the forward strand.
CTTGAGGAGCTCTTATGACTCTGTCAGGGGTACAGTCAGAGTCATTGACGGAATCTTTGATGGAGTTTTTAACTCTCTTATCATAATAATGCTTCAACTCTCCGTATCTCTTACCACCACAACCGAGACACAACTGCGATTTTCCTCTAACAACTACTACACATTGTATGCAAGGGTAGGGGCCACAACTTCTTCGACGGAAGCTTTGCATATGATACCCACATAATTCTATTCTGCATGATTTGTTACACTGAGTTACTGATCTTATCATAAGCCATTTGCAATGATTCTTTATATAAAATTTCTTATTTAAATACTTGTTTAATTATAATATGAAGGAGTTCGAGAGATTTTCGAAAATTGCTAAATAGAGTCTCTGCTACACCAAAAAGTGTAATACGTGATAGAACCATGTTGTGTAAAATTTGTGATTCTTTTAATGAATTCAAACACGATGGAGCATCTCACTGTTGGTCAACATTTCGAATTGATGGTAGCGTTGATGCTACCATGAACGACGAAAGTGCAGCAGTGATAATTTCACATCTTGACAAGAAAAAGTATTTCTTAGGGTGAAATTCAATATCCGTTCAGACACGGGAGATTGGATTATCAGAGATAAATTTGAACCAATCTTGAAAGATAAAAGAACTGTCACTGTGAGTCGAGATTCCAAACCAGGAATTCTGACTGGAATTGACAAACCGTATTACGAAAGATCTTATCCTGTAACAGGAGTTGTTTATGGGATATATCCGTTAAATGACAAACCGAGTATTGAAAAACTAAAACCCATGAAATATTCGTCAAGAATGAATTGTGTAGCAGAACGAATAATAGAACACTTCACAAATGCGCTGCGTGGAAATAAATTGACCGATCTAAGACGCAACAAAAATTAAACGAATGGGGACTAACAGTAAAGGAGCGGGGGCAACAATTCAAAATGAGTCAGAGTTAGAACGAATACTAAAATTCCCAATATCGGTAACGTCGATAACAGGCGATATATTAAAGGAACCGAAATATAACTCGAAAGGAGCTCCAATCAAAATTATTGATCATAACAAACACGCATGGACATCTGCAGTAACAATATTTCCACGGGATAGAACAATACAATATATATCCGCAAAGATCTCAGGAGAAGAATTCTCAGAGAAAAAATTATATGATTTTATTTACCAGTTGAGTAAAAACGATCCTGTGTCAGTGTGGTTACTTCACAGTTTTGAGAACGAAGAAGACAAATTCAATCAATTAGTAAGACCCAATGCAGAATTATACCGCACTGAAGCACTCCATGATGCGATGAAAAAATTAGCAAGTTTTTGAACAGAACACGACGAACAATTATTAACAAATTGTTTTACAATTGAGTCAGTTGCAGCTCAAACACGTGGAAACCACCAAAAGCTGAATATCTATCAGATATCAAATCAAGCTGCATCGAATATAACCATGGTGGATTATGGAATACAAAATATGACCCCAAAAATATTATTTCGGTTGATATGGTAGCGTGTTATCCCAGAAGTTTTCTTGGGCACGGAAAATGCGCTGAGTACTTCAAGCGATTTGGACATCCCACACACGAGATGGCCCGTGTTGCTATTAATGGACCACTGCGGGATTTTGATTTAACCAGATTCGCTCGTGTAGTATCATATGAATTGGCTACAGGACTTCATCCGTGCTGTTATGTGTGGATTGGTAGACACATCTCTGAAAAACACTGGATACCAATAGTGTTATTACGATATATGACTGATTGTAAAATGCTGATATCGCTGATTGTCAGTGAAGCAATTATATCATATTGAGCGCAGACTGAGGTCTGGTTACCACAACCTGATAGTCTAGATAGCATAATCAGCGAAAATAGAAAACAACTCCCCGATCTCGACGAAGAATATATCGTTAAATGGTCCAAACAGCTATTTGAAGTTAGAAATAAAGACACAAAATAACTCGCTAGAAGAATAATCGGTAAATTCTCTCAGGGTGGAAAATACAACAATACAAGAGATTCTTCGCGGTTGATTATAGATAGCGTCAAATACGATTTTATAATCGCGGATCTAACATCTAAGGGTATATATGTAAATCGAAAAGACGCTTTCTTGTCCAATGGAACCAAATTGGGTAAAATTGTTACTTACAACGATGGATACAGTCTTCAGTATACACATTTGAGGGCGTCTATGCTGGCTTATGCTTCTATTAATTTATTTTCAATGATAAATAGATTTCCTGACACTGCAGTTAGAGTAGAAACTCATTCATTTTATATAAAATCGCGACACAGCGAAGCGGTGGCCAAATTCACTAATTATGACGAGAGCTGGGGATCATAGAGAATTAAAAAGGAAATGCTGCGTGATTATTCCAAATCAGCATATGTTACGATTGAAGATAATTACTTGAAAAATAATCAGATATCAGAACTATCTAATGCACCGCAGATATCTGATCCAATATGCAGATACAAAATCATTTACTTAAACGGCTGTGGTGGGTCAGGAAAGACGACTCGTGAGATATTTCGTGGGAAATCAAACATGATCGTGCTAACACCGACCCACATACTTGCCAGAGAGATTAAACAACGAGGAATTAATCACAGTTTCTTTCGATGGAAAGGCGATGAATGGACTCCTGATCGAATAGGTGAGAAATTTATTCCTGAAGTCATAATTTGGGACGAGATATGCACAGTGTCGTTAGATGTATTACAAAAGTTTCTCGAGTGGCTATTGTTAGCGAATGCAAAAGTAATAATGTGTGGCGATCATAGCAAACCACCACCATTTGTCGGTTTATCCCCGCATGATTGGCTAAAGAATTTTGTAGACTATTATGAAGAAAGTAATACTGATCATAGAGCACTTGATGAACAATTACGCGAGTTAAAAAAACTAATTAGATTACAACTTGATGAAATCCAATGTGAAATAGCGTCTGAAATAATTTCGGAAACACCATTCAATGATTTCTGGGAAGCGTGGAGACCAAACGATTTGCTAGTGGCAAGTATAAAAATAGTCAGAGACACAGTTCAAATGAAGTTATTTGAATTGCATACAGAAAAAATTGCAACACTTCCAGTGCCGCTGTGTTATAGACCCAAGGATACACGAAAACAATATATCGAAGTTGATATTCCAGGCCAAAGTGAAAAGCAGATTCTCGTATTAAATGATACTGTGCTGGTTGATATCAATGTCGTCGAACGCTTCCAGTGCCATTGTGTTATAGGCCTACGGGTACACGAAGACAGGATATCGAAGTTGATATTCAAGGCCTGACAGAGAAGTAGATTCTCGTATTAAATGATATTGTGTCGGTTGATATCCGTGTTGTCCAAAATTCATTACGCGCTGATAAATCCCCATCGACGCCAGGTTACGCAGCGACGATACATTCTTCACAGGGATTAACTATATCAGATACAATTGTTTGGATGGTAGATAATCACATCGAGTGGTCGAATTAAGTTTATCTCGCTATGTCCAGAGTACCAAGAATAAATCAGATTCGAAGAATTGTTTTGGATGATAATGACACTACAATCAATGATATTGTCAGCGATGATATAATCAGGAAAAAAAACTATCTGGTTATAAACAACAGGATACAAAAAAATAAACTAGAATTTGATATTGATGCTGAATTAATAATTACACTGATAAAAACAATAATCACTGCGCGAGTTGCAATTGTACGATGAGTTGGTGTTGGTCGGATAAAGATCCTCGCCAATTTACCGTTGACAGAAAAAATAGCAGTGTTGGACATATCAGAGATAATGTGATGCTGACTTGTCTTGAGTGCAACAGACGAAAAGGTGCTCGTTAAGACCACGCGGTGGTAATTGAGTATCCTCGGGTATCACTTGCAGTTGTTCAGGATGAAATCCTCGCTGAAGAGCAGTTGAATCCAATCTATGGATTGCTGGTCTACCCATGGATCGTGTTATACTAGATATTTTATGCGTGGTGACACTCCAAATAGGATCAGTAGCTCTTTTTTTGCCACCTTCGAGCTCTCCTGGTTCATATAAATATCTAACAGTGACATTACCGAGTATTGCTTGTTTTGAAAAATCCTTTTGCGGTTTTACAGGTATATACTTTTTTTTAATCGCGTTGTTAGGTTTCATATTAATTGTTCGAGTAATCTCGTTATTCAGGGCGGTAATTATGCCTGGTAACCTCTTGACCCATTCACGGGATCGTTTATCTTGAATAAATTTCTTCGCATATTGATATCCAAAATAACTGCTCAGCAATCGTCCAATTAAATCATTCAATAATTGCCTGATCGCGATGTAATGCTGTATGTCCTCGTCTTAACGCAGTATTATGATTCTTCATTATTGATAGAACCGCACCCTGAAATTCCTTGCCAGGATCAACTTGTAATAGATTTGGCCAACGCAGAGGACCCCTTCAATAAATCCTTTCAAACGCAGAAGCGACTTCAGTAGATGATTTTGTCTTTAGCGGCTATGCTTGTTTGTATCGACTCGCAACATCAACTACGGTTAACGCGTATTTGTAAACACCATCATGCGGCAGAAATAGTATATCAGCCTGATGAACTTCATTAGGAACGGTCACATCAAAATGCGAGTAGTTAATTTGTTTAGGCGGCGGTAGATAAATTTTTCATATCACCTGTTTCGATAACCAATCCGCTGCAGTGGTATTTTTCACCTTTGCTGCGCTAGCTAGTTTACCGATTGCTGCTTTACCCCTTCATTATCCTCTTGGAGAATAATAAAAAGATTTCATGTTGTTATTAATTATCAGCACCTAACATTAATTTACCTTTCATCGCCGATTTTACTAACCATCATGAAGCCAATTTTTCTCTGAAGGATTTATCAGTGATAGAATTCAAACTGATAGAACTCGCCGACCTTTGGTCCCCACTTGACACTCAGCTCTCACATGTGGCTCCAAGAAGATGTGACATACGAAGTGGTCACATCCCGGAAAACTGCATCGACTGGCCGGCTAAAGCAGGCTGATGGTAGCTGGCGGGTCTTAAACCCTCGGTGCGTTAAGCTTTCTCTACCTAGAATGTGAAGACTCGATTTGGCATCATGCGCGGAGGAGCCACCAATTGCTCAACGGGCAGACAGGCGATTCCCAACAATGTGCCATGGAGCGCAAAGTTCACGACGGGACAAGTAGGATATCTTGGTCATCCACTGCACTCAAATCCAGCCGTATCGACGTTGTCGTGCTGCTGCACTCAGATGGTTTTGGGCGATAGAGTGAGGTCGACAAACTGCGTAACACTTCCTCACTTAAAACAATGTCACGGCGCAAGTCATTCTTGTCATCCACGCCATCTCATTTCATCATCCACTAAATTCCTGAGGCTACAGGCAAGCGATGAAGTGGCATGTGTGGTTACACTGGCATCCGTAAACTTAAACCTGCACAGTGGCGGCTCGGGCCATTAGGGTCGTTCACCACTGACATGGAGCAGTAGAGTCAGGCAGCCCCCTGAATGACTGAGCGGCCCTCTTCAGGAATGCACTGTTTACCTCCATGGCATGAGGAAGGAGATAGAAAAAGGTACCCTAAACATCGCATGCTCTAAACTTACCAATCCAGCTTACCGATTGATCCTCTCACACTTTCCGCATGGGATGTACGCACCTTACTGATCAGAGACGATGCAGAAAGACCCCAGCGGAATGCTGCTTTAATAGGAAGGAAATCGCCAGATACAACGTAGACATTGCTGCCTTGAGCGAGACCCGGCTTGCAGGCACACTCTTTTGGATATGTCAAGGACGTGAAGAGCGCCATGAGACTGCTGTCGGTCTTGCAGTAAACAGAGCACTGCTTGTCAAATTGGCTGGACCTCCCAATGCAGTAAATGAAAGACTGGGTCACTGTATCAGCAACGGTCTCCTTTTGATCCAGATTTGCACCGAGTATGAACTGCTGATCATCAATACAGTCTTCCGCATCCCTACCCATAACCAGACATCATGGATGCACCATTGCTTTATGCCTGGCGACTTATCGACTAGGTCATTGCCAGGAAGAAGGACAGGCAGGTGCGTATGACCAAGTTCTTGTGCAGTTTTGACTGCTGAACATACAACCGCCACATCATCACCAGCTCAACAGCCGCATTCAGACCAAATGACGGACACAGGGAATAAAGGCTCCTAAACGACCGAACATCACCAAGTTGAAATGAACTAGTACCAACAGAGTCTGTTAGGTGCCATGGAAGAACGTCTGAAGTCCACACCTCTCGACAATCAGAATATGGTGACTGACTGGCGGCATTTAGAGATCTAGTCTACAGCACAGCTTCGGAAATCCTATTACCTTCAACCAGGAAACATCAAGACTGGTTCGATCAGAACTGCAACGAGATTAAACAGTTGCTATATGAAAAACACTGCCTCTTTCAATCCTACCTCAAGAACCACAATTCCACTTCTAGGAAAGATGAGTACAACAATGTACGCAGAATTGTACAGCAGAATCGTCGTCAGATGCGAGACACATGGCTGAGCAACAAATCTGATGAGATCCAGTGCTACGCAGACCAGCATGACATGAAGAACTTCTACAATGCCGTGAAATAAGTGTATGGACCTACATCCTCTGGATCATCTCCCCTCCTTAGCACAGATGGGAACACACTAATTACGGACAAAAAGAGGATTCTTAATCGATGGGCTGAACACTTTGACAGCCTCCAGAATCACCCCTCATCCATCAATGATGACGCCATTAGTCCTCTGCCCCAACTACCCATCAACAAAGCACTGGATGACCCTCCAACCTTGTTGGAGACACAGAAAGCGATCCTTCTGAATTCCGGAAGCATAGCATCTGGCTGGTTCAGACTCCGACATAGCCAATGGCTACAAGAAGGGAGGGGGGGCAGCCCTGATAGAAAGGCTCCACCATCTGTTTGTGCTGATGTGGCATCAAAAGACCATCCCCCAAGAATTCAAAGACGCTTCCATAATCCACCTGTATAAGCACAAAGGTAACCGCGAGGTCTGTGACAACGACCGGGGTATATCCTTATTCTCAATTGCAGGAAAGATACTCACCACAATCCTAATTCACCTCCTCACTACACACCTTGACCAGGGACTACTGCCATAAAGGCATTTTGGATTCCGAAAAGAATCTGGAACCATCGACATGGTGTTTGTTGCGAGGCAGCTACAATATAAAACACTGACCTTTTCTCCATCTAAATCGACTTGGTAAAGGTCTTTGATACTGTCAACAGAGAATGCTTGTGGAAAGTAATGGCCAAGTACGGGTGGCCAAGAAAACTTTATATCCATGGTGCAGCATTTCCACGATGGCAAGCAGGCACAAGTCCATGACAATGGAGAGAGACATTCCTAGTAACCAATGACGTCAAGCAGGGTAGTGTTCCGGCACCGAAACTGTTCAGTATATTGTTATCTGTCATGCTGACTAATGCTTTCAAAGATGGAGAGGTTGGAGTCCGTATCAGGTACCGTACTGATGGAAAACTATTCAATCCCAGAGGGCGTCAAGCGAAAACCAAGGTTATGACGGACACCATCAAGGATTTCTTTTTTCCTGATTACTGCGCCCTCAGTGCATGCTCAGAAGCCGACCTGCAATGCAGCGTTGACAAATTAGGCGTGATGATGGCTTTGTCATGGCCCTGGAAAACTACCATATATGTGAGATGTGTCATTGGCTCCAATAATTTAATGTGTTGTTGTGGAAACTGAAAAAAGACCAATCATATGCTTTTGTGACGTAACTTAGTAACACGCATGATTGTCAGCCGGAGAGAGAGAGAGAGAGAGAGAGAGAGAGAGAGAGAGAGAGAGGGGGGGAGATATGCCTGACTAGTTAAAAATCCATTTGCAGTATATACAAAACTAGAATCTTTGTTTTCCCTTGGATTTGCTGCTTCTCCCAACCCCGCAAAAATTCTAGCGGTGTATATACTAGTCTTCGTGAGAAGCGGCTGTGACATTAATCCAATAATGCAGTCTGGTCTCATTAAGAGATACACTGTAGTAGTGTCATCTCCCATAGTGATTAAGAGAAAAAAAGTTTAGTAGTATGGTCTTAATCTGTATCGAGGTCAAGGTCTAACAAACCTAAAATAACATAAATAAATAAATAAATAATACACAAATACCTCTTCTGCCTTCCGATTATTCGTACAGACATTCCATTTATTTAATGCCAGCATTTTTAAATTCTTTCTAAGTCATGAAATTATGCTTTTGTAAAGGATACATTTTCATTTTATTTCACATAAAGCACTAAGTCAGAAATTACGTATTATCTATATAGTAAAAAACAGGTAAACAGGGAAGCGTGGCATTGTTATTCAGGCCAAAGTAGTTTACACAGTTTCCAAATCATACACACCTTTGCCTTACAAAATGTATGAATATAATAGCGCTCTTTGCATAACAAATCAATCGATAAACTGAATGCTTTATCTACAGTCTATGATGATTCATGCACACAAATGTAAAAACCGTATTTGGAATGGGAAAAAAGGGGGATTCCCTACTATTCATAAAGTATGCTAACGAATAATTCCTTTCTAAGCTTACATAAAAGACAGGCTACCTCAGTGACTATCTTAATTCAACCACACACAAAAAAATGTTTATATGGAATAACCGTGTTTGGAAAAGAACAAGAAATCGAGCATAGTATTTCAAACTGAAATGATTTGATCTTTTATAAGATTTTATATCCATTCAATATTGGCACGACAATCACGAATCACGAAATAGTATATAACGATTATATTTGTGTGTGTGTGTAATCGTTTTGGAAAACTATGTGGCTGTCATACACATTAATTAGTTTTATATAACTAATAGGTACTTTAATACCAAAGAAAAGAAGAACACCCCATTAGAATTATAAATAAAGAAACAAAAGAAAAATAACATTCTTGATATGTCATAGATGCCGATAAGGCCGAAACGTGTGTGCATGTGTGTGCGAGCGTGTGTCTATTTTAACAAATGTGTGAGCTTCTGGAACTCTGATCATTCTTCTTTTTCTTCTTCTTCTTCTTCTTCTTCTTCTTCTTCTTCTTCTTCTTCTTCTTCTTCTTCTTCTTCTTCTTCTCATTATTATTAATATTATTATTATTATTATTATTATTATTATTATTATTATTATTATTTCATTGTACATTGAATATATTCACACATATCTTCGTAATGGGATAAATTAATTATCTGACCCATAATGTGTTTGTAAAGTTGCTTTATAGCTGAATGCGTCATACCGATGTGTCATAGAGGCCCAATAGATGCCATGGAGATTTTGCTTTCTAGCTGAATGCGACATGCCGATGTGTCAGGGAGGTCCAGCAGATGCCATGGAGGTTTCAAAGACCACGGAGCATCCTCCTACGTTAACTGGGTCAAGGATCGCCTTGGAGCAAACACCACAGAAACTAGATAAACAATAGCGCGCGCACACACACACACACACACACACACACATGTCAGAAAAGTCTTTGGATGATATTGTACAAGAAAAATTCTTTATGTCACTGACGTTAACAGTCATCACTGTAAGGATTACTACAATAAGATAGTCTGTATATATTAAGTGAGTTATATTATTAATATATATTTATTTAAAGAAAAACATGTATAATTATAATGCAAATGCAGTTTATAGCAACAAACGTCAGAATTTAAACCTATGTCATAATGTAAACGATATGTAACGTAACTCTTTACTCAAGTTATTTTCTTACCTTTTCTTTTGTGCAAAAGTATAGAACTACTTTCCTTTCGGACGTGAACAATAATATTGTGGTGAGTAGTTCCTTCTTAGTTCACCAAGAATGGATAAACATATAACGTTACCTTTTTTTTGTAAACAACGATTATACAATGCATCATAACAATCCCCTGCAATCGTTATAACAATCCCTTGCAATTTTTATAACAACGCAGTGTTTATAGTAACATTATGCAGTTGTTATAACAGTTCTTCGCGTGAGTGGTGACATATGGTTGGCGTTGTAAATAATAATATTATTTAGTACAGCTCACGGTACAAACTCATTTCCCAAAGTAAACCTATGCTAACACCGTGATATTAAAAATTCAAGAACTTAAAATGTTTGAGTGTTCATGATTAAACCTATACACCAGGGAATTATTCGGTTGCTGACCACCGAATAGTTGTGATCTAATATTATGCCAACTGTGTTATACTCGTAATATTGCTAGTGCTATCTCTTTCACCGGAATAGCAGTAGGGAAATTCACACTGAATTCAGGATTGGTTGAGGTTATTGAGATCATGCTGGTTTTCACTGGGGTGGTATTTTCCGCTAGTCGTTGAAGTAGTTCTTGCGATGTTGCCATTGTTATTATATTAGTATTGTTTTTCTAATTTTGACATCGCGGAATCATAAACACGTACCATCGCGGAAAACTCACTATCGGATATTAATGTGTCATCGAGTGACGACGATATCATCGAGGATAATACCGAGTACGCTGTTGACACAACATGAAATTTAACTGCGTAATCCTGTAGTTTACACTGGCTACATGATGATATTTTTTTTTATTATCGTAATTATTGCAGCGATTATTGTCGCCGCTGATATACAAATTGGAACAGCTATTAGAGCTACCATTGTCACCGAGGAGAGTATAATACCGGCTTCAGTAATTACACCTGATACCGAGTACACGGTAACATCAACTGCGGTAATTCTTCGTGGGTATATTTTTTATTTTTGTTTGATATTCCTCGGTGGGTGTTTTGAGTTTAGTTTGATATTCTCTGACCTGATCATAGCGATACTGCTGTGACGTTGCCGATGATGACATTGTATTTATTACAACAGATTTTAATTAAGTTGTTTACTCAAATCGGCTACGAATGCCACATACCATGTTACTGATGTCCTGGCAAGTTTATCATCGATTGCTATTATTGTGAATTGCTCAATTGAATCTTTATCGATGATCGTTGATATCATAGTGTTAACTCCATTCGAACTCGTCGATGAAATATTAAACTGAGCCGGCGACACTAGTGTTAATCAATAAATACATTTGATGGTCGAATGATATTTAATATGTTATTTTGTGGTGTCCACGCAAATGATCCGTGTTGAATCGTATATTCCAATTTTATATTTTTCTCATGAGGAATTTTGATATTTTCAATGATTTTTATCATCCTCGATGCATCATCTCTGATTGCCTCGATTGTGTTTTTCATCTCTTCGATGGATATTTTACATCTGGGAGTTTTATATCGAGTTTATCCAATAAGGTGACAAAGAATTTCTCAATGAGATTTTTACGAAAAGTTGAAAACTTCTCATCGTGGTCTTCATATCTACATTGTAATGTTGCTAATTCTAACATAGCAGTTTTTATCTCTGTGAGATTCGGTGTGGTCACAGGTGGAACCCCAAAGAAATTAGCGACTGGAAGTTGAACCTCAGTAACAGATTTTTCTAAACCCGCAAATTGATTTACTTTAGAGTTTAGATTGTCAGTAAGTGTTTTTAATGATCATGCAGATGATATATAAGTGTTATCGAGTGTTGATATTTTATCCACAATAGTTGAAACAAGTAAACTCGGTTTGAATTTACCCTCCTTGGAAAACAACGCGATAGTATCTTCTACTGCGTGGCGTCGTTTAACTAAACTATCATACAGGGAAACATTACTTGTTTCAATTTACCCTGACGATCTTGAAATACGATTTCATTGGGGTCAACATTGCGGTTTAGCATCTCGGATATTTCATCTTCCATTATTCTTTTTACATCACCGGTTACAGATATTTCCGTGGTGTTTTTTTCAGGTTTGAGAGGGATCTTCCCCAAATATCAATCATATTATTTTATATAATTTCCCTCTAAAATGCGATTACTCGTATATTCGTGTACGGTTTTAAGTGGTGGTTTTCCAGATGATGAAATAGCGTCGAGGACATTCAGGTTTGAGAGGGATCTTCCCCAAATATCAATCATATTATTTTATATAATTTCCCTCTAAAATGCGATTACTCGTATATTCGTGTACGGTTTTACGTGGTGGTTTTCCAGATGATGAAATAGCGTCGAGGACATTCAAAACTTCTATGCGACATATTGGTGGGTCGGTCATTTTCTGTGTTGGTAGCGTGGAATACCAGATAGGGTTTTTTAAGTGGTTTATATAACGCATAAATTCTTTAGGCGCCGCTAACCCATATGAATCGAAATAAGCAATCACATGCGGATCAATTTGCGTATGCAACCCAGTGAGTTCCAGGTCCGGTGTTGTTATCGAGATTAATGATACCAGTTTCAGTCTTTTTTGGTTGTTTTGGTAATTGATCCCTCATAAAAACACCTCAAAAGTTTTTTATCGCTAGTCTTTTAGTAGCATCGAGTAAATCAAAATTTGACATCGGTGATATTGTTAGTAAACTGTTCCTAGTCTCAGGTCCTTTCCGTTGTACCATGAATACGGAGTTCCTGGTAATCTTAGACCCTTTCCCTTTTTTGTATCCTCGTTCTTTTTTTGGTTCATATGCTTGAGCAATACTATGTACTGCTTTGGCACCAAGTGCTACAGCGGCTCCTAACGCAGCGGCTTTACCAGCTGCAGTTAATGCTGGAATCGCAGCGAGAAGTGGAAATGCACAACCTGATTTTATCATGTCTTTGATCGCAACTGCAGAGAGAGTAACCTGAACACCTTTTTATCTTTGAGTATTTTTAGTGATTTCGATTGCAATTGTTTAATTTGACCAGGAGTCAACTTAACACTAACATGACTATATGACCTTTTTATTTAATAACAGATTGATCTAATTGTCTACATATTTTTGGAAAACACTACATGTTTTCTACTGGTGCATCAACTACTCTCATTCGCCCACCAACACCTTCAAGTAGCATTGATTTGTCACTGAGAATGACAGCAATTGCTCTTTATCTACCACCAGGAGGAGGATGTCGTGTTACACGAGCACGGAAGTGTATGTCAACAACGGATTGTCTGGTTAAGTCAAGATGTTCCAGCAAAAATTAGTAGATGGGATATAGTTTTCTAAAATCCAACTGTGATATTTGCAGACCAGTATCTACATTATTAGCACGTCCCATAAATGTCAGCAAACGATGATACGCGCGTGCTATTTGGTTTTGATCGTAATTAAGTAAAATATCTTCAGATGGTTCTTGTTGGCTGTTTGTCCTCAACGAGACTTCATTAACACCGAGTTGATCAAATATCATATGGCTGCGTATTTGTGAATTTAATTGCTCCTTATCCTGTAACGCAACAAATATGTGCCGCGGTGCAGAAAATCTATGCTTTGATGCAAGGTTCCATGTAAATATACAATTAACAGAGGATTGCATAGTATCTGTTGTCAATGTTAGCCATGATAACAATGATTTTACTCCATGATCCATAATTGATAGTAATTTGTCCTCTGCGGTGTTTGATGGAGTCATTACTGGCATCCACAGTGAGAGTTTTGTATGATTACTTTGCCATTGCCAGCATCTGGATGTGCAGGATCTGCTGGCATCCTCCAGACTGCATCATTATCATTGCCTATTTGCACGAGGATTACTGTATGCTTCGCTCCATTGATAACTTTTCTAACTATTCTGCAAAATCCAAATATAAGATGCAGTGGAATCGCGCATGAAAATAATCTATGTTGTCGTCCAACATAAATGCGCGTGTTACAGACCCTAAGTTGTAATTAGGATCATTAATTATAATCATATCTTCGACATTAACATCAGCAGGATTAGAAGGCGTTTGGTCGTCTTATAATATATGGATCCTTTCCAGCACGATAATTAACATCCTTGGCGAACATCATAGATGGACCTGATGATCTTGTATAATCATCAGAGTATCTTGCTAACTCCACTATTGTTGTTGCAACATCAACATCATGGTCTTTGGATTCAATTTCTCTTTCATCAATCATATATCTGGCACTCTCGAATAGTGTCATGATACCATTATTGACAAAACCAACTGCGACATTTAGGGTATATGGTCGATCATTAGCAGCATGATTATTTGTTACAATTTCTCCTTCTACTTTAATAAATGCTTCAGTGTTCAGAAAGTATTTGCTGGTATCATGGACCTGAAGTTCGATTCTTGATCGACTGTCTGGATGTACTGCATTATAGGAATATAATTGATAATCGCGTTCAAAATCATCCTTGGGTACTGGGGCATCTAAATCAACGCTCTATCAGGAGACGATTGGAACATTTTATTATATATTTCTTAATCTAAATCGCGATTTCAAACTACTTCCCGCTATCATATTTGCAGTAATATTTCTCTGTGTATCATATCCTTCATTGTTCACCGATGCTTCTTTTTGATCTACTGCGTTATTTATTATTTTGCTAATACTTGCAGGCATAATTTTCGTAGATGGTAGTGGTCCTAGTGACCTCGTCACCGATGGTTTCTATGGTCGCCGAACAAACGCAAGTAGTTTTTTTTAGCGGCGGAAAATGCTTTCCCGGCAACATCACTAACAGCGCTAATACCTTTATCACGAATAACATCAATAGCTTTCATCGATAACTGTTTTGCGATTGGTGTTTTTTTGGGAGCCATTCTCGTAAACAATCCTGCAATGGTATTGCAGAAACCATCTCCATAGTACGCTTTATAAACCGGCAATCGTGCGTTTACTACGTAGACAATGATTGGTTTATTGTTGTTGTAGTGTATGATCATCTTATTTAAATAACATTTATCTAATGTGGTAATTAGTCAATATGATAATCATCAACTAGATCATCAATAAACTCTCGTTATACACCGATATCCATGATACCACCCTCAAATAGTCGTCTGCAGATATCAGCGGCCTCGTTAATTATTTCCGGTGAGTTATTTCCAGTTCGTATTCTCCCTACGAGAATTTCTAATCGTGATATATCCCCTTCGAATACTACTAGGACAACGAACTAGACCACTACCCGAAACCACGCTTGGAGCTCCACTCTGAGAAAATCCACTTGCGAATTGTTTAGTTGTACCAGTTGCACCTTGTATGGGATCAACTATAGCTCTTATTTTTATTTCCTCGGGGGTTTCATATGGTGGTGGAGCACTTTTTATATTATCTATTTTATCCATATAACTCTTAAAATTTTTATTATCCTTTGAGGTTCTAAATCCACCTTGTTTTGCCAAATATAAATTTTTTGTACCAGGATTCAAAATCTCTTATAGATTTTTCAAATCCATCATTTATATATTTTTCCCTTGTCTTTTTTGAGCTGTTTTAACAGCAAAATCAGCTAAATCATTATCCGTGGTAAAGTTTATAATTTCAGCCTTCAGGTGAATATATTCTCTCCCTCGAAATTTCTTCTTCTTTTTCAAGTTGTTCTTGTTTAAGTTGTTTAGGCTGTAGTTGTTCAAGTTGTTCAGGTTGTTCCTGTTCAAGTTGTTCAAGTTGTTCTTGTTCAAGTTGTTCAGGTTGTTCTTGTTCAAGTTGTTCATGAAGTCGTGCAGTAGCTATTATATCACAAGGAAGTGTTTTTAGGGATTTGTTTGTTTGCTTGGACTCTTTGCTATTTTCTCATGTACAGGAAGAAGGGCTGTTTTCCCTAGTTGCCCCTCAGGAATATCTCCCCATATGGCTTTTTCTGTGGTCGATACAACTTTCCCGGTTGCTGTAGTAACGGGTTTGAATAAATTTTCAGTACCTGTTGCAAATAAGTTTGAAATTCTTGTCTCGTTTGTAACTTGTTTCTAACAGAATCGCGAATCGGAATAAATGTTTTCATTGCAGCCAATCGCTCGCGGGCTAATTTTGTTGTTAGGGTTTCATTTACCATTTTAAATTAATATACGATTTAAATTGTAAGTGAAAAATCCGTAGATACTCACCCACCCCCGAAATCTCACTACCGTGTTTTCATTACTTCAAAAGAAAATAACACTATCATACCTGTTTTTATAATTTGTCTCGGTGATTTAATCAATGGGGCCTATAGAATTTCATCTCATACAATTTGTCAAGTATGTGGATTATTCATACGTGCAATTTGTACATGTCAGTTGTGTTCTCTACGTTGAAATGATATGGCTGGTTTTCACGCTACGATATGTCAGATTGATGTTTTAACAGCTCTATCATAGATGGACCAACTTCGATAATATGATTTTACTAAACTTTTTCATGCTCCACTTTTTTTTCACTCGGATTGATTATCATTGTTGACACATCTTGGATCAGTGAAGAGATTTTTCACTATGTTGGGCCGCCGAGAGGTTAATTCGGTGTATTATTCTGCCTCATAATGCTTTTAATTGTTTTGATTTTTGAGTTGATTGTGCGTCTGATTTGATACTGTTTGCCAAGTTCGGCCCTGACCTTTTCGGCCGCAGTGAATAACGGAATGAATATATTTACGTCATTGTTATATGCAAAAGAGTCATAAATTGCGTGTTGAATAAGAGACTGTTTCCTCGGCAAGACTTACCTATTATTCCGAGCGCAATCATCAATATCTTGAAAATCAGAAAGAATATGATTACAATCTAATTTATCTGACAGTTGTATTTCTTGATTTTTCAAATTTGAAATCTCATTTATAATGTTATTCATATATTCGAAATTCATTATATCATATATTATATATATAATATTTATATTTTGTATATCAAAAACAAAAATGAAATAAACAGTAGCCATTCACCTTATTGGCCTTTGTATCTTTCATAGGGTTCTTTTTCTTTCAGATTTTTTTCTCTTCTTTGTTTTCTCTTTCAGATTTTTTCTTTCCTTTTACCCTATGACCGTTTTTTTTTAAACCGACAGTTCAGTCTGAACCATCATATGGGGTTACCCTAGTGTGACATAGAGCTTTTTGCATCCATGTTACTGTTTATTTTGGGGGCGCTCATTGATGTTGTACACCTTCCCCCAAGAATTTTATTCCCAGGAGTGTAAAATCACACCATCACGTATTTGACGTGATGGGAGGTGTACATGAAGTACCCTTTCGGGCTGGCGCCGCCAATTATATAGAATTGCCGTCCTATCGGTACCGTCGACAATAATGCCTGCCACGAGATTCGAACGCTGGGCCCCAGGACGAGATCCCAACCGTGTATGGAATACACTAGTGTTCGTAATCTACGGATATATAATTTTAAATATAATATATAGTATGTCGTAAAGAATCTAACGAATAATGTATACTGTAGATGAAAATCGTATATCAATCGTAGATAAAAATCATAGATTTCACTGTAGTTAAAACTCAGAGACAAAACAATTATAAAATTTCAAGTCAAACCATCACAAAAAAATAAACAATTCAGTTAGACCATGAGTCATTGAAAAATCCCATTGAGATCCGTAACAACAACAAAAGAGTTATCTCTGTTTCGGAAACTACACATGCAACCCCACACGAGGTATTCCTCTCTGGTGCTATAACATATAGTACAAAATGAAATTCAGACGTAAACGAATTGAATTCTGTTTCCAGTTCGTTTCGAGATAGCGGATTTATAAATTCCTTCTACAACGCGTCGAATCGAGGGTATACAAATATCAAAATAATTGCCGGCTTCATTCATTGATTGAGATATTCTTTCTTCGTTAGTTGCTGTATTCAGTGGTGTTATAGGTCTATTTCCTATTGATTTACATGTACCAGTTTTTTTCCAAACACAGTATACTCACTTTGTGAGAGAGCGCGCAAATTATCCAATTTGTTATTTTTGGGAAATCCATCAATATGATCGATTACAAGACCATCCGGGATGTCTCTGTTGAACACCTCGTAGACAAATCGATGACAGAGATATTTTGTCCTTCCAGCAGTAAACATCAAATAACCAAGATCATTGTCCCACCCTAATGGTTTCTTCAGTCCGCGCTTTCTGACAATACCATCACGAGATGCTTCATAATTGGTAATCACGGGATGTGGTTGAAATTCTTGGCTCATTTGTATACTACAAATTATTTGTCTACCTAATTATTTGGTTTAATTATTCCTTGAGAATCTTTCAATGCAGTCTTGAGGTGTTCTTATGATTTTGTCCTTGATGGAGTCAGTCATTGAAATAATCCTTAATTCGTTTATCATAATAGCGCTTAAGCTCTCTATATCGCTTACCACCACAATTGAGACACAACTGTGATTTGCCACGCACACCTACCCCACATCGTATACAGGTTAACGGCCCAAAACTTCCCCGTCGTACGCTTTGTAAGTGTTATCCGCATAATTCATTTCTGCATGATTTATTACAAGCGTCTGCTGATCCTATCATAAGCCAGTAGCAATGATTCATTATATAGTAAGTCTTTATTTAAATACTTGTTTTAATTATAATATGGAGGAGTTCGAGAGAATATCGAAAATTACGCCTTGGACAAATGCTAAATTCAATCTCGATAGAGTATCTACTGATGCACCAAATAGTATAATAAGTGATAGAAGCATGATAGTTAAAATCCATGGCGCATTAATGAATTGAAGCGCGATGAAGCAACTCACTGTTGGTTAACATTTTGAATCGATGGTAGTGTTGATGCTACCATGAACGACAAAAGAGCAGCAGTGATAATCTAGCATCTTGACCAGAAGAAGTATTTTTTTTCAGAATCGGGAAATTGGATTATACGCGACAAATTTGAACCCATCCTGAAATATAAAAGGACTGTCACTGTGAGTCAGTGTTCCAAACCAGGAATTCTGACTGGAATTGACAAACCGTATTACGAGAGAGCTTATCCTGTAACAGAGGTAGTTTATGGGATCTATCCGATAAATGCCACACCGAGTATTAAGAAATTAAAACCCATGAAATATTCGTCGCTGAATTGTGTAGCAGAACGAATAATAGAGCATTTTACAAATGCGTTGCGTGGAAACAAATTAACGGATCTAAGACGTAAAAAAAATAAACAAATGGGGTTTCACTGTTTAGGGAGAAAGGTGCTACAATGAAAAATGTTGCCACGTTAGAGCGGATACTAAAATTCCCAATAACCGTAGTGACGGTAACAGGCGAGATATTATATGAACCGAAATATAAATCGAGAGGATCTCCAATCAAAAGTATTGACCATAATGCACACGCGTGGACATCTGCAGTAACAATATTTCCTCGAGATAGAACCATAAAATATTTACCCGTGTAGTTCCCGGGAGAAATTATTTTATGTTATTTACGAGTTAAGTAAAAACGATCCTGAGTCAGTGTGGTTACTTCACAGTTTTCAAGACTAATAGGGTAAATTCGATCAATTTGTAAGACCCAACGGCGAAATATACCGTACTGAAACTCTTCACAACGAGATGAGAAAACTAGCTGGTGGTTTTTCAACGGAACGCGACGAACAATTACTAACAAACAGTTTTACCGTTCCGTCAGTTGCAGCTCATTTCGCGAGAAAGAGAAATCTATGGAAACCAACAAGAGCCGAATTTCTTTCAGATGTGCTGTCAAGTTGTGTGAATTATTACCATGGCCGATTATGGAATACAAATATGACCCCGAAAGTGTTATTTCGGTTAATATGGTTGCGTGTTATCCAGGGAGTTTTATCAGGTATGGAGAATGTTCTGAGTATTTTAAAGGATTTGGGCATCCCACACACGAAATGACCCGTGTTGCGATTAATGGATCACTTCCCGATTTTGATTTAACCGGATTCGATCGTGTGGTATCATTCGAAATTTTCATCCATGCTGTTATGTTTGGCTTGGTAGACACATCTCTGAAATCACTGGATGCCAATAGTGTTATTACGGTATATGATTGATTCTAAAATACTGATATCGCTGATTGTCAGTGAAGCAATTATATCATATCGAAAACAAACTAAAGTCTGGTTACCAAAACCCGATAGTCTAGATAGTATAATCAGCGCAATCAAAAAACAATTTCCTTCGCTCGCCGACGAATATATCGTAAAATGGTCCAAAGAGATCTTTGAAGTTAGAAATTAACACTCAAAAGATCTCGGTAGAAGAATAATTTGTAAATTCACACCGAGTGGAAAATACGACCACAAGCGACATTCTTCACGATTAATTATAGATAAAGCTGAATACGACTTAATAATCGCAGATGCAACATCCAAGGGAACATATGTCAGTCGTAAAGACGCTTTCTTCTCCGATGGGAAAAAAATTCGGTACAATTGTTACTTACACAGATGGAGAAAAATCCTCAGTATTCGTACTTAAGGGCTTCTATGCTGGCTTATGCTTCTATTAATTTACTTTCTATGATAAATAGATTTCCTGAATTTGCGGTTAGAGTCGCCATTAATTCATTTTACATAGATGTAAAAGTTCGAGAAGCAGTGGCTGAATTTACAAATTCCGAGGAGAGTTGGGGATCATGGAGAATTAAAAAGGAAATACTGCGTGATTATTCTAAATCAGCAGATGTTACCATTGAAAACAATTACTTGACAAATAATCAGATATCAGAACTATCTAATGCACCTTCGATATCCGATCCAATATCTAGATATAAAACCAACCAGTTATTTAAACGGCTCAGGTGGGTCAGGAAAGACAACTCGTGCGATCGAATTATTTCGAAGGAAATCAAACATGACTGTGCTAACACCAAAACACAAACTTGCAAGAGAGATGATACAGCGAGCAGTTAATGCTCGCACTTATCATAGTTTCTCTCGATGTAACGGTGACTAATGGACTCCTGATAGAATGGGCGAGAAATATATTCCTGAAATCATTATTTGGGATGAGATATGCACAGTGTCGTTAGATGTATTACAAACATTTCTCGATTGGTTTTGCTAGCGAATAAACTGTGATAATCTGTGGCGATCATGGTCAACCACCACCAATTGTCGGTTTATCTCCGCATGATTGGTTGAAGAATTTTGTAGACTATTATGAAGAAATTAGTACTAATCATATGTCACTTAATAATGAATTACGCGAGATTAAAAAACTAATCAGATTACAACAGGATAGAATCCAGTGTGAAATAGCGGGTGAAAAAAATTCAGAAACCCCATTAATTGATTTATGGGAAGCGTAGAGACAAAATGATTTGATAGTGGCAAGTAGAAAGATAGTCAAAGATACACTTCAGATGAAGTTATTTAACATGCATAAAGAAAACTTTGCAACACTTCCAGTACCATTGTGTTATAGACCCAAGGATACACGAAGACAAAATATCGAAGTTGATATTCCAGGAGTGACAGAAAAGCAAATTCTCGTATTAAATGATATTGTGTTGGTTGATATCAGTGTTGTCGAAGATGCATTGCGTGCTGATAAATCCCCCATGGAAGCTAGGATACGCAGCGACGATATATTCTTCGCAGAGATTGACAATATCCGATACGATTGTTTCGAGCGTAGATGACCGCATCAAGTGATCAAATTTGGTTTATCTTGCAGTGCCCAGAGTACGAAGAATAAATCAACTTCGAAGAGTTGTTTTAGATGCTAATGACAAAACAATAAGTGATATTGTGAGCGATGATATAATCAGAAAAAAACTCGCTGGTTATAAACCACAGGACAACAAAATAACAGAACATTTGACATTGATGCTGAATTTATAATTACACTAAAACAACAACAGAATAATCACTGCGCGAGTTGTAATTGTATAATGCGTTGGTGTTGGTCGGATAAAGATCCTCGCCAATTTACCGTAGACAGAAAAAATAGCAGTGTTGGTCATACCAGAGATAATGTGATGTTGACATGTCATGAGTGCAACAAAGCAGAGGTGCTAGTTAAGACTACGAGGTGGTAATTGAGTATCTTCGGGTATCACTTGTAATTGCTATCGTTCAAGCTCACCCGGTTCATATAAATATCTGACAGTGACATTGCCGAGTATTGGTTGTTTTGAAAAATCATTTTGTGGTTTTACAGGTATATACTTCATTTTAATCGCGTTGTTAGGTTTCGTGTTGATTGTTCGAGTAATCTTATTATTTAGCGCAGTAATTACATCCGGTAATCTCTTGACCCTTTCACGGGATCGTTTATCCTGAATAAACTCCTTCGCGTATTGATATCCAAATATCCTCTCAGCAAGTGTCCGATTAAATCATTCAACAATTGCCTGATCGCGATGTACGGCAGTATGTCCTCGGTTGATGGTAACATTATGATGCTTCATTGCTGATAACACTACACTTTGAAATTCCTTGCCAGGATCAACTTGTAATAAATTCGGCCACTGTAGAGGACCCCGCCGATAAATCCTTTCAAACGCAGAAGCCACCTCAGTTGATGATTTGGTCTTTAGCGGCTATGCTTGTTTGTATCTACTCGCAAAATCAACTACAGTTAGCGAGTATTTGTAAATACCATCAGGCGGCAGAAATAATATATCAGCTTCATGAACCTCATTAGGGACGCTGACATCAAAATTCGAGAAGTTAATTTGTTTAGGCGGTGGTAGATAAATTTGCCATATTGCCTGTTTGGATAACCAATCCGCTGCTGTAGTATATTTCACCTTTGCGGCGCTATCGAGTTTACCGATTGCTGATTTGCCCCTCCAGTATCCTCAAGAAGAATAATAAATGGATTCCAAGATGTTATTAATTACCAGCACCCAGCATTAATTTACGTTTCATCGCCGATTTTATCAACCATGAAGCTAATTTTTCTTTGAAGGACTTATCAGTGATATAATTCAACGCAAGAATCAATTTCACATCTGCGATATGTCTGTGTTGCAGATTGCTGCTTTTATAAGCAACATCATGATCATGACACACCTTATCAATAGCGTTTATTGGGGTTTATCCGGGTCGGGGATGGTTTTGATCATCAAGTCGGATATCGAGTCTGGTCCCGGGTCCACAATAACTATACCCTGGAAGGTGTTTTCTCCCGGATATTTTGCCCATGGTGTTCATGGTAATTTTACTAACGTGGCTGCAATATCACCTCTTCGTTTTTTTTTAAATCCTTAGAAACAAATCTTAATTTTTTCTGGACCACATTATACACACTTACCAAAAAGTGCTGATCTGTTATTGATTGTTGTAATTGTGTAATTGTTGTCAAGTCATTTGTGCTAGTACGCTTCTTACATTTCACACAATATAGATCCATAATTTATTTATAATAACATGAATATAATTGATTTTTCGTCGACAAAAACATGAGAACCAGTGAAGTATCATGCAGCGCTACCAATCTCCATTCGTATGATTATAATTGGACCATCTGGAAGCGGCAAGACACAACTGCTACTTAATTTGGTAACGAGATTGAAGAAATGGGATAAACTGTATTTGGTAGCCCCGAGTGTAGATGATCAGCGATGTTACGAGGTGCTAAAGGATTTTAACGAGAAAGCAAAATCGGAAATCGATGAGGATATTATTGATTTTATAACCCATATCGAAGAAGCACCGAGTGTTGATTCTGTTGATAGAAGTATTGACAATTTAGTCGTATATGATGATGTGATGTTAGATAGACAAGCAAACCCTGACAAGATATTTTCCAGAGGTAGGCATAAACATACTTATGTGATATATGTTACTCAGAAGTATACACAAATACCAAAAGCGATCAGGGAATACTGTAATATTCTTGTTGTATTTAATGGATTTAACCTACATACACTACGAAATATTTGGCAAACTTGGTGCGGCGATGATATGGATTATAATCTCTTTAGAAAATTAGTTACGTACAGTCAACCCCACATGGATTTGTAACGATAAATTTGCATGATCCTAGATCAAGATATCGTATCGGACTGGATCAAATATTCGGTTGAAACAATTCGTCTCCACAACGCCATCAGCGACGGGTCTGTCTGGAGACTCTGACTCTGGAGACTTTGTTTCTGTAGCGTGATTTAACCTTTTTTTGTCTGCCTGAAATGGTTTTGGTTTGAAATAGTTTCGGTTGAAATCCTTTAGGATTTTGCTGAATTAGTTTCGGTTTGTCTGAAATAATTTCGGTCTGTTCAAACTCTCTGCTGCTACACTTGTGTCATCATGTACAGTACAACATCCCGTAACACTTGTGTCATCATGTACAGTACAACATCCCGTAACACTTGTGTCATCATGTACAGTACAACATCCCGTAATACTTGTGTCATCATGTACAGTACAACATCCCGTAACACTTGTGTCATCATGTACAGTACAACATCCCGTACCTTTTGTGTCATCATGTACAGTACAACATCCCGTAACACTTGTGTCATCATGTACAGTACAACATCCCGTAATACTTGTGTCATCATGTACAGTACAACATCCCGTAATACTTGTGTCATCATGTACAGTACAACATCCCGTACAACTTGTCGTCGCACAAACCCAATTGGGCGCACGCTGCGTAAATTTAAATAATTAATCGTCGTAACACTTGTATCATCATGTCGAGTTCAACGGAGTCATTAGTAATCTTGACAATGCATTCTGTACTCTGTTTAGAGGGATACATGTTGTACTCTGTTTTCAAGGATACGTGCTGTACTATGTTTACAGGGATCTACCTGGCTTTATTTGCCCACGCTATGCGAAATCAGGTCAAGGATCTTTAAATGTGATATAAGTGTTTGGAATTTAAACCTGCAGAGTAAGAAAACAACATTAGAAATAAAGAGTAAATAGTGAAATGGAAACTACACAATTAAAATAGATATACATTATTCAGTATTAACTGTAAAGCAAATACCTTTAAGGTATGCTAAATGTTGGAGTCGACATATGAAGGTAGTGGGTGGACATAATTATACAAGGCCAAACACTATCTATCTATCTATCTATCTATCTATCTATCTATCTATCTATCTATCTATCTATCTATCTATCTATCTATCTATCTATCTATCTATCTATCTATCTATCTATCCATCCATCCATCCATCCATCCATCTCTCTCTCTCTCTCTCTCTCTCTCTCTCTCTCTCTCTCTCTCTCTCTCTCTCTCTCTCTCTCTCTATCCCATTGTTACAACAATCTTGTAATTATTTACTACTTTATAGTACGTAATATTAGGTTCAAATTCCAATATGGAGGGAAATTAGGATAAGCGCTACAAATATCTTAAATAACTGATTCATATGAGTTTGGTCATAAAACTGTAAGGGTGGTAGATGTTTCATAACTGGATCAAAACTTCCTAGTAAATAACATGAATGAGAACAAGGGTGAATCCCAGATTATTTAACTCATTTGAGCACGTCATTTATTACAAGGAAGAAAAAATAAATGGCTTGCAAAAGGCCGAACTAGATTCGTATGCTTCTAAAATATAATCATTCTATATTCTTTTCTTGAAGACCATAATGTTTGAAATGAAAACAATATATTTCTTTAGGTTTTATAAACATGGGCTATTCTGGCTATTTGAGGCATAATATGAAGCATGTAGATAGAAAATCGGAAAATGAAAAATTCTTAAATTTAACACCCACCCACCCTCTCCAATCCGTCTAACCCCTGTTATACAGTCAACAATTCCAAACTGTTCTAAGTTTATGCTTTTCAACATGCATCATCTGGGTGGTTTACATGGAAACAAAGACATCGTTGAAACGAATTAAGCTCTCTTATCGAACCTCTTTACAATCAGTAGTGTTATGACTTAGAGATAATGTACTTTCTTCCATAAGAGATCATTAAAGGCGCTGTCAGATTTCATCGTTTAAAATGCAGACCTGTCCTTTGTTCACCTATATAAGTTAATAACATTTGTAAAATATAGAAATTCGATAGACTGAAAGTTAATATTTGATAACTCTTGGCTTCTTTACTTCCTACAAGAAATGTTTGCCTTTCGAAACAGCCATTCATAGGCGCATGCTATGATGACCTACCCTCATTTGACCCTGGCATAAATCTTTCCAGCTATTCTATGTATTGATCAATGATAACAACTAGGAAGTTTTGTTTACTGACAGAACTTAAGCTTCACAATGGCAGTGGTTTACACAGATCGGTGAGATGGGGGTTGACTACCCATAAAAGCTCATTTCAAAACTTGTAGATTATAATTAATTTGGAAGTTTTGAAAAGCAACTTATATTGCAAACATAATATATTAAGCGACGCAATTCATTGAAATTGAAATACAGAATATAAATGGTACTTATTAATATATATGATATATTAATATTGACAGCATCCCTTAATACGGGCAAATATCGAGCTACCTGACGACGCTTGTTGTGCCCAGTTTACTGTATCGATCTTCCTCGTTCTCGTTACCCGCGAGACGAATAAAACAAGGAACGTTAGAAAGAGAGAAACAAGGAAGTTGGAAATGGAACGATTTCTAAAAAGATATAAACACAGCAAATTATTTTTTTATGTATGTGTGTTAACGGGGAATATTCTTTTTTCTCGTTGTCATCTGTTCATTTGTTCGTTCGTTCTTAAAATTTATTTTAATACACCTGCAATCCAAGTTTCACGATACTTCACAATGTGTTATATTGAAAGCATTGTCCTTTATTCAGCTGAATTTTTTGATAACATTTGTGAAACAAATAGAAAGGCAAGTAATTGAAAGCATATACATTGTATTTCTTTACTACTTTATTTCCCACCAACTGTTGTCATGTTCCGATAAAGTGGCTTACAGGTGTGTGCAATGATGACTGGCCTTATTTTAAATACAATACTAAATACAACTTTCTAAGTATTATATGTAAAGGTTAATGGTAAAATTAGTAAGTTAGGAATCTATCTTAAGTGCCACATTTGAAGTGGTTGACAGATCGGTCAGATGGGGGTTGACAACCACTCAAATAACAGTTCTAAAATCAAAGATACTAATTAATGTTGTAGCGTTGATAATCGACATATGTTGCAAATTTTGTATATATTAAGAGATACCATCGATTAAAATGTGAAATACAGAATTAAATTATTTTGTAATGTATAGGATAAATTAATGGTGACAATACCCTTTAATCCATGAGTATATATTGATATACATTATGACGTATGTTGTACCCAGGACATTGCATATATCTTCCCTGTTCTCTTTACCCAGTGAAGATCAGATCACCTTAAAATACTATACACGTGATATAATATGTCCGGAATTTCGCTTTGATGAATCAGTAAGGAACAATTAGAAAAAAACTTTGGGTGGGGAATGGACAATGAAAGGATAAAAAGGAAAAGAACAATACAAACATTAGCTATCAGACGTGAATGTATTAGATACGTGTGTTTCATCGGCCTGTTCTATTTTAGTTTATTAATTAATAAGTCTTAATTGTTCTAAGTGTACATCATCTGGATGAATCCTGTTATACGTGGGTTGTTTATACAGAAACAAATACAACATTGGAATTAATGCAACCTCAATTAGAACATGAAATACAGAATTAAAATGTGATTTGTACGTGTAATGGATACATTGATATTGACAACACCCCTTAATCCACAGGTAAACTGCACTTTGACGCATGTTGTGGTCAGTTTGCTGCAGAGAACTTCCTCGTTCTCGTTTACCCATGCTATCGAAGGGACGGGTCAGAACACACTGAAATACCAGTGACACGATACAATGCGTCCTGAATTAATGTTTGAAAATAGATAAAGAACAGTAAGAAAGAGAGTAATAACGGAATGGGGGGGGGGGTATAAAAGAGTTTGAGAAAATGATGAAAATACTGAAAATCAGCTGGTATATCAGATGCATTTATCAGATTATTGTACTCATGTGGTATTCGCTAATTGTATTTATTTATTTATTCGTTCTTTTTTATATTCTATTTTGCTATTATGTGCAAATCAAGTTTTAAAACCATTCACAATGTATTATATTGAAAATAAACGTATTTACTTTAAAGATCAGAGACGGGGGGGGGGGGGCAGAGGGGGACACATGTCCCCGGGAGCAAGACTAGTGGAGGCGCCAACAATGGCTTTGAAATAGGTTGTATATTTTGCTGCAAGTATGCAACATTGCAATTTATTTTTTCTTCAGAGGAGGGTGGGTGTAAAAATGAATCTTGTCCCCGGGCTCCAAACAAAAAATGAATTTTCATACATAACATTAAAAATAGATTTACTCCCTCTATAAATCCACTGTGCAATTCATAAGTGTCGTGACCTGCAGATAAAGTACTTCTTTTGATAAAAAGCTCTTTAAAGGCGCTGAAGGGTTTCATAGGTTCAAATTCAGACCTTGAAAATATATACTGATCTTGAATTATAATTGTCTTTTGTTCACCTGCAATAGATTATTATATTTGCAAAATATATAAATACAGGTGTGTGAAAGTAAATATTTGATATTTTTTAAATTCTTAATTTCCTACTAAATGCGTTTGTCTTTCGAAACAGTTATTCTCAGGCGCGTGATATGATGAAATACCCTAAGATGAACCTCGCATACATTAATATTCTATGTATTCTATTTAGAGATCAATGATAACAACTAGGAAGTTCCATTTACTCACCGAACTTAAGCTTTGCGGTATCAGTGGTTTTCAGAGATCGGTAAGATAGGGGCTGATTAACAATAAATGCTCATTAAAAAAATGATGGATTATAATAAGTTTAGGATTTTTGAAAGGCAACATATATTAGATATAGTCTATATTAAGTAGTCCCATAAGTGAAAATGTGAAATTCATTATTAAAGTGCTTTTGTCAATATATTTGATATTTTGCTATTGAGAACATCAATTAACCCTGGGAAAAATCGAGTTACAAGATGATTCGCGTTGTACCCAATTTGCTAAAAGTATCTTCATGTTGATTCACGCTGTACCCAGTTTGCTTAGATATCTTCCTTCTTCACGTTCCCCACGCTACCGAGGGTCACGTCAGGTCGTGGGATAATAAAGTACAAGATACACCATAAACTGTCTGGAATTTCGGTTTGATGAATAAACAAGGAACAGTTTAAAAGAGAGATCAATGGAGTATAGAAATTGAAGGTTGAGTTTTGTAACAAAGATAAAAACACAGCAAATCAGCAGGCATCTCAAATGAATTTATTATGTTCGTGTGTTATGGGTCATAATCTGTTTTCATTAGTTATCCATTCATTCAATCGTTTATTCTTAAATTCATTTACTACGCATACCAAGCTTCATAATGCTTCATAACATGTTATATTGAAAGCACACTTCAGCGCAACACATGTGAAAACCACGACTTTATGTTTCATATACGTCATTAAAAATGGATAGGACAAGTAGTTAGGTAAAATATAACTGTTTGCTATTGACTTTTCTTTTATTGAAAATATATCAATGTATCCTAAATGTTGGATGGAAATGTTTATACGAGGGCTGCGGTTTTGAAACCCCTGGTCTAAATACTGGGTGGTCAACAAAGCGTCGTACACCTTGAGATAAATTACGTGCATTTCGATCAGTCATCGTCATAGCTGGTACCTGTAGAATTTATTGTTTCAAATACAGTCCTTGAACTTAGAAATGTTTTTTTTGTTCACCTGTGTTATTGATAAAATTGTAAATTATATAAATACAAGTGATTAAAACTAAATAATTGGTCATTTTTTACTTCATACTAACTGCTTTTATTCTCTCAAACAGTCGTGTGTAGGTTTGTGAAGTGATGGTCTACCCTCTTTTGAACCTAGCACAATTATTCTAAGTATTCTATTAATAGAACGATGGTAAAAACAAGAAGTTTTATTTAGTAACCGAACGTAAATATCACATTGGCAGTGGTTTACAGAGATCGGTAAGATGGTGAATGACTAGCAACAAAACTTGATTTCTAAAATTAAAAATTATAATTAGTTTTGGAGTTTTAAAAAGCGACATATAATGCAGATGTGTATATTAATCAATACAAACAATGAAAATGTGAAATATTGAAATTAACTGTTTTTTGTTAGTTATTGGAAATTTTACCAGTGACAACATCCTTTATGCTCCAGATAAACATTGCAGTACAAAATGATGCACGTTTTCTGTTGTTATCTTCCTCGTTCTCGTTACTCACGCACATTGTTTGTCAGTTCAGGTCCCTTCAAGTACGATTGAGGTGATAAAATGTGTCCGGAACTTCGGTTTCATGATTAAAATAAAGAACACTTAGAAATGGAGGGGTGGGAGTGGACATTAAGAGGCCTATTACAAATTAAAACTGCAGAAAATGAGGATACAGTGAGATTTATTTACCAGACCGCTGTTCTCGCGGACTGCTGTATTTTCTATTAAATATCCGTTCATTCATTATTTATTTTTAAATTAATTTTACTGCACGTGCAAACCTAGTTTCATTACACTTAACAATGGATTATGTTTACAATACACATCACCATATGAACGATTAAATTCAATAGCATTGTCATACACGTCATGAAAATAGAAAGTACTTGTAGTTGGTTGAAACATTTTGTCTGTTCACTATTGATTAGACATTTTCTTAAATCATAGGGCTTACTGTTCACTATTGATTAGACATTTTATCAAATCATAGGGCTTACTGTTCACTATTGATTAGACATTTTATCAAATCATAGGGCTTAATGATCACTATTGATTAGACATTTTATCACATCATAGGGCTTACTGTTCACTATTGATTAGACATTTTATCAAATCATAGGGCTTACTGTT
Source organism: Unio delphinus (assembly GCA_029339505.1). NCBI lineage: Eukaryota > Metazoa > Mollusca > Bivalvia > Unionida > Unionidae > Unio > Unio delphinus. The sequence continues at coordinate 2,688,778 of JAQISU010000331.1, forward strand.
CACTATTGATTAGACATTTTATCAAATCATAGGGCTTAAGTTATGCTAGCAATTAAAGTCAAGACATGTGGGAATGGGATAGAATGGTTCTACATTGATGTATAATTAATGCATAACATCATATTTGAAATTCGAAACCACGTAGCTGCTTTTTATTTTAGTTATATTTTCAATATGGCAGAAATTAGAGAAAGTCAGATAATTATTGCAAACCGCAGATTTACTATTTTCCAATTTCATCATAATTATTCTTGTTATGATTTAGGATGCACATATTTTCAATATTTTTGGTTCAAAACGTCTTTGTAAAGTTCAGGAGGAAATCCGCCAATACGTCACTCAGATGAACACGTGTCATTTGTTCTGACAACAAGTAAACCAACATGTTTGCCTGTGTAACAAAAGTCCGAACTCGATGTCGATTTATGATGTATCCCGAATCTCGGACTTTTTAAATATGTCATTACTGTGATTTATCATCTTATAAGCGGTACTGTTTGAAATTAGACCAATATGTCACTTTTGGGTATACGAACAAGAGCTAGTATAGTTATTTGAGGAATAATCTAAGTTTACATAATCAGTGTCAATCATGCAATAACTGTGTTGTTTGAACTGAGAATGAATTGCACCTTCCTATCTAACCACTGCGTTATATATATATATATATATATATATATATATATATATATATATATATATATATATATATATATATATATATATATATATATATATATATAATTCTACTTGTCCTTTGTTCACCTGTATTAGTTTATAACATTTGTTGTAGTTGTTGTTCTAGGGTTTAACGCCATTTTTCAGCACAAGATTCGCTATACATGGCGGCCTGTATTGATGGTGGATGGAGAACTCTTGAAAACCCCAGAAAGTACAACCGACCCAAAACAAGATTTTATAATATTTTTAAAATATATAAATGGAAGTGATTGCAAGCAAATAATTGATGTTTCATTACTACACTATTTCCCACCAATTGTTGTCATGTTCCTAAAAAGTGGTGTACAATGATGACATGCCGTATTTATTTTTTAGCCTTGCATGCAATTTCCTCAGTATTCTATTTATAGACTAATGCTCTAACTAGGAAGTTTTAGTAAGGAACCGAACGTAAGTGCCACGTTAGAAGTGGTTGACAGAGATCGGTTAGATGGGGGTTGATTAAAACTAAAGGAACACTTTTAACATTATGGATTATATATAATATTGTATCTCTGAAAAGCGATATATATTGCAAATCGCATATAGTAGCAAAATATCAATTTAAATATGAAATGCAGCACTAAAGTGTTATTTTAAATTGCATAGGGTAAATTAACATTGACAACATCCCTTAATCCTTGTGTAAATATTGAGTTACAAGATGATGCATGTTCTACCCGTTGACTGCACATATCTTCCTTGTTCTCGTTACCCACGCTACTAAGGGGCAGGTCAGGTCACCTTAAAATTCGTCAGACGTGATAAAATGTGTCCTTATTTTGGTTTGATTAATAAAACTGGAACCCTCTTTATGTTTAGCCTTGTATTCATATTCCTAAGTATTCTATTAATATGTTAATGATTTATGTATGAATGATAAAACTAAGAAGTTTTATTTAGTGACCGAACTCAAGTTTCACGAAGGCAGTATTTTACAGATATCGGTGAGATGGGGATTGATTACCAATTAAAAATCATCTAAACAATCATGGTTTCTAACATACGTCGGAGTTTTGAAAAATTACATATGTTACAAATATTCTATTTTGAACGATACAATCAATTAGAATATGAAATACATAATTAAAATGTTATTTGTACGTGTAATGGACACTTTGATATTGACAACACTTCTTAATACACAGGTAAAGTACACTTTGACGCATGTTGTGGCGAGTTTGCTGTAGAGAACTTCCTCGTTCTATTTACCCATGCTATCAAAGGGTCGCGTCAGAACACCTTGAAATACGAGAGACGCGATACAATGTGTCCTGAATTACTGTTTTAAAATAGATAAGGAACAGGTTCGAAATATAATAATAATGGAGGGGAATATAAACGTGCTTGAGAAAATGATAAAAATACTGAAAATGAGCTGGCATATCATATGTATTTATCAGATTAATGTATTCCCGTAGTTTTCTCTAATTAATTAATTTATTTATTTATTCGTGCATTCGTTTTATCTTAAATCAATTTAACTATATTCGCAAATCAAGTTTTATAACATTTCACAATGTATTACATTGACAGAACACATCACTGCAGGACAATTTGAATGCAATATATTTTTATACGCAACATTACAAATAGAAAATACTTGTAATAATTATAAACCTATTTAGTTTATTCATTGCTAATTTTACTTATTTTCAATAAAGTCAAAGCACAACGAGTGGAAGAAGATGGAATCAGAATAAATTGATACACCTGTTGCATGATACGTGAAATTCTTTACCACATTGCTTTTTTGATAGGTTCAAATTACAACATGGATTAATTTGGAGCAAGTAGGATACCTATTTAAAAAGCTGTGTTTACTTTACATTTTCATCGTGCCATTGTTGTCATGATTTCGGATGACCTTATTTTCAGCAAGATCCTAGTAAACCGCAAGTGCACTATAATTCCACTCCAATAAACATGCTCTTTTCTATGACAGGAAAGATAAAATTAATGGTGGCTGTTTGCCGAAAGACTTAATCCAAAATAATAATAATCATTCTCAGGTATCAGTTTTGTAAAAATAATTCTTAAAATTACACCAATATGTCACTTTTTTTAAAATCTCTCTCTCTCTCTCTCTCTCTCTCTCTCTCTCTCTCTCTCTCTCTCTCTCTCTCTCTCTCTCTCTATATATATATATATATATATATATATATATATATATATATATATATATATATATATATAACCAGAATAGACATTGTTTATTGCATTGCATTGTTTATATATATATATATATATATATATATATATATATATATATATATATATATATATATATATATATATATATATATATATATATATATATTCTGGCTATCTGATGAATATAGCTGAGCTTAGAGATACGAAAGCAGAGGATGTAAAATTCTAGACTTTAACTACTAATCCCAAATGAAATCCCCTGGGTAAATATTTAAATAATGGTTGGTCAACAAGTCTTAATTGTTCTAATTGTATATCACCAGGAACAATCACGCAATATCTGGGTGGATTAAATAGAAACAAAGACAGATGGTATTAATTGCTGTCTCGTATCTTACATCTGTGCTGTCAAAAAAATGCTCGACATCCGGATATAAAGTATTTATGAAAGAAACTTGTAGGATTCAAATACAGACTTTTAACTTATGTGTTAATCTTAACTATGAATTCTTTTGTTCACCTGTTGATAACATTTGTAAAATATAGAAAAGCAAGTGACTGAATGTGATAATTTGTTATTTCTTTACTTCCTTATTTCCTACTAACGGCATATATATTCAGAAAAGGTCGCGTAGAAGGGTGTGCGTGCAGGCATGTGATCAGTTGACCGACCTATTTGAACTTTGTATACACGTGTTCTTAAGTATTCTATTTATATATGACTGATAAAACTAGGAAGTTTTAGTTAATAACCGAACTTGAGTGTTACGTTGGCAATGGTTTAAAGAGTTAGGTGATATGGGGGTTGACTAACAATAAAGTTATTTTCTATAATTATGGATGAAGGTTAATTTTCAAGTTTTAGAGGAATATAACTTACATACAGTCTACATTAAGTGATGTATTCAATTACAATGTGAAATAATGAATTAAAGTGTAATTTTGTAATGTGTAGGATATATTAATTTTGACAACACCCTTAAATCTTTGGGTAAATATTGTGCTACTTGATGATGCATGTTGTACCCACTTTGCTGCAGAGCTCTTCCTTGTTCTTGCTACCCACGATACAGAAAATCAGGTTAAAGTACATATAAATACGATAGAGGTGATAAAACGTGTCTGTAATTTCTATTAACTAATAAATAAGGAACAATTTGAAACATAGAAATGGGGGTAGGGATGGGCGGGATGAAGAGCAATAGTGTCATAAAGATAAAAATCGAAAAAATGAAATGACATATGAGGTGAATTTACTTGACCAAAATATGTTTGTGACCTGCTGTGTTTTCGTTCATAACTCATTCATAGCAAAGTCTTTAAAAAATAAATACGTTTTCAAGCAACAAAACATAATGCGTTATATTGACAGCAAACAGGACGTGTTCTATTGAGAACAACAACAATGTGTTTTTATTGACAGCAAACACAATGCGTTCTACTGACAGCAAACACGATGCGTTCTATTAACAGCAAAAACAAGCGCAGGAAAATCTAAAAACCAAGACATTTTATTTTATTTTCGACATTAAAAATAGAATGGACATGCTGTTAGTTAAAACATATTTCGTTTATTTAGTACTTGTTTAGATTGTTACTAAAGGAAAGGTCACACCATATTCTAGACTTTGGAGTCAAAATACATTGGAATGGGATGGACCAAACATGTGATTTACCATTCTGTCAATCTATTTGTCGAACTATCGATCCATCTATTACAACATACATATTAGGCTCCCAACGTAATATGATGGAAGTTAGATTAAGATAAATAGCCGCTTCTTATTTTCCAATTGTATTATACCTTGTTATTGTCATAATTTCGAGTGGACAGATTTTCGATATTTGGGTTAACACCTCATTGTAAAGGGCAATATCAATCCAATTTTAAACCACTCTAATTAACACGTGTCTTTTATTATGAGAATTAAAATAAATGTGTGGCTGTGTGTCAAACGTTTGAACCCGAGATGTCGATTTGTGATTTATCCTGAAAAATATAATTATTATGTATTACTATCTTTAAAACGATAAAGATAAAGGTTTATATTCGATCTTTTTAAAATTATTTTTCTTCATAAACATCGGCTAATACGGATATTTAATTAATGAAGTTAACTACAGAGATAAGAAATCAAGAAATGTACTCTTCTCTTGCTTGACCCCCACCAACACCACCACCTCCATCTACATAACTCGTTTTGTACTGTCAACAATTCATTGTTGTTCTAATTTCGTCATATCATATTTCAATCCTGCAATAAGTTATTGGTTGAAACAGAAATACAATCAATAATGAATTGAGTTACATACTCTTTTCTGACCTTTGTGCAGTCTATACCAGCGGAAGATAACGTACTTCAAATATTCTGCTCATAAAAGGCGCTGGTGGGTTTGGAATGCAGAAATTTAAAAATAATTTGATATTAAATTCGACTTTTGGTTTGTTTTTCTGTAATAATTTATAGCATTTTGTAAATAGAAATACAGATGATTGAATTAAATATTTGGTCATTTTTTTTCTTATTTCCTGTCTACTGATTTTATCGTCCGAAACGTCTATATATGTGTGCCATGTTGACCTACCCTATTTTGAACCTTGCGTAATTTTTCTAAGTATTCTATTTACAAATCAAAGATAAAAGGAGGAAAGTTTAGTAGTCACCGAACTTAAGTCTCACAAAGGCAGTCATCTACAGAGATCGGTAAGATGGGGGTTGGCAACCAAACGAAGCTCATGCTACAAATTGGAATTGTACACATTTATTTTAGTTTTGAAAAGCGATACATTTTACAAATATCTTTATTTAACGATAAATCAAAAAAAAATGTATTATATAGAATTAAAGTGTAATTAGTTCGTGTATAGGACATATTGATATTGACAACACCCCTTAATCCCCGGGAAAATTTGAGCTGCATGATGATGCTTATTGTACAAACTTTGCTTCAGATTTCGTCCTCTTTCTCGATATTGATAATCATGTCAAGGCACCTAGAAATAGGATAGGTGTGATAGAAGCTGTCCGGAATTTCGGTTTGAAGAAAAAACAAGGACTAGTTATAAAGACATAAACAGCAGGGAGGGAGATGGAATTTATTAGTTTTATCAGCTTTATTGGATTTTGCTTTCTTGTCTATTTATTCATTCATTTAATTTTAGAAACATTTTATTACACTCTCAAACTAAATTTTGTTGAACTTAACAATGTGTTCCCGGATTCTTACACATTAGCACAGAGAAATTAAAACTATAATGACTGTTTGTTATGCCACATTAAAATTAGAAAATTGCTGTAGTTATTTACTTATTTATTGCTACATTGTTATTATCTATTTGTTACATTGTAATAAAGTATTTGTTACATTGTAATTAGCTATTTGTTACAATGCAATTAGCTGTATTTTACATTATAATTATTTATTTGCTACATTGTTATTATCTATTTGTATTCCCTACCATTTGTAGTATTTTATGTAAGGCTCAAATTGCAATATGGCGGTTTATACAGTTAGATAAATAGCTGATTCCTGTTTTTCAATTTAATCATAAAGAATTCTGGTTATAATCTTATGCAGCCATATTTTCAATATTTGGTCAAAAAACTTCCTTGTAAAGGTCAAGGGTAAATCGAAGGTTATCTTAATCAATCGAATACATGTCTTTTGTTGCAACAAGAAAGACAAAATAAATGGGTGCCAAAAGATCGAACTTAAAGTGACGATTCCTGGAGCGGCAGAGAGGGTTTGCCCAGTAATTTGTACAGCCCTCTATTTGGTAAAATAATAGCTAAAAAATTATGATAACAATCTTGGTTTTTGTTGTGTTTCAGAAGTTCTGTCTCGGGTTGAGTATTTCAAAAAAAAAAGACGGCGAAGAATTAATCGTATATTTTATCTAGCTCAATTCGATATCGTGCTTCGGGGTTACATAAATGTATCTTTACAAATTCATGTAGGGTCGCCTGAGCCCGACGAAATAAATTTCTGAATTTGTTAATGTCCATGTCACCATTGCACCAAGTTTGAAACATATTTCTGAGTGTATGAGTATCAATCCCGTTAACTATCGCTAAAACATTACAATTATCTCAGATCATTTTTGGAATTTGAGTGTATCGTGGAATGAAATATATCACGTCTGTGCTTTTATGTCGCCGCCGGGAAAATAGCCTCGCTGGACATGTTTGTTTATCTAATATCGTATCATCATATACGACCAAGTTGTTGACGTTTCCATCAATGTCTTCAACGGAAGGTGCTTCGTCAATATCTGTAATAAACTCAATGATGTTCTCCCCGGTGATCTCCGAGGAGCTTGGTAGCAATTTTGGTCATCCACGCTCGGTGTCACCAAATATAGTTTATCTCATTTCATCTATTTCATAATGAGGTTAAGTAACAGTTGTGTTTAACCACTCACGGATGGTCCGATAATTATCATCTTCACGAAGTTAGGTAACTTAACATGATGTTTAACTCGTTGTTGTTTTTTTAACGATGAAAAGTCGGTAATTTACATTAGATATAACATAACTAGTATTATGCATTTATACTGTGTGAACTGTAAAGCTCATACACCGACAATTAATCAAATTCCCATCATGACAGAAAATAACAGAGAAGCTATCACTGGCAAGTGTGCGCAGTGTGGTATAAATTAATTCAGGTTTGTTAAAAAAAAAGGGTGGTGATATCACGGCCAAGTTATCAAAGCTACCAGGAACCCCGTGGGCGAAGTATCCAGGAGGAAAAACCTTCCTGCATATAATAAGTGTTGACAGGGAACACGATTAGATATTAGACTTAATGACCAGGATCATCCTCGTCCGGGTGAATATCCGATAAGCCTGTCGCGTTCGTGAAGTTGTGATCACGAACAGCGTCATCTCGCAGAAGTAAAATTGATCCACGCGTTGAAATCTATCCCTGATAATTCCTTCAGAGAAAAAGTATCATCCTGGATAATAAAAGCCGCCATGAAGAGTAAATTAATGATGGGACTCAGTATTTAAGATGGAATCAATTTATTATTCTCCGACTGGATATTACAAAGGTAAATCAGCGATCGATAATTTCGCTAGCGTAGATAAAGTTACAAATGCAACAGCGGTGGATTGGTTATATAAGCAGGCTATATGGCAAATTTATATACTGCGTCTAGAGAAAATTCAATATGCATCGTATGATGTTAATAACCCAAATGAAGTTAATCAGGTCGATATATTTTTTCTGCCTCATGATACCGTCAATGCACGTACCTACAAATACGCGTTGACGGTATTTGACATTGCAAGTAGATAAAAGGAAACTGAGCCATCATCAACAAAGACTTCTTCTGAAGCTGCCTCCGCGTTCAAAAGTTTTTATCGTCCAGGTCCTCTGCGGTGGCCAAATCTCCTCCAGGTTGATCCTGGTAAAGAATCTCAGGGTGAAGTATCATCAACGATTAAACAACATAATACCACAATACGACGAGGACACACTGCAATTCATCGCGACCAGGCAATTGTTGAGCGGATTAACAGAACTCCCGCATATAAATTTGTGTCATTATCAGTACGCGAAGGAATTAATCGATGATAAACGATCTTGTGAATGGGTTAAACGATCACCAGATGTTTTTGCAGCTCTCAACCATGAAATTACCAGGACGCTAAATATGAAACCGGCTATCGCGATAATAAAAAATATATAACAATCCAAAAAAAGGGATCTCCAATCGAAGATCTTACCTAGCAATGTCACAGTGAGATATTTATAAGAACCTGGTGAACTTGAAGGTGGCAGAAGAAGATCAACTGATCCGATATGGAGCGTCATAAAATATTTAACACTGTAACTTCTAAACACAGACCAGATATATATAGATTAGATACAACTGCACCACAACGATGTTTTACCCGTGAACAATTACAGGTTATCCCAGATGATACTCAATTACCACCGCGTGGACTCAGCTAATAACAATTCTTCGAAGTTGATCTTTTCTACGTACTCGTGACACAGTGAGATAAATTAAATTTGACCACTCGATGAAGTCATGAACGATCCACATAGTAGTATCTGTAAGTGTCAGTCCTTGTGACGAGCGTATTGTCATAGCGTATCCTAGCACCCACGCAGACTTATCAACGCGCAGTGCGTCTTCAACTATATCGATATCAGCCAGTACAATATCATTTAAAACGAGTTCCTGTCGTTGTAATTTCCATGGAATATCAACGGAGATGTTTTGTCGTCGTGTATCCTTGGGCCTATAACATTACGGAACCTGGCACATTGGGAATTGTTCTTTGTGGGTGTTAAATAATTCTACCTGAAGTGCATCTCTTATTTTCTTCTGCTGGCGACAACTAGGTCGGTACGTTTCCATGTGTCCCAGAACTCGTCAATAGGAGTTTCAGGAATTGTGTTACGTGTTATTTCAAATTGCACAGTCTTATCGCGGATTTTAACGAGGTCAACTCTGCATCGAGTGAACGATAATCTGTACTTATTTCTTCATAGTGATCAACATTATCTTTTAGCCAACAATGAGGGGAATCTCTCTGACAAATGGCGGTGGCTGACCATGATCGCCACACAATATCACGGCGGAGTTTTTCTTTAACATTCATTCTAGGAATGTTTTTAACAGCTCTAACAGTACTGTATCGATTTCATCCCATATAATTATCTCAGGAATATGTTTTGTTCCCATACGATCTGGAGTTCACCCAGTTCCATTCCATCAATAGAAAATATGGTACGTGCACGCCTTAACTCGTCTGGATTTCGTCTCTCGTGCAAGACGAAGAGTTGGAGTAAGCACTGTCATGTTAGAATTTTCCCAAATAAATCAATTACTCGTGTCGTCTTTCAACATCCTCCTGGACCGCTCAGAAAACCGTTTATGTCTGGTTATCGGATCATACACAGAAGGGTACGATGATATATCATCGTTCGTGTCCTCGTGGTAATTATCTTAAATGGGATTATCAGCCGATTCGCAGTACTCATGTAGCGTCTCCTGTATTATTCTTCAGGTTCCCAAATCGCCATCCAACGTAGTATGCTCTTCGACAAGTTTCCGGTGTTTTACATCAAAATAAAATGAGTCTGTGGCGACTCTAACCGTGATGACAGAAAATCCTTTTAACATCGAGAGTAAATTTATTGTTACATAACATAACATCGAAGATCTTAAATGAGTATACTGTGGTGATTCTCATTTGAAGTATTCAACGATTATCCCTAGTTTTTCGCTGTTGGATAAATAAGCGGTTCTCTTCGACGTAAATATCTCCTTCGCGGTTGTATTCGCGTTGATAAAATCTATTGCAGCGTCGTTAAATACTAAGCTGGTACAGCGCTCCTTCGCTTGTTTTACTAGATATCTATTCATGTCCCAGTCATCGTATTTTTAGCAGTTGGTAACCAAACATCGTTCTGCGTCCGATATGAAATTATCGCTTCGGAAACTGTCAACGACGGTAACATGTTTATCTAATAAAACCTCAGTAATGGTATCGGAGCCCATTTTTTCGTTGAAAGATGCTTTCCTATCCAGATATAAAATATCGGGTGAAGACCGTCTGCGAATTTAAACGATGTCACCCTGGCAAACCAGTCAAGTCAAAATCGGGAAATTCTCTCGTTTATCGCAACACTTGTCATCTCGTGTGTAGGATCACCAAACCATGCAAATTATTCATTGCATTCACCATATCCGAGAAAACTCTCAAGATAATACGCTGCCATGTCAACGAAAATCATATGCTTAGTTATGTCCTACGTAATATTTTGTATTTCATAACCCACCGTGGCTATATTCTACGCAGCTAGCTTGGAAGTCTTCAAGATAATCATATCGGGTCGGCTTTCAAGAGTTGTTCCTTCTGGCAAAATGAGCTGCGACAGACGGCATTGTAAAACAATTTCGAGTAATTTCATCGTGGTTATTGGTATACCTCAGCGCGAGATTATTCATCGGGGTATTTATCGGGTAAAGTCCATCAATCAATACCGTCACAGGATACGCACGATGGTAATATATGTTATCAATTCCAATTAACGTACCCGGTTTAGTTTTATCTGTCACAATGACTGGTTTTCTCGTTGAATCTAGCTCGCGTTCACGATAAATATATACTCGCCAAGATATTCCATCGGCGTTTCTTTCAAAACGCTCATAAATATTACTATATTTGACCTGAATAACATACCTGGTATTTTCAAAATTTATCCTCGATAATATGTCACGGGCACGATAATCGGTCATCGTGTGATCAAAACGAGGAACTCGAAAAGTTGAAAATACATATTAGTCACCATCGTTTCGAAATTCATAATTGGATCGTCGAATGCTTTTTTTTAATCGTTGATAACCACGTGGGAAATTGTATTTTACCGTCTATGTCAAACACTGCTCTCCGACGAGTGTTTATTTTAAGTTCAGGAAATGTAATTATTTTCATAATATTGCTATTAAGATAAAGTATATTTAAATAAAAAATATTTATCTTTATATGCACATCTGTAATTGGCTATGCATTGGTTCATCTACCAGTTGTGGTAAATTCTGCAGAAAAGAATTTTGTGGGAATCACATGAGAAATATCCGTCGAGGAAGCTCGGTTCCACAGCCACGTATCAACTGTGGCATTGGAGTACGAGGAAAAACAAATTTATGCGTACGCTGTGGACTAAAAAATTATGTGGCGCTGAAATGGTACTACGATCATTACAATAAAAGCTCTCCTATACAGTCTCCTATTGATTACATCAGTTGAAAAATACCTGATATTCAAAATAACGATTTAGATAAATAAAAAAACGATATAATATAAAATCAATGACAACAAGTACGTCGTTCATTCGATTTACGTTAACTACGAAGCGTCACATGAAGGAACCATCGGACATGGAAAACAAAAAGTTCCAATTGGTCGAGTTAATAACATGTTTATATGATAATTGCCATCATAAATGGTGGACAACGAAAACATTACCTTGTTCATCGATTTAACGTTGAATATTTTTTCCAGGCTAATCGGTAACGGTCTCGTAGTTCATCATGCTAATCGAGATCCTCTTGATACTCGTATAGGAAATTTGAGTATAGTAACTCCACGTGAAAATTGTCTCAATACAAAATCCCAAGAAAATAGAAACTATAAACCAAAACCTGTTACAGCTTTTTTTGATAGTGCAATTATCGAATTTCCCTCGATAATATCCGACGCTAAATATTTCGATATTAACCCTAGAGCTATATTCTACGATGCGTCTGGTACAATTTTAACAGTATACCCAAAAAGACACAACAACAGAGGTAAAATACCAAATATTACAATTTAGATTAAAAACATATTTTTGTATTATATAGCATTAATACCAAAATTGCATCAACGACCGCCAAACGAATAGACCTAAGTTTTTTGTTTAAAAAAATTTCATCGCCGCTGAATATAATCTCCCGATATGAAATCGCTGAAGATAAACATGGAAGTTGTCCACGTTGGTATTACGAATATAGACTCCTTTGGATTTCAAAGACTTAAACTATAAATATTATCCTGAAGAAGAAGAGTCTAATTACGGAGTTTATGACGATGAAATCGACAGCGGAGACAATTATAGGTATATTCCCTCTGACGATGAATACGACTCCGACGATGAATATTTCTTTAACCGACCTTACAGAAAAAGATGAAAATTCTAAAAAATTTTCAAATATTGAAATTCTTCGAATTTAGAAAAATAATTATTATATAATGAACAATGAAAATATCGCCGAATTGACAAAAATGCACGATCGTATACAATACAACACCACTACGACAGTACAATATTTACGAGTGACTATGTAGACCACGAATACTCAAAGATAACTTCAGCGCAACGGATAAGTTTCCGCACGTATAAGCCAGAATATCTTGTAATACAAATTCTCTCCCGGGAACGAAATAAAATCATTTATGAAAATAAAAACTCTGAGAATGGAAAATCTACGATTTTCATCGAGGAAGAATTCGTTGCGGTATCACCGATGTTAAAAAAGATTCTTAGCGCGATAGGAGATATATTCAACAAGGAGTCTCTGATAGAATCCAACGCGAAGGAATTCGAAAAGAAGTACTTATAAATTCATTAGGATGTAAAGTTTTAAGACGTAAATCATTTACGTTGAAAAGTCTTTAGAATTTCACTTAAGAAAATTTCTCTGAACGCGTTTGAGTTGGATATCTGAAAGTATCAGTTCATCAAATTTATCCTCGCGAATGATTGTATCTAATTCTGCATCATTGTACATTTGTTTTTACTTTTCCAGATAGGTCTTTGTTATACATGGTGATATCATTATAATGCTTTATTAACCGTTCACTGTATTCTTTCTGCTTTCTAAATTTAGTTATGTAACAATCAATTATTTTTTTAACTCGGTAAGTTCGTGTTGGTATTTTTCTTGAGATGATCTCATCGCGGTTTCTTCCTCGTTGTATTTGATTGTGAGGTCATCGTTGGTGATCCTGAGTTGACCCCGTTCTTGTTTGAACAGCGTGATCTTATCTCGCAGTATAGAATTTTCCTCGCGAAGTTCTCATTGCTTCATACATTGTTTTTTTATTGCGCGATATTCCTCAGCGGAACCTCCCGTTGTAGCTGACATTGGTTCGTTTGACCATATTTTATATAACCATGATAGTCCCATCTTGTACTCACAGGACACTTCGAGGGGACATTTGACACCTCTCAACAATAATATTTTTGTTTCGTCTTCGGCGGTAAGATAAGTTGGTGCTCTCATATATGTCTGTGAGAAATGTTTGCCAAAAAAGTTGCTCAGAAATTACGGTTAAAAATTATACTTGGAGATCGCGGGAATAAAAAAATGTTACTCTGAAATTACGGTCAAAAATTACACACACACATGTAAAATTTGTTGGACGTTTGACAATAATTATTTTTTCACTGAGACTTTTTCGCGGTGGAATCATATCAGTGGTCAGATGCTACAGGGGGATACACGAGTGGGCATAGTTTTCTATCTGATCATGATTACAGTTAATTATCGTTATAGGATCACGCTGAAAATGTTTCAGCTGATGTACGTCAGCAGACACTTTTCATTGCCAAATGTATCTACGACGAGCTCGAAGTTGCCTACGATAGTTTCTTTGAATGATCTTCTAATAGCGTCTTCAAGTTTATCCTTGTCATAGACAAATACTTGTGCGTGGTTGTACATTATTAAAATCCATTGGATTTAATTGTTGTTATTTTCTAAATCGAAGATTTTGGATAAAATTTATTAAGACTTCACATCGAGAGTGATTTGTAATTCTTCATCTTGTAAATCGATCAAATTAGAATTTTGATCAACTAGTTTGATATTCATTCTTGATATTCAAGGGCTATTATATATTAAATTCACCGGCTTAATTGGATTTTGTACGATTAAACTTCCAGGAGGCACTTCCGGTGAAAACGTACACAGGATATATCCCTGCGCGGCTCTATTTGACAAAGTTGTATTCACGTGATAACTTCCGTAGACGATATTGCATATCAAATTTATCGAGATAACCGATGTTATATCGACGTTGCGGGGTGAGTCATGTCTACCTGTTCCATCGGTTGCGTTGTTGTATCGGAGAACATCATCTTGTATTTTTCCGTATGGTATTTATCCTGTTGAGATATTTTGTAACAGGAGTAGGATCATCCTCGGATAATTTTCTCCACGTGGCGTATATTTGCCGGAAATATGCATCGAGGGGATCATCGAATGATTTTTTTAACTTGGGAACATTATACCCGAGAAATTTATAATCGCGTATTGTATCCTCTATTAACGAATGCGGGGCTAAAATCATTTGTTTAGCATCTTCGCTCTCCTTATTACCCTCGATTTCATATCGTACAATATAAACAAATCTCCAGTTGAAAAAGTTCATATCATATAGAAGAGAATATAATATTTATGTCTGTTTGATGACTTTATCACGTGGAGCTGATATATCAAGGAGATATTCCCGAAAATATTTCCTTAATTGTTCTAATTGTTTTTTGTATTCATTTGAAATCTTATTAAAAAAAACACTTAGAGTTTTTATATCCCACATTATTCTTGGAAGATCCCTGAGTATAGGATAGTATGAATGGTCTCTCCCATAATCGAAATGAGAAACGGTCCATAAAATTGTTTCTTTTGGATCTGTTGGTTTTAAATATGCTCCAGAAAATTCTGGATTTGCCGATTTGAGTATTCTACGTGCGGTAATTGTATCGGGATGATCGGTAAATCCAGGATAATCGGTAATATCAGAATGATGGGTTAATCTAGAAAGATTGTTAAAATCAGGATCTGTTATGAAGATAAAAGAATAAAAATCATGTTTTCTAGGTTCGGGAGGAAGTGTCTTAGATGGTTGTTTTTCTTGTGACGGAGAGGGTTATTTCAGAAAGTTCTTTTTCTATCGGTGAGATCTCAGGCCATACTAGTATGGTTTTGACTGAACTCTTATATAAGTCTGCGATGTATTCAGGTGAGTGTATATTGATCGTGGTTGATAACGATGGTGTGTGAACAGGTATCTCGATGTTAGACTCTGTCCCGGTAATTGATTTTACTCTGCGTTGAATTTCATCATAGATATCCTCGATCTGGTAACTACCTTTTGGGATATATATTGTCTGCCAATCGGGAGTACCATCTTGTTTATTTTTTAAAGAGCATACAAAGCTGTTATTAAGCGATTTAGCCGGTATGGTATTGGTGACACCGGATGGTGAACTTGATGAAATATTAAATTGGTTTGGCGACACTGATGTTAATCTATAAATCCCTTTAACGGACGCGGTGATATCTAGCGTGTTAGTTTGTGATGTCCAAGCGAATGATCCATCCTGGATCGTATATACCACGTTGATAGGCTTCTCATGAGGAATTTTTGTTTTATCGAGTGTGCTAATCACCCTCAGAAAATCATCTTTGATGGCCTCGTGAGTTTTATTGATCTCGTCGATGGATGTTTTAATACCTGGAAGTTTTACATCGATGTTATCTATTGGACCACCAAAGAATTTATTAACGATGTTTTTAAGAAAATGTCCAAATTGTTTTACGAGGTCTTCATACTCGGATTGAAGTGTCGCTAGTTAACCAATCGCTGTTTTTACATCGGCGAGCTTTGGCGTGGTCACCAGGGAAATCCCCAAAAAATTTAAAATGGGGTGTATTTTTTTCTGTAGCCCCGGAAATTGGTTTACGTGCCATCATACTTGTCATTCAGGGCTTTTAGTGAATTCGCCGATGATATATAATTGTTATCGACGGATACTAGTTTATCGGAGAGAGTTGAAATGAGAACACCCGGTTTAAGTTTACCCTGGTCGTAAAACACCGCGATGATATTTTCAGCTGAGTCGCGTTGTTCAACTAAAATATCATCAAAGGAAATATTACTCGTTTTCAATTTTCCTGACGATCTTGAAATACAACTATTTCATTTTGTTCTACCCCTACTTGGTTTAACATATCTGATAGCGCCGCAGATATAATTTTCTTTACCCCCTCGAGAGAGACCCCTTAATTTTTCCTGGACGCGATAGTGATCTTCCCCAAATGTCTACCATTATACTTTAATATCTCTTTTAAAGGTTATTACTTGTGTATTCATGCACTATTTTATGAGGTGGTTGAGAAGACTTCGAGGTCGCCGTTAACACGTTGATGACTTCTCGACCACATATCGGAGGATAAGTTAATTTCTGCGTGGGCAACGTTGAATACCAAACAAGAGGGTTTAACTCGGATACGTATTTAAGAAATTCATTTGGCGGTGTTAGTCGAAATAAATAATTGACCTAGGATGTATCGCTTAAGCTACCCAATGAGTTCCAGGTCCAGTGTTATCATCAAGATTAATTATACCTGTTTCTGGTATTGATGGATGTTTAGGTAAATGATCTGTCATGCAAACACCTCATAAATGTTTTAGTTACTGGGAGCCTCAGGTCTCTTCTTTTTTTTTTTGGTATCCTTTTCCGATAATTTTATTAAAATCAGCAGCACCAGCGGCAATAGCAGTACCCAATCCAACGGCTTTAGGGACCATAGGTGCCGCAGCGGTGATAATCTCTGGAATAACGGCGAGAAGGGGAAATATTCCACCGGATTTAACCATGCTAGAAATTGCAGAGGGTGAAAACTCCGACTGTACTCCAGTACCCATCCTTAACTCGTTATTAACATGTTTAAGCTGAGTTTTCGTCAAGGATATTTTATTTGGTCCTTCGTTAGCTATCTGTTTTGTGTTTCAAAGTTATCTTTGTTCCACACCTAACACAGTTTTTCGTTGTTTTGCCTGACCAGACGTCAAGGAGACATTAACGTGACTGTATGACATTTTATTTAGATAACAGATCATCTAAGTCTTACATGATTTTGGGTTCCATTATATTTTTTTCTGTTGGAGCGTCAACGAGTTTCATCCGTCTATCATGACCCTCGAGTAACATTGCCCTGCCACTAAGAATAACAGCTACAGCTCTATATCCACCAACACCGACATAAGCACGATAGACTATATCGACGACTGGCTGCCTGTACAAATCCATGTAAAGTCATCAAACGATGATACGCTCGTGCAACGTGATTATGACCAAAATCCATGATTATATCCTCGGATGGTTCTTGGTGACCATTTACTCGTAGTGAAACTTGTGTAACCCCGAGCGGGTCAAATACCATCGGGTTGTGCAATTGACTATTTACTCTATTAGCTCGTTGAAGTACAACTAAAATATATTTAATTTGCGCTATTCCGTGTTGTGAAGATAAATGCCACTTGAACAATATCGTGGAGGGGTTACTTGTAGCGCTATTTGTCGTCACCGTTTGCCAGGACAGCAGTGACTTACCACCCGTTTCCATAAAAAAGAACATTAGTCGGGTTTCGTGATCAACAACTGGATTCATCGCCGGCATCCACAATGTTAATTTTGTCAAAGTTACCTTACCGCGGTCACTTTCTGGAGTGGCCGGATCTGCTGGAATACTCCATATTGCATTTTTTTTCTGTTAAATACTATTGTATGTTTTGCGCCAAATATAATGTTTTTAAACATTGCGGTAAAAGACAAAATATATGAGAGAGGATTCTCACAGAATAAATCTCTGTTGTCATTTAACATAGCAAATCCCAAATTATGTTCTCCATTAGTAGTATATGGGGTCCAATGAGCGTCAATGGAAAATCCAGTCAAAAAGGGCTTGGGCAACTCTAGCGTCAAGGGGAATTTAACATTGTGGGTCTATCTAGCGTCAAGGGGAATTTAACATGGGAACTATTTGGGCCTATCTAGCGTCAAGAGGAATTGAACATGGTGGGCCTATCTAGCGTCAAGAGGAATGGAACATGGTGGGCCTATCTAGCGTCAAGGGGAATGGAACATGGGAAATAGGAATGGTAAAAATTCCGGCAATGAAAGCTAATATCTTTTCGAGATTTATGAGTGGCCCTAAAAAGGACCGTTATGTGTAATGTTAACGTTGTCTTGTTAACACATATGGCATCTCACAGATCTTCTTCTTTTCCTTAAACTTCTCCTCACTGTAGGTCCATAGAAGAGAACTCTCTTCAAGCAACCTTGTCTTTCTACGTAGACCCTTCTCTTCCAAAACGATGTCTCCGTCATATGAATCACACTCCATGATGATCTGACATACATGGGTATGTCAGTCCGAAACAGCATGCTAGACACAAGGGTTGACAATTCAACGTTAGTCCACATCTTGTGATGAGAACAGGTGAAGTGAATGCCGTGTACTGCGGTTATTTATAGGGGAAGAGCGGATCTAAACGGATTGAGTGTGTCCACCAATCCAAGCGCGCGTTACAAAAGTCAGTCACAGCCATCCAATCGGAAGAGAGCAGTCTGTGACGTCACCTTTTCTATATAGAGGCACTAGTGCCTGTGCGCAGTCAATCGATTCGAGAGAGTTGTCAATAATGGCGGACAGTAAGAAGACGATGAATTGGAGTGAGTCAGGAGTAGAGACAGTAAGTCACGGACCAGCAATGACTACTAAAGTCATAACAAATCTACATCAACAAGAAGTGGATTTTAACTGGGATATTGTGGATTTTTAACATCGCAAGAGTTTATTCCGGAACCTTCGTTGCCGACTGCATCTTCTTATGTACACGTCGATGATTTTAAACAAAGACAAAAAGAAGCATTGGAGCAATTTTTACAACAACAGAAAGTAGAAGAACAAGCTTTTCTTATGCAACAGCAGGAAGAAGAAGCAATAAGGAAACACCAGGAAGAAACAGTAGCAGTAACCGAGAAGAAAGAAGACCAAGGGCAGAAAGAAAATAGTGAAAATCAAACGGTCACGATGGTACTTTTAGATATTTTAGCAGAGTTAAGGAGTCTGAAACAAATGTATCAGACTTCTTTATCACGACCGAAGAGAAAAAGGCCTTCTCGAGCGAAACAACCCGATCTCTCTGTGACTGCGTCTGCCATACCGCCGTTAGTGATTTCTACCAAATCATTGACAGGAACCACCAGTCCCGAAGTAGGTCTTGGCCGTGGCAAAGGCTTAAGTCATCTCAAGAGG
This sequence comes from Unio delphinus, assembly GCA_029339505.1. NCBI lineage: Eukaryota > Metazoa > Mollusca > Bivalvia > Unionida > Unionidae > Unio > Unio delphinus. The sequence continues at coordinate 2,708,270 of JAQISU010000331.1, forward strand.
ATTTCGTCTCGTTTCTGAGTTTGTTTTGTTTTAAACACACAAAACACCAACGGTCCTTTTCAGGGCCACTCCAATTATTTCGAAAAGAAATACTATTTCAATTTGCCTAATTCAATGAAAACTCAAAAGTCCTTTTATATATTTTTTTAAATCTATAATGTACGTGTGAGTGAATGAATGTGTGAGTGTAGGTTCTTATTCGATCAAATCAAAACCAAGAGACACTTACGTTTTTTTCTCTCAGGTTTATTCTAGTACAAACGTTACAATTCAATATCACAACATAACATAACACATCACCATTTTTAAAAAGTTCATAGGTTTTCTTCTGTTTCACTCTTTCTATTTTTTCATTTTCTTTACTGTCACAGGTTTTTCTTCTTCTTCTTCTTCTTCACTTTCATTTCTTCTTCTTTTCTTGTCTTTGTGAACGTGTCGGGGTTTTTCCTTTTGGGAGGGTACCTCTTCCTCCCCCTCCTCCTGCTCCTGTTGTTTCTTAGGGCAGTTTGGAGACCAATGTCCTTTCTCTTTACAATAATAACAGGTATCTTGACTTTTGTCTCTATTGGTACCTTTTTTATTTTTGTCACGATCTGAACATTCTGTAGCCCAGTGCCCTTTCTTCTTACAGATATAGCAAGTATCTTGACTTTTATCTCGATAGGAGGAAGAGTAGTCCGTCGGCTGGTCTGAAGAATACTTTCGTATGACCGCACGTAAACCTCTGATGAGAAGTTCCACTTGTGTAGGTTCTTCCATCGTTCTGGTCAATGTGAGAGTGAAATGAATACTGAAAGGTTAGACACTAGCCCTTTATATATGCACAGATCGGACATGAATATATAGGGATATGGTCTTTAAAAGGTAGTCATTTGACATTTTGCAGACAAGATGAAAAGAACGCATCATGTTGTCGAGAAAGGAGAAAACAGTAAGAGACAGAAACGTAATGTATCGCCTAGCACAGTAGCTGAAGTCTTGGCTCAAATTCATGCCAGTGATTTTGAAGATGACATGAGTGAGCCCGAATCTACACCCAGACAATCGACGTCCAAACAAAGTGCACCACCCTTAGTAAACCCTGAAAATTACTATCACATTCGAGAGACGGAAAAGCGTTCCTCTCGAAAATTTAGAACATCGGCTTACACGTATGCCGTAAAGTTTAAAGATTTCAAGTCCAATGTACCTTTGGAGAATACAGAAGGCTTCATTACCGAGGTGTGGGATTCTGTATTAACTGCATTGAAACAGCAATGTCAAGCCAAAGAAGACGATCGCTTGAGACTTTCTATTCATCACGATAATTTAAAGTCTCCCGTTTGGATCGAGTTTACTAGTCCATCACAATTAACCCCTTCCAAAGTCATTGACAAAATTCAACATGTGCAACAATCCAATGACAAGTTTCACATCAACGATGGAAAAGCCACACTGTTCATGACCCACGTGTCTCTTCCCCAGGGGACCGGACGCAAAAAAGTATTATTGGTCGACGACCTTCGCAACACCAAACTAAGTCTCGTCCGAATTAAAAATCCTCAAGACCAAATGTGTTTATCCCGTGCTGTCGTCGTGGGACGAACGTATGCCAACAAGAACGACACGGCAGAATGGAAAAGAGCCTGGAAAACTATTCAACAATCGGACCGAGCCAAACAAAGAAGTGAAGCAGAACTCCTGTTACAGCAAGCGGGGATATCCAAAGACACCCCTTGCGGTATTCCAGAAATGCAAAAGTTGCAAGACGTCTTGACTCCACGTTACACCTTGAAAGTACACCCTCAAGAACTGCGTGGACCTCTTTTGTTTCGAGGTCACGATTTCAAAGACGGAAAATACATTCACGTCTATCATCACAATGGTCATTTTGATACCATTACCAGTATCACTGGATTCCTGAGATACAGTTACTACTGTGAAAAATGTGATTATGGTTATAACAATCGAGAACAACACAAACATTGTGGATCGAAATGTGAGGGATGTTTGGCCTCTAAACCTTGTCTGGACAAAGGACAAGAAAGAGTGTATTGCCCTGCTTGTCAGCGCACTTTTGTCAGTTCTACCTGTTACCAACAACATTTGAAGATGCAAGGTTCACAGCAGAAAAGTACTTGTCAGCTTCTGAGATTGTGCCCTACTTGTGGACAAGTCATACGTACCAATAGTACCAAGTTTCACGTTTGTCGAGGGAAGAAACGATGTCACATTTGTCACCAAATCGTGGATTTGGAGCACGAATGCTTCATTCAAAAATATCAACTCCTACCAGAAGATACCCAGAAGAAAGGAAGTTTTACCTTTTTTGATTTCGAATGCATGCAAGAGACCGGTATTCACATTCCTAATTTCTGCGTGGCTCACCGTGCGTGCGAGAAGTGCATCCAAGAACCTGTCTTTAGTCATTGCCCTCACTGTAGCAAAATTCCTGGAGGACGTGAAAAAATCTTTCGAGGGTCAAACACGCTAGCCAATTTTGCCCGATGGATTCTAAACCCTATTGACGAGACGTGGAGTCCAGAAGACATCGAACGTTACGGCGATTGTCATTGCCATGCCACGGTCATGGCTCACAATTTCTCGGGATACGATGGGCAATTTCTGCTCAGATACTATTCGGAACAAAGTACCGAACGACTTCAAGTGACTTTGAACGGAGCCAAAATCATTTCTATGCAAGTAGGACAAGTACAGCTTAAAGATTCGATGAGTTACTTGACCATGCCTTTGAGTCGCATGCTTAAAACGTTTGGTATGACAGAAATGGCTAAAGGTTATTTTCCACACTTTTTCAATACCGAAGCCAATCAACATACCGTTCTACCCCATTTGCCTGAGGCTGACGACTACGACCCCGATAACATGCGCACCGAACAACGAGAAGCTTTCCATGCTTGGTACCAGACTCACGCCTCGGACCCCTTTGACTTTCAAGAAGAAATGTTAAAGTACTGTCGATCTGACGTTGACATTTTACGACGCTGCTGTGGAAAATTTCGAGAATTGTTCATGGAATACGGAGGGATCGATCCTTTGAAAGAAGCTTGTACCATTGCCAAAGCGTGTTCTTTAGTGTATCGAAAACGATTTATGCCTGAAAATACTCTAGCAGTCATCAGTCCTCAAACGACAAATTTTGTCAAACGTCAATACTCGGTCAAAGCCTTACGCTGGCTCCATTATTTGTGCGACAAGGAAGACAAATGGATCCAACACGCTCGCAACGGAGGAGGCGAAAAGACCATCGGAACGTATTCGGTGGATGGATGGGACTTAGAAAACCCTCAGATCGTGTACGAGTTTAACGGATGCTTATTTCACGGATGTCACCTATGCTTCCTTCAGCGTAACACCAAAAATCAGTTTTTACAAAGGACTATGGAAGACTTGTACCAGTCCACGTGTCAGCGACGTTTGAAGTTAGAACAGCAAGGATACCAGGTAGTGGAAATGTGGGAACACGAGTACGATCAGCGTTTGAAAACCGATCCCGAGTTTAAACGCATCGTAGAAAGTTACAAGTTGGTGGACCCCTTTAACCCTCGGGATAGTTTGTACGTAGGACGAACGAATGCCACCTGTTTGCTGTACCAAGCGGACGAGGAGAAGGGAGAAGAAATCAAATACTTGGACGTGTGTTCGTTGTATCCTTACGTGTGCAAATATTGTCACTTTCCCGTAGGGCATCCACAATTGATGACAGAACACATTGACTTGGACCACATTCGTCAGTACGAAGGATTAATCAAGTGCAAAGTCTTACCTCCCACAGACTTGTACCATCCCGTTTTACCTCACCATTGCCAAGGAAAACTGATGTTTCCTTTGTGTCGCACTTGTGCTGAAATGTGCAACCAAGACCAATCTTGTCAGCACAGCCAGGAAGAACGCGCCTTGACAGGAACGTGGGTGAGCGTGGAATTGTTTAAAGCTCTGGACTTGGGATACCAACTGTTAGAAGTGTACGAAATTTTTCACTTTCTCAAGACACAACAATACCGCAAGGGCGACGAGACACAGAAAGGTATTTTTGCAGACTACGTGGATGCCTTTTTAAAACTAAAACAAGAAGCTAGTGGCTATCCGTCCTGGTGTCACACTCCCGAAGACCAAAAGATATTCAAAGAAAAATATAGGGAGCAGGAAGGCATCACTTTAGACCGCATCGAGAAAAACGAAGGAAGGCGATCGTTTGCCAAAGTGATGCTCAATTGTTTGTGGGGTAAAATGGCACAACGACCGTCTTTACCCAAGACGGAGTATTTGTCTGAACCTTCTCGCTACTTCCAGATGATTCACGACAAAACCAAAGTCATCAAACACGTGGACGTCATTCGTGAGGACTTGATCTTAGTTAATTACGAAGAAGAACTAGACTTTATAGAAGCCGACAAATTTGGCAATGTCATCATTGCGGCTTACGTGACAGCCCACGCTCGCTTAAAATTGTACGAAGTGTTAGAACTGTTAGGAGATCGTGTGTTGTATTTTGACACGGACAGTTGCATCTACATTCATCGACCGAACCAGTGTAACCCTGTCATCGAAGGAGACCGATTAGGAGCCTGGACCGATGAACATCCCGACGACAAGATTCTATGTTTTGCAAGTGGCGGTCCTAAAAATTACGGCTACGAATACCGAGACTCTCAAGGAGAAATGCACACCGAATGTAAAGTGAAAGGATTGACTCTCAATTATCGCACCAGTCGAGTGGTGAACTTTGACGTACTTCAAGAAGCCTTACAGTCGGGACAGGATGAAACGTTTAAAGTGACTACCCACGAACCACACAAGATTACCCGTTTACCCACACACCAAATTGTTAGTCGACCTTTGGAAAAAGTCTATGAAATCGTGTACCAAAAAAGAGTACGACTTCCCAATCACTTCACTCTACCGTACGGTCACATCGAAATTGGGCAGCATATAAAAAGGACTATTGTCTAAGACCTATAGTTCATTTGTCACTACATTGACCAAGCGAAACGAAGATGAATCCATTTAAACAGACATCATTCAAATTTGAGGATTGTAAAACAAATGTACCTTCCTCAAGTGTGAAAAGTACTGAATGGATAAGACCCATGCATTGTAACGGTCGTTGTCCGGAAGGAAACTGTAAGTGTCCTTGCGGTATGCACTGTAATTGCGTTACAGAGTGGAGCGATTATAAACCTTGCGATTGTAGTGATGCCAGATGCTGTGGCCTTAGCGATTCAGCAGGATATCGTGGGAACGTTGCTATGACTACTACCCCTATATCTACCGTGGAAACTGATGCTGTGCGTGTCAAACCTGAGGGATGCGAAAGCGATGCCACACGTTATCGTGGACTCCTAGGAATTTCACCGTACCTACATCAAACTGAAGTGAGGAGAGTTGAATATTCGTTCCCTGTGCGCTTGCCTGAATACTGTCACTTTAAAAGTCGACTCCAAACCTTCAAAGATAAATGGCCAAAATATTTGCCTGGACCAACTCCTGAAGAATTAGCCAGAGCTGGATTTTTCTACTCAGGCGTAGGTGATAAAGTCAAGTGCTTCAGTTGTGGTGTGTCCATTTACGAGTGGGAACATAAAGATACCGCTTACCTGGAACATGCTCGATGGTCTCCGAATTGTCAATACCTACCTTTAGTAGGACCAAGGGATTGGAAGTGACACTACTGCTTCATGGCGTTGAACAAACCTAGACCAGTATATAATATAAAACATAATATTCAAGGATTACCCTGCGAATTACAAGAGAAGATCTACAAAGACATTTGGCAAAGCCTTGCGAAAGAAAAATCTCAATGGGTGACTGTAGAACTTTTGTGTCGTGAAATTCATAAGAGGAAAGTGACAAAAATTAACGAATGTATTAGATTTCTCTGTTTTTTTTTGGTACGATTACACCTGAAAATGTTTTGTTCATTTTTACATTAATTGATAGTGGGGCAAGTGACACTACTACTTCATGGCGTTGAACAAACCAAGACCAGTATATAATATAAAACATAATATTCAAGGATTACCCTACGAATTGCAAGAGAAGATCTACAAGGACGTTTGGCAAAGCCTTGCGAAAGAAAAATCTCAATGGGTGACTGTAGAACTTTTGTGTCGTGAAATTCACAAGAGGAAAGTGACAAAAATTAACCAACGTGTTAGATTTCTCTGGATCAAGGGTGTTTTTTTGCTCTGTTTCCAATTTAGTACGTTTACATCTGAAGATACTTTGATCCATCTTAATCGTTACCCTGAATGGCAGTGGGAAGAAATTACAGGTTATATTAATCACTTTCGCTTTTGGAGGATATTTGATTCTGTGCAGAATATAGACTGATGGTTTTCGACCTAAAGAAGTATAAAAGAGAACGACCATGCCACAACCTTTATCACTAGTGATCCAACAGATTCCATGGAAGGATATCAATGAGAAGATTCACACAGTGAAAGATTACGAACACTTATTGCAAGAACTGTGCCCTATGAATTGGGGTTGACGTGTAGTGTGTGTTTTAGTGACTTGCTTTCTGGGATTTCGTTTACCTGTCGATTCCTTGTGGACACTTTACGAACACTACCTACAAAAAAAAGACAGTATGGTGACTCCTTTAAATGTCCACGAGAGGCTCATTCTGTTCAAAGCCTTGCGGTTTCATCTGGATACGTCTCGACCTCTACAGGAAAAAAAGATTCGGCAACTTTTACGTACGGAAGCAGTGTACGAAGATGTGTGTGTAGCTTGTGATTTACACCCTCATTGGACAGATGTACGTCACTGGAAAAGTTGGGATTTTGAGGCTTGGACAAACGAAACATCCCATTATGCCCAAACGTTGTGTTCCTAAAATTCAGCGTCGAGTGAAAAAAGTCACTTTTAAACCTGTGTTAGTGACAGTACCAGAAGAAGAAGAGAAAGAATCTGTCACCCAGGACAATCCCTCTGTTCAAGACAGAACTGTCATGGACATTCCCCCACAAAGACCCTTTCGCAAAGACACTTATGTGACTATACCTCATGTAGAGGAGACTATAAGAACATTACGCACTACCTCTAGGAGACGTTCGTTACCCAAATCATGTTGTACAGTGCCTTGTTTATATGCCACTTTGATCGCTTCCATGTGTTTTTTATTCCTGTATTTATCCATTTGGCTATTATATATATTTGTCTTTCGTGTTGCATTGAAATAAACGTGTCTTGAAAAAAAGTATAAAAACCTCTTGTCTTGTCTGTTTTTGTGTCGATACTGTCATACCCTACACGACAATGGCTCACTCTACTATTTCTACTCCTCCTTCCTCCTCCACATTCAAAGTCATTGACGAACACTTAGATCATGCTAGTTGGGAAGCCTTGTATCTTCGTCATCCTTTTAACATGTTAATTGCTGGACCGAGCGGTTCAGGCAAAACCGAATTTGTCAAACGTTTGATCGAACATAAACATCATTTGATCGATCGTCCACCTCAGCGTATCGTGTGGTGTTACAAAGAGTGGCAAACGTCATACAGCCTATTGCAAGAAAGTCAAGGTGATTCCATTGTATTTGTGGAAGGCATTCCTAAAGAAGACGAGGGGATCGTGTCTGACCCTAGTCAAACGCATTGGGTTATTTTTGACGACATGTTAGGAGAAGACGAAGAAGAAATTAAACTGGTTTACACGTAAAGGGCATCATCGTAATGCCAGTGTCATTTACATTACACAAAATTTATTTCAACAAAGTAAAGCCCATCGTACCATTAGTCTCAATGCTCATTACGTGGTCTTGTTTAAAAGTCCTCGAGATAAATCACAAGTGCAAGTCTTAGCCAAACAGTTAGGAACACCTTTGCTGACTCATGCGTACGAAGATGCCACTCAAACGCCACACGCCTATTTACTCGTGGATTTAAAACCCACTACCCCTGATTATTTGCGATTTCGTACCGATTTGTTTCACGACTGGTGTCAAGACGGAGGACCTGTTGTGTACACGTCCTCGTCGTCGACATAACCCTATGAAGCACTAAAAAATCTATAAAAACCTTGGGTTACTTTAACCTTGTCTCATACATCGTCAACATGACATCCCTTCAGTCTCATCTTCCCATCAAATTGATTCGTGCCTTGTACGGCATCAGTCGCGAAAAAAATCCACAAAGACGTGCACGTCTTAGATGCCAGTCTCAAAGAAGTCTTACGATGGTTTACGGTGACAGCACGTCAAATACTGCAAGGCATCATTCACATTCCACATCAAACCAAACGCTTTTTTGACAGAAACAAAACAGCCTTGACGCAACTTGCCAATCCTTGCATCGACACTCAAATCAAAAAGCAAATCATATTGAAACCTGGAGGTAGTGGTTCTCTAGGAGGTGTCATCATTCGTTCCCTTTTAAAATGGGATCCCAATGCTCCCAAAGTTCATCCCAAGAAAAAAAAAGCCAAACGAACCCCAAAGAAAAAGAACAATGGTGGCAAGACCAAATCACAGAAAAAGAAAAGTCCACAGAAAAAACCAGTCCCTCGCAAAAGAGGCACTTCAGCCAGGACACAACCTTACCTTCGTCAACCACAACCTGTAAGAAAAGATCTACAAGGACGTTTGGTAGGGACTACGTTGCCAGTAGCCTCAGGGGCTTCCACTTCTCCGTTGCGGGTGATGCCAGCCAAAACCAATTTGACACACGTTTTTCCTAATTTGATGAAACATTGGAAATCTGCGTCTCCTAAAACGTCTCCTTCACCGGTGACACCCTCGTCCACATTAGCGTCAGTAGCAGCTGCTCACAAAGTACCTGCCCCTAAAGTCAAAGTCCAAGAAAGATCTGGCATGTTAAAGAGTTTACTAGATTTGTCCAAACAAGAACTGTCCCGATTGAGTCCATTGCGAACTCCTTCACGACGTGTGTTACCTGCCATGAAGTTGATACGACGCAAAGATAATCAGTGGCGTCGTATTTCAGTATAAAAATGACTTGAGGACCACAACAGGAATCAATATTTTCTGCACTACGGCTGAACACTCAATGATGTCTCCTCAAAAACGTACACATTACAATCCTCGACGTTCTACTACCCAAAAAGGAAAAGGAAAAAGACAATGTCGTCATCTCACCAAAAGCTTTAAAACCAAACATCAACGTCCTTTAAAAAAAAAACAGAGTCACCAAAAAGGAGGATCCTTTGACAATTTTGGAAACACATTGTTACCTTTCTGACGAAGCGCTAGTTTCCAAAAAAGTAAATAAAAGAGAGTGTGTACCAAGGCATTGACACCAGTGGTATTGTGAAACGAACAAGCAAAGATGTCACCTCGCACAAAATATTCTTCTTCACTCCCCAAGGGAAAGAAAAGGAAAGGACTACCTCCTCGTTTAGTCAAACACGGAGATGTGTTGTCTGTCCTGTCCAAAGCCTCTCCACCCATGCGAAAACAAATCATTAAAACGGCCTCCAAAGATGTCATCGATACCGTGTGCGAATGTTGTTTGAATGTTTTGAAAGGCACGATACCTTTGTCTTCACACCAGAAAAAATGCTTAGCCAAACATCGACACGTTCTTCGTCAAATGGTCCAAAAGAAAATACCCGTCCGTCAAAAGAAAAAGATGCTGGTGCAACGGGGAGGATTTTTACCTATTATTACTCCTTTGTTGACAAGTATAATACCAGGTTTGCTACAAGGGATGTCTCAAGGGATGATGCCTCAAGGGATGGGTCAAGGAATCTCACAAGGGCTTTTCCATGCATTGGGTAGAAGATAAAAGGGCATTATGGAGCACCACAATCTCAGACATAACCTTTGGAAGCCTATGGAAGGACGAAAACTGACTTTAGTTCCTTACAAACGATGGATGGAATACCATCGTTGGCAGGAACAACGTACCCCTCATTTACCACCCAATCCTGATTTGAACGAGATGTCCCAATTACAACACGAATTGCAATCCTTGATGCATCGTCACGATTTGTCCGAAACCGAAAAATCACAAAAGTACGGTCAACTCTTGAAACCACTGCAGCTCTTTCATCGAAAAGCTGTGGAACAAACAGCTCAACCCACTTTGTCCGATTTTAAGGCTCTAATGAATAACCCGTCACCCTCACCCTCTGCAGTGGTTAAAACAGACGTTACTCCACCATTACCCAAGGAAGAAGAACCCCAGGATCTCTTTCAATCACCCACCACCACCACTCCCATTTCGAGTAAGATTGCCGCTTCCTTGTTAACCCCTTCCCCCACTCCTCCACGAGAAGAACTCAAAACTTGGGTTAAAAAGATGATGGCCACTCCTTCTTCGACAGAAGTGAAAAAGAAAGAAAGGAAAGCAGAAGTGAAAAAAAAAAGAAGGCCAAAGAAGCTATCTCATTACCTCCACTATCCCCACCAATACCCTCGACGTCAACTCCTGTGGCCCATCGGACACGTAAAACCGTTTCCAAACAACCCCCATTCCGTCCCACCCAAAGCAATATCCTCGAAGAGTGGGTACCTTATTAACTAAACCATGGAGAAGGTCTTAGCCAGCATTTACTACGATCCATCTCACCCTGCTGGTTACGGAGGCATTCAGAAATTGTATCGTGCTGCCAAACCTCGCCTGAAAAAGCTCCGTTTACCTGCAGTACAACGATGGTTACAAGAACAAGCGACGTACACTTTACACAAACCCATTCGACGAAAATTTCACAGAAGTCGCACTCAAGTGGAAGGCATCGATCATCAATGGCAAGCCGATTTAGCCGATGTCTCTCATTTAGCCACTTACAATCGTGGCTACAAATATTTGTTTTGTGTCATCGACGTCTTTTCTAAATTTGCCTGGGTTGTACCATTGACATCCAAATCGAGCGGAGAGTTAGTACGAGCTTTGCAACTGGTGTTGAAACAAAGTGGTCGTCACCCTCTTCGATGGCAAACCGACAAAGGCACCGAATTTCTGAACCAAGCTTTCCAACGAGAATTAAAGAAACGTGACATTCATTTTTTCACCACCGAAAATCCTGAAACCAAAGCCAGTATCGTGGAACGTTTTCAACGTACCTTGAAAGAACGCATGTGGAAATATTTTACGCATCAACACACTCTCAAGTACATCGACATCTTACCGCACTTTGTTCAAGCCTACAATCAATCTTACCATAGAAGCATTGGACGTGCCCCACAAGAGGTGACACCCGACAACGAAGTGACTGTTTTTGAGCGCTTGTTTGGTACGTCCCGAACGATGGCTGTCCTCAAGAAAGGTAGAGAAGTGTTAACCTCGGGAGATTGGGTACGCATTGGCAAAACCAAACGCACTTTTGACAAAGGTTACTTACCCAACTGGACCACCGAATTGTTTCGTGTTACTGGACGAGTGCGTGATCGTCATCCTACCGTCTATAAATTGGAAGACATGAACGGAGAAGTATTAAAAGGAACATTTTACTTGCCTGAGTTACAACGTGTCACCAAAAAAGAAGACGACGTTTACGACATTGAAAGCATTCTCGAACGAAGAACCCGTAAAGTAGGAAATCGCCGTGTCAAAGAAGTCAAAGTACGTTGGAAAGGATATCCTCCTAGTTTTGATTCTTGGATTGACGCATCGCAAGTCATCGACTATAAAAAAAGTAACCATCATGCCTTTCAATACAGCTTCAGTGACCACAGTGACTACTCCTTCACCCACTTCCTCTCTGCAAGATTTACAAAAGCAACCTTTGTGGGGGTGGTGTGGAGAACGTGTCCCTAAAACGCAAATTGTCTTTTTCTGTCAAATCTTTGTAGTGTATTGTGTCATCGGTGCAGCCATTGCTAATTTGAGTTTGCAACAAGGAGACAAACAATTGTGGACCATTTTACTCAGCAGTTGTATCGGGTATCTTCTTCCCAATCCTTCCCTGAAATACTCTTACAACGGGAACAACAATAACACTATTGGGAGCCCTGCGTCCAACGTTAGTCATTCTCCTGACAGTCCCCCTTCCACTTACAATCCTCTTTTAGACACTCCTTTAACCTCGAGTGACTCCTCGGACAGAAGAACATTGGAAATATGAACAACACGATTAACCAATTTTACTTAACGTTACCTAGTGACAGTTCCATGGAGGTGTTTCCTAACAACACGTTGTGCTGTTACACGTCTAAATTACCTCAAACCATGCATTTTGATCAAGATGATCATTGGGAAGCAGCTTTAGTCGAAATGATTCACCCGACACAAATCAAAAACATCGTCGAAAATCAAAACACTTTTACAGTAGAAGTGTATGACAAGCAATTGCAACAAACCTTAGACGAACGAGGCGTCACAGGCATAGACACCAAGAAATCAAATGAGCCCTTAACGAAACAACAGTCCACTCATGTGATTACCATTCCTGCAGGCTACTATTTTAGTGGTCAACATTTAGTGACTACGATTGCCAACAGGTTCAATACTGTGTTTGGTAAACCCCTGGACAAAATCAAAGAAAGTGTTACCTTTGAGTACATTAAAGTGGCTCGTCGCCTCTTGATGAAATTTTCAGATGACAAAATAATAGTCATTACCTTTTGTCCTGAATTGTTTGATATTTTAGGTGGAGACCTCAAGATGCTCCCGAACAAAAAAGAAATGCCAGGCATAAGTAGTAACGTGGACTTTGTAAAATATTTTCGATTCCCTGTAGAAATGAACCAAGGTCTCAACTTGATGTTTGTGTACTCCGATGTGGTGGAGTACAATGTAGTAGGACACACCTCTGTACCGTTACTACGTGTCATTCCGTTCAAAGTGGATACCACTACCGCTGACGAGGAAGGTGGAAATACCTATCACGTTCACCGTGAATTTGTACATCCTCATTATTTACCTGTCAGTAAGTCGTATTTCGACAGTGTCAACATTACTATAAAAGGAGAACTAGGACAAAATATTCCATTTACCAAAGGGAAAGTCACAGTGAAACTCCATTTTCAAAAACGATTCTCAAACAACTGAAAAACTGATGTATCCTGTGTACCAAGGAGTCACTCGACAACGAGGACATGGTTTAGGAGATATGTTTAAATCAGCCTTTCGTTCCGTGGTCCCTGTTTTGAAACCGATGGTGACACGAGGATTGCACGCCTTAAAAGATGCCGCATTGACTCACGGCAAAGATTTTCTTCAAAATGTTCTCATTGACAAACAAAACCCCAAAGAAGCTTTTTTGAGAGCAGGCAAAAATGTCTTGCTTCAAACGGGTAAAGAAATTTTGGGTCGACGAGAAAGTCCTATAAATGCCCTGAACGGTACCGAGTCTGACATTCCTACTTCCCTGAGGACACAGCAAGGACAAGGTAGAAAGCGTCGACGAAGACACCCTTTCAAAAGTCTCCATACCTCTAAAGCTAGAAAGACAAAGTAAAAAAGAACCGCTCGAGACTTAGACATTTTTGATTATTAAAAGTAAAAAATGATGCACCAAGAATCTTGTGCCTGTTCCAAGTCGGAACTGGATCTCTTTGCCATGCCACCCACGATGATGACCATGCAAGAAGCCCAATGGGTTGAATTTCATCCCGTCTCCTCTTTGACGGATTCAGCTCCCATTGAGTTTGAAATCAAAGGACAACCCGAAGATTGCATTGATCTCAATAACAGTTACTTGTATTTGAAAGTGAAAGTAACCAAAACGGACAACACCAATCCAGGAGTCAATGATAGAGTTGCTCCTGTCAACAATTTCATGCATTCCTTGTTCAGCGATGTGGATTTGTACATGAATAACAAACTGATCAGCAGTAGTATGGATACTTACCCTTACCGAGCGTACCTCGAAAATCTCTTGACGTACGGAAAAAAAGCCAAAAACACTCATCTAGATGCTTGCGTGGTATGGAAACCTGACACAGCAGATAAGTTTAACGACACAGCCTTGCCCGTAGCCGCTGAGGGTGACAATCCTGCCGATCCTCACAATGTAGGTTTTAACGACCGTCGAAAGAAAATTCTGCAATGTCGTAGTTTAGAACTGTTCGATCGTTTACATTTGGACATGTGGTTTCAAGAAAAGTATTTGCTGAACGGAGTAGATATCCGCTTGAGACTGAATCGTAGTAGTGCTGCTTTCCATTTGATGGCTCATGCCAACGAATACAAAACCATTATCCAGGAGGCCAGGTTATACGTGCGCCGTGTAGAATTGTTACCTAAAGTGGGAAATGATATCAGTCACACTTTGAGCAGAACGACAGCCAAGTATCCGATACGACGCGTGGAAGTCAAAACTTTCACCATTGTCGCAGGACTCCGATCTAAGATCGAAGATCATCTTTTCCAAGGACAGTTACCCAAACGTTTATTCATCGGTATCGTCAACAATGCAGCCCTCAACGGAGCCCACGATGAAAATCCTTTCCAGTTTAAGCACAGCAGAGTATCCAAAATCGAAGTCAGTCGCGATGGCAAAACTTTGTGTACCCGTCCCTTCGAACCCGACTTTGGCGAACAGAAGAATTACTTGAGGTCGTACTTGTCACTGTATGAAGCCACAGGTCAGTTAGGACCCAACACCAGTCACGGTATTTCCTACGACGATTATGCAAAAGGTTACACTTTGTGGGCTTTTGATTTCACTCCAAGCCAAGGCAGTGACGAGGGACATTTCCACCCTATAAAATCAGGACAACTGCGTGTGGAACTTCAGTTTGCAGGACCTCTTACCGAAACGGTGAATGTCATTCTGTATGCTGAATTCGATAATACCATAGAAATTAACAGTTTGAGAGAAGTCATTCTAGACTATTAGACACTATGGAAGACCCTTGTCCTTCTTTGAATAGTGAAGAATCCATGGAATGGAAGGTGTCAGAAAAAGCAGATCCCCAAGACCGAAAAGAAGAGGTAGTGATCATGCAATCCAGATGGCCAGAACAAGAACAACAGTTAGTGTCTTGTTTTGCACAACACTTGGAAGATAAAATGAGAAACATGATTAAAAAAGATTGTTATGGATGTCAAATCGATCATCCCAGTCAAATTCAACACGATAAATGTATGATGATGAGTCAAGAAGAAAAATTGGACAATTATCTGAACGAAGCTTGGAGTCTCATCTCAGAAGAAGACGTGTTACATCAGTGGTATAAAGGCTTACGTGATCATTCCTCTCCTCCATTGTTTGCTCGAGAAATTGATCGCATCGAAACTCTCTTAGCCAAGAGTAAAGAGACGAAGCAAACCATCAGTTACTTGTCAGACCTTTTCAAGCAAAAAGTCTGGATCGAATTGATGACTTATCATCATCTGTGAAAAAAAGGGAAAAAAAACAAGGCTACACAAGAAACAAATGGATACCTGGGAACTTTATTATCTTTTGAACCGTAGTTCGTACACTGCTTCTTGGAATCCTGTCGTGTGTGCTAAAGATGAACTACCTCATCGCAAACCTCAAGAGAATCAAGCTTATGTCATCAACACAGATGACAGTCATCTTCCAGGAACTCACTGGGTAGCTGTCTACTTTCCTCAAGAGGGTTGTGTGGAGTATTTTGATTCGTATGGATTGCCACCTTTCGAAGATGATATCATTGACTTTATGAGAAGAAATGCCCAGACGACACGATTCAATAATGTGAAATTACAAAGTACAGATTCTATGGTGTGTGGACAATATTGTGTCTATTATCTGCATCATCGCAGTCTTGGATATTCTTTAGAACATTTAGTGACTTATTTTGATCGTCATTCGTCTCGAAACGATGACAAAGTAGATCGATGGTTTTGTGACCATTATAGCTATCTGTTGTCTTTAGCTAGGAAACGTAGTGTACATCAATGGCCTAATGACTTCCAACAGTGGAAATCTCACTTTAATTCGCAACGTTGTCAACCATGTCAAAGATAATGTATTAGTGTTATTTGAAAAAATGTTTGTTATTTGAAAAAATGTTTGTTATTTGAAAAAATGTTTGTTAGTTGAAAAAATGTTGTGTTTTGAATAAAAATGTTGTGTTTTTGAAACCAATGCGTCTGTCATTTGTTTCACATTTTTATTCATATAAATGTTCTGTGACTTGAACCATATAAAGCAGGGGTAGTCTCCAGTCTGGCCATCCATTGTTTGACTCATCCTCCTACGAAGATGTATTCAAAACTAGCTAAGCTCAACGAAGCTTACGTTACTCTACATCGTATCAGACACAATCTGATGTCAAAGCCTGAAGAGATAGAGAATGTGAGAATGTTACAAGTAACAGAAGACCTCATAGAAGGACTCTTCAGAGAAGAAATTCAGAAAGAGAAAGAAGAATGGACTGAGAAGTATCGCCTTCTGAAGCAGCAGAGAGAGCAGAGAGAACAACAGCAGCAACAGCAGCAGCAGCAATAACAACAACATCAGCAGGAACCAGACAGAAGTTTTGTTGACTGTCGTGTGGACACGAAAGAGTTCTCTTTCTCTTTCCGAAGAAGTAGACCCTATCCTGTTGCCAGACGAGGACGCAATCTTAGACGATAAAAGATTGTCATCCTTCCTCGTACAAACAAAAAAAAACAGCCCTTTTCAGGGCTACCCAATATTCTCGAAAAGAATTAATCATTCAATTTGCTCATGGTATGCAAGGAAGTTAGAAAAAAAAATAGAAGTGAGTCTATAATCACTGTCTCTTTTTACTTTTGTTGGAAGTGCGTCTATAAGCACAAGGCATTTTTCAAAAAAACTTGTTCAATGTATAATGGATATGAATCAAGTAAAAAAGTGAGTGAGTGTTTTCTTTTAAGTCCGCGTGTTTTTGGTAATGATAGGAATAATGTAATTTTTTGGAACGTAAGGGGGGTGTTTTTCATCACGTCCGCGCTTGAACTATATGTAAAGAAACACTCGTCAGTCTGGCTACCCATCGTTGACATATCAACACAAAAGATGAGTAGAGTTCAAAAGTTAAAAGAACTTCAAATGCACCTGGAGAATGCTAGGCGTCTCCTGGACGAACTGACAATGGAAGCTTTAGAAGAACAGACTAGGATTGAAAAAGAAGAGGAGGAAAGAAAAAGGAAAGAAGAGGAGGAGAAGAGAAGACCTATCTTGCCTCACCGTATGATGAGACAAACAAGTCAAGTTACTCCTATGGTGAGGACGCCTTCACCACCAGAACCAGTTCGTCCACTACAGACACAAGCCCCACCGCAACAAACACAACCTCAGCCGCAACAACCACAGCCTCAGCCGCAACAACGACAGTTGCGGAATAGGCGAAGATATGAAGAGGCTTTCACTATCCCTCAAACAGAAGACTGGGATAGTGAAGCCACTCATTCTCCCTCTGCGCTCCCAGTCACAAGAGTGAATTGGGAGAATGATTGGAGTAGGAGATGTGTGTGTGGGGCTAGACCTGGGAGATGTCAGCATTAGCCAGGTGTATTTTAAAGTTTCAAAAAACAGCCCTTCTCAGGGCTACCCAAATAACTAGAAAAGAAATACTATGTCAATTGCCAATGAGTATGAGAGAGGAGTAGTGTGATTATAAACACTGATTCTATTTAGATGGTATATGTTGTGATTTTGGATAGTAAATAATTGCGTGTGTTTTGGCTGCTTCCCGTGTGTGTGTGTGTGTGTGTGTGTGTGTGTGTGGATAGTATAGGGTGTGATTTTGGATAGTATATAATATGACTTGTTTTGGCTGCTTCCCCGTGTGTGTGTGTGTGGATAGTATAGGGTGTGATTTTGGATAGTAAATAAATGCGTGTGTTTTGGCTGCTTCCCTGTGTGTGTGGATAGTATAGGGTGTGATTTTGGATAGTATATAATAGGGATTGTGAATAGTATATAATATGAAAAGTAAGTGTAAGGGGTGTTTTCCTTCACGTCCGCGCTTAAGATATATATACTCAAGGGCCTGACATTAGAACCATTCCACGGAATAACCATAGAAGATGGCGAAAGCATCAAATTTATTCAACAATTTAAAGCACAGCTATTTCTGGATATTAGACGGGGAATATGAAATGGAAAAACTACATCATAAATGGACATTTTCGAACAGCCTGGACTTTGCAAAAAGACTGAAAATAGCCAGGGAGCTCTTAGAAGGAATGATAGAAGAAGAAGCCAAAAGGTTACGAGGCTGCATTAACCCACACTATGTTAGAGTGGGGACATTGAAGCAAGTGATAGATATTGTCGACAACGTCAAGTGTTTTTTGGATAATATCTTGACAGAGTACCCCTATGTCCAAAATGGTTTGGACCCACTCAAGAAAGCTGACGAACTGATGAAAAAGGAGTTATTAGAAGAAGTGAAGAAGATAAAAGATAACTGGAGTAAGGAGAGAAAGGATAATGAAAACCATAAAAAGAAAGAGGACTTTGAAAGATTAAATAATAATTGGATAAAGATACAAGTGAAGTTTAGAGCAATGGGACATCCTGACTGGATTCCCGACGAAAAGAAGAAAACGGGAATCATTGGTAAAATCAAAAGGTGGTGGAACAAAGGCAGAAAATAAAAGAAGTATCCAAAGGTCCTTTTTAGGGCCACTCATAAATCTCGAAAAGATATTAGCTTTCATTGCCGCCATTTTTACCAATCCTATTTCCCATGTTCCATTCCCCTTGACGCTAGATAGGCCCACCATGTTCCATTCCTCTTGACGCTAGATAGGCCCACCATGTTCAATTCCTCTTGACGCTAGATAGGCCCAAATAGTTCCCATGTTAAATTCCCCTTGACGCTAGATAGACCCACAATGTTAAATTCCCCTTGACGCTAGAGTTGCCCAAGCCCTTTTTGACTGGATTTTCCATTGACGCTCATTGGGCCCCATATACTACTTCCATTATACGATAAAACAAAGTTCACTTCTGCGGTCCCCGCTGCATTTTTTACGTTACCGGTAATAGCAACTCTATGATCAGAATGATCAGTGGTATCTTTATGAAACATCATAGAAGGTCCAACTGTTTTAGAATAATCTTCTGAATATCTCATCAACCCTATAATGGTAGTCGCGATATCTACGTGCTCTTGAATCGATTCAATTTATCTTCCATCGATAATATATCTATCACTGTTAAATAACGTCATTATACCATTATTGACAAACCCAACCCGGTTAGCAGCTGCATAGTTGGTATCATCGTGTTTTAACAGTCGACCCTCGACCTCAATGTATCCTTCCGATGGAAGAAACTATCTGCTAGTATCCTGAACTCGCAATTCAATTCGACCGCGCTCGTCTGACACTCTTGCATCGTACGAATACATTTGATAATCACGAAGAGATGTGTCTCTCATTACACTTTCACCGATATTAAACGCAGGGTTAGCTATCTCTTCAAACATTTTATAATAGCTGATTACCTTCTAAAACGAAGACCACTATCCGCTATCATACTTGAAACAATATTTCTTTGTTGTTGTTCGTCTGGTAATACACTTTACTCTGCTAATTACTGCCTTGCGAGCTTTACCGACATTTACAGGCATTAACACTGTAACAGGTAATTTGACAGGTTGGATCGGTTGAGGTATAAAAATTGGTCTCATTATTCCGTCTTTGACCGCTGAGAAAGCTGTTCCAGCAAGGTCACCAATTGCGCCGATCACGAATAACTCCAACCATCCCCAGTTGTTTAACTAGTGGTATCACCTTGGGAGCAATTCAAGTGAATAGTCCACGGATAACATTGCCGAATCCATTTCCATAATATACTCTATACACAGATAGTCTTGAGTGACTTTTCACTATAATAATCGTCTACGATCGCATCGATTAGAAATCGATATAAATTAATATCTTTTACATCACCTTGATATAATCGCTGACATATATTTGTAGTCTCGTTGATAACTTCACGAGATTATTTCCAGCTCGTTTTCCTCCTATGGGAACTTCTAACCTGACACATCGTTGATCATATTCTCTGGACAGATATTTAAACCGCTTCTTGTAGAACCCTTTCCAGGTGATGAACCTTGAGTATCGTCAACATCTTTTTCTTGATTATAAGGCAGCTGTAATTAGGGTCTTACATAAATGGATTTAAAAGTCCATAACATCTGTGTTCAAGGGGCTAAAGCTACTGTAAAAATGTTAATTTTACCTATTTGACTTAATTCTTACTCATGTATAAGCCTTCATCCTTCCATCATTTAACAACGACATTTTAATCACTCTATCATCCATATATTTGATTTAATTTTACGTAAAGCATGGAACATGAGCGTATTTCAAGATTTCAGATTAATTCAAAAACGACTACAATCAAAGCATATTAATAAGGTGATCTTGCATCCGATTAGATGAGCTCTTTACCAATAGTAAAGCTATATTATTTAGTTGCGGTCATATTTGTACATGTTTTTAAGTTTTATTAAACTTGGAATTATAAACTTATATTACGAGATATCTGAAGTGGCAAATAGTTGCATGAGTTTGTATCCACTTTATTTATTTGATCAATGTCGACAAATGGACTAACATCATGATCTAACTTAGTAAATAGGTTTAAATCATCAAGATGTTTTATGACATTTGATTACAAATTAGGTGGTTTTGTATCTCATAGAATGTGTTTGTTATTTACCTTGATCAAACTTGGAATAATGGTTATCCTATCAAGATATAAGACAAGATAGATTATGAGAAATATCCAATCATATTAAAAATGCAACTCTTATGTCTGCAGTGTGGCATTTTATAGTGATGCCTAACACTGGGACATCATGTCGCAAACATGTATCATGATGTCCCAGGAAAATTATTCTGACAACAGGCCAACAAGTCCCAACACTAACCTCTAAATCGTAAGTGCCAGGCAGTACAATTTGTATAAGAATTTGATATGACTCGGACGGGGATCAAACCGACGACCTTCTACGTCCGATGTGGATGCTCTAACCACTAGGTCACCAGAGCGGTCTACCAAAGACTTGTAGAAGTGATACAACATAGTAAGTAGTTCAAGTTAAGAAAAAAATATTGGTTGTTAATTTTCCAACTAAATTACAATGTAAGTTGAACATTATTACTTTTAATATTGATTTCTTCTATTGTGACAGTAAAACAATTATTCAAAAGACTTGTTTAATTTAGTTTAGAAAAAAATCAATTTAATTAAAAAATACAGTCCAACATTTTTCAGGAATACACAAGCCAACAAGCATCAGGCAGACATCAAGCTGACCATGCAGACAGAAGAAAATATAAAGTTGGGAAATATGCTGTATATCTGATAGATGAAACAATCATTCAAATCGGTCAGGTCTAGAAGGACTTATGAAAAAGAGATCTTTTATGCTAAAGTAAAAATTGTTTTATAAACAAAGAAACATTCCACAGGCATTGTTCTTTCAACTTAACAGTAAGACATTTTCATTTTACATTAAAAGTAAACACCCATCGGACTCTAAATATTTTAGGTGTTTTTCATATGCATATAATATTATTAAATATTTAATGTACAATTTTTACCATTTCAGTCATATGATGTTTAATAATACATATTTTGTGTATTTAATCATTTATTTTTAATATGTTCCTGTTCCTGTTCCATCTTTCTTTTGGTCCATCTCTTTTCTTAAATACTTGGTATATAATTTAGTATGATTATAGCCTCCCCCCCCCCCGCCTACCGATTTCAATAACGGAAACAGTTGGTGTGTGTGATGAAATTGCTTAGAAATAATCATTTCATTCACTGATTTATAATTTATAAACCAGCCCTGACCAGGAATGTCCTAGCACAGTCATTGTCTGTGTTTTTGTGTGCTTAATGTACTTTCCTTACTAACACTGTGTCATGTTATTTTGGACTGCTGGAATGATGGCTGCAATCGCTTACCTGCTTGACGGAGGCTCTTCTGTTTTTGTGCTATTTTTCATGATATATGTGTTTGTTGTCTAATTTCGTCTACATTATTGTGTTTCATCATGCATTGGCTGTTCAGTTCGTATGTGTTTCTTCCTCTCCTTGTTTTGGAAACGAAAACAATTATAATTTTTCTCAACTGTTTTGTTCCTAAGTTAAGACGTCAGCTGTTTATTTTTAATAAACCGCTATCAAGTGATCGCCAATCAACCCGCTTACGCTATGGTGGACCCTCATTAATTGCAATAAATGACCACACCTTGGCTCTTGATACTACATTGTGCTCAAGACTAAACGGACTGGGATACGTACATCGTTACTTAAATGTAAATGAAAGCGAGAAAAGAAAGGTTGCTTCAAATGTGGCCGGCGTAGAACAGGAAGAATAATTCCAGTTATCTCCCTTTCGTCCGTAACAGATAAAGAATTTAAAAATTCGATCTTTAATTTTGATCACTTGGTTCAAATTCATCTTAAATCGTCACCCGTTGAGTTAATTGTCCAAGGGATACCACTAACTATTGCATTATTCAACGCTCAATCCGTATGATCACCAGAAAAGAGCACAGACGTAGTAAATTGTATTAACGACCAGAATATCGAAGTCTTCTTACTGACAGAAACATGGCGAAGAACATCAGGCGATGAGCAAAAGTGTGCGGATTTAACACCCACTGATTATTCAATCAAGTTGTTCCCCCGCAACTCTCGCGGAGGTGGAATTGCATTAATTACAAAGAATTCCATGATAAAATGCCTGAAGTACAACACAGCCTTCAATTTCTGCCACACATTATTTGAACATTGAACAAAGTCCAAACAACACTCACACTGAAACATGGTCAGTCCATTTTGTCTGTCTCTCCCGCCCTTCTCCTAGTAGAAAAAAACAAGCTGACCAAATCTCACTTTTTGGAGCAGTTTCCGAATCTTCTGGAGTATGGAACTTAGAAAGGTGGCAACCTAATTATTCTTCGAGTTTTCAACTTTCACGTTGACTGTCCTGGAAACCCATACACGTCAAAACTCCTAGAATCTACTCATGTTTTCAATCTTAAACAGTTGGTTAACCAACCAACCATTGAATTTGGTCACATTCTAGACTGATTTCTGTATAGACATGATGATAATATTTTGCATTCCACACCTTGTATCTAACGAACCTGACTTTGATCACCTCTGCATCATATGCCGTCTTAACGTATCAGTCCCTAACCTTCCGCCTCTATTAGCTACTAAGAGAAACCTCCGATTGATGAATATAACCAAATTTATGCATGAAATTCAAGAAAACCTAACAACTTACTTACATCCTAAAGCAGAACAACTCAATAACTGCCTGCGTTCATTGCTTGAAAAAAAAGACAGCCACCAAATGCAGAGTACAAATAAAAGAGTGTTCTGTATGGTATAGCAGTGTTAGGGACCAAAAGAAGAGAGGCTTTGGCTTTCCACCAGATTCACTTTTAATGAACAAATCTAACAAGAATGTCACAAACATAGTCCATTTAGCAAACTTATTCAACTACTGTACTAAGATCACGGAGATGTCCAGCTGCAAAGAGCTCTTCGAGATAACTAACAAACTAATATCAATGAACAAATGTACACCACCTCCAAAAGAAAAGAAGTGGAAAGAGTACAGTCCTCACCCTCCTTGATTTGTCTGCAGAATTTGACACAAGAGACCATGATATATTAGTTCACCGTCTCCAGCATGTATTTGGCAATAATAATATAGTCTTACAGTGGTTCAAGTCTTATTTAGTCAACAGGACACAAATTGTATCTGCAAATGGAATACCTTCCACGGGGGTCTGTTTTTGGACCTGTTCCCTTCATTCTATACACTCAGCCGCTCTCAAGTGTCGTAGATCATCACACAGTGTCTCACCAATTGTATGTTGATGACACCCAAACATACAATTCTAGCACATAACTGAAGTTGATGCTACCATCCATGGAGTAGAGAGGTGAATTTCGAATGTGAAATCATGGATGACATGTAACAAGCTGCAGATGAATGATGATAAAGCTGAGGCTATTCTGATCACAACACAAAGATTTTCTAATTCACATTCTTTACCTCAGACAATAAATATCAGCAAGGTCAACATTAAATATTCTCACAGTCAGTACGAAACCTAGTTGTTACTCCGCGATGTGGAACGAATTGCCTATTGAAATTAGACACAAAGATACAGTGGTCTCTTTTAAGAGTGCTCTTAAAAATCACCTTTTTCGAATGCAGGAACAAACATAAAGATATATGTTTTCAGCATGTTTTTATGTTTTCTAATTTCATGGTTTTTATTATTTGTTTTTCTCTAGTCAGATCATTACAGATTTTGTAAAGTGCTGAGAACTTTTAAAGATTGGCACTATACAAATTCCTCATTATTATTATTATTATTATTATTATTATTATTATTATTATTATTATTATTATTATTATTATTATTATTATTATTATTGTTGTATCTATACAATGGGCGAGTCTATTTTCCATTGAGTGCAGAGTGATAATAGTTCACCCTGTTTAGTAACTGCCAGATAATTCCACAAATTACCATAAGGTTGAGAGTTATAGCACTTTGTACACATGTACATAGAAATGAAACCACTTGTTTAATCCATGTGAAATGCAAATTTGAAATTGTCGTTCTTTTCCATGAATTAATATTTTAAATATCAGAAGTAGATTGATATAGTATGTGCATTATATGTATTTACACATCTAGTTGTGATGAAACATGCAGTTCCCCTGGTGATAATCCGGTTGGAAATTATAAATCAATAAATCAAGTGCCCAAGTTCTAAACGTTTTAATTTAATGTATGGTTGTTTTTAAACATAATTGGAATGAGGATGTATATCCAGACGATAGGTAGAGCTATATAAAGGGAAATAAATCAGTTTAGGAGATTTTGCCTCCAATATATTTATCAAATATTTACCAACAGAGTCCAACATACCAGTCTTCATTACAACAAAACAATTTAGTGGTAGTATTTCATTTGTCTTAAAATGTGTCACTTTCATTTACTTTGCCCTGATTTAGCTGTGATTGCTATGACAAAAAATAAATGTTTGCGTTTGCTCATATTTTAAAACACTTTTGATCATTGAAATATAGTATACTAGATTTAATTTTGAAACTATCAATGGTGACCATGACCAGTGACCCTACAGGCATTTCCCAAACTTTCTTCAAGTACATATTTAGGCAATACCGCATTTACTCCCTATTTGTGATTTAGCCATACATTTAGCAGAATTTGGATTTCTAAGAGTTATTACTGTTGGCTAAACAAATGAAACATTGTAGGCACAACAGTATGGAATGAAACACTGACGAGACTGGCCAAATATGGTTAACTATAGAGATTTTAAATTCTTACAGCCATAGATGCAGCTAATTTTAAAAGCTGTTGCGACATTAGCCAAATTTTGCTAACAGGATATTAGTTGTGCACCAGCCTCACTGAGCATGGCAACAGGAATCCTTAGCCGAATTTGGTTTCTGCCTAAAGTTCATACAGTACATTATGGAAAGGGACAATATCACAAAGTTCACCATTCTTTCAGTCTAGCTAAAGTTTGGCAGGAAGCAAATTATTTATTATAAAGCTTTTTGACATAAAACAAAAGGTGAAATACTCAAAACATTAGATTTAACAATATTTAGTCATAAAGTTTAGAGTTTAAAGGTACCACCTTTTAATTCTGTCACATAAGTTGCATGTAATTATACATCATTTAGTTATTGAATTTAGAATTAAAAATATCATCCATTAATTATGTTACGTAAGTTGTATGTAATTATACAATATTTAGTCATTGAATTTAGAATTTAAAGGTAACATCCAATTATTCTGTAACTGAAGTTGTTTGTAATTCCATTAGTGAGTAAACTAATAATGACAATATTCTCATGTCGTGCACAAATTGATTCAAAAGGGAATGAAGAGAGACATGCACGCTTTTTAAGTGCATCTGAGACAAAAATTCCGCATTAAATACAAATGGGCCTAGGCTGAATATAAGTGATCAGATAGGTGCTGAAATAATTTGAAAGAAGAACATGGTCTGAAGACAAATGGATAGAGCTCGGTGTTGGATATTAGGTGGCGTCTGATGTCATCAGATCTTGTATTCCAGTTTTCTACTTAAATCGGTTGAGTTACATGTTTCCGATCAACTTTGGTTTAATTCTTATAAATGCAAAAATTGGCAGGTCTTGTCCATTCAAAGGAGAAAAAAACACGGTGAATGGTCAATATTATGTGGTTTTAGCAAAACCCAACACTATTAGGACGATTATAATTCAAGATTAATTATTATTCAGATGATTTGGCAGGTATGACGTTTCTGACATATATTAAAGTATAGCGTAAAACTAATCAGTTAAGTCATACTTTACAGTTATTCGAATAGCGACTGACTCTAAAATGAAAACTGTTCACATTATGAGCAACAGAGGTGAACAGACATTTTTTTTAAGGTTTCAAATGCCGAAATAAACCTTCGTAAAAGAAAGATTAAATGGCAAATATAAAAAGTAAAATGGTATTCTGACAACGTTGAGGTTTCTTTAACTGGGTTAGTTTAACTTTTTTACTGCGACTGAAAATATATCAAGAGAAACGCAAATATATTACGAAATTGAACCAACTTGAGGTCGCACCTCTCTGCTGCTATTAACTCAATATTGATCAAGACGTATACAATATCGTGATCGAATATCATGTACATTCATTGTTATAAATCCGTGTGGAGTTCACTTTGAAAAGAAGTTATTAAATTTAATTATTTTTATTTCACCGCTACACCAAGTCCATTAAACGCAACTAATGCATTTCAGTGATATCTGATCACGTTTGGTATTTGTGTGTATCGCTGAGTAACATACATCGCATCTGTGTCTTTGTCTGGCTCGAGTACATATTCTAGCTGTATTTGATTGTTTGTCAAGCATCAAATCAGCGTATACAACTAAATCAATAAACGCATCAAGGTCGTCTACAGATGGTGCTTCATTAATATCAGTTATAGCATTAATACTATCATCGTCATCTTCGTCCAACAATTTCTGCATTTTCATTAAATTCTTTAAGTACTACATAACATCACTGATCATCAACTGACGGAGCTACTAAATACAACTTATCCCAGGAGAGCCATCTCATTAATCAAATTAAAAAATAATTGCCTTCTTACCACTTTCAGACGGACATATTATTATCATTCTGATATAACTCGATAGCGCTGGGTGATGTTTGACTGGTTCCTGCTTTCATGTCGCAGAGAAATCAATGACGGAAGAAAACAATTATTTCTGGGTATAATTATTGTAGTCCTTGAACTCGACTTGATATTTCACTTGACGAGCGAGATCAGCCAAGTCCCGGTGAATATCCAATAAATGAAATTGATAAAGTATGTCACATTCATGATGTATCTTATAAAAGCGAAAATCTACCAGATATACATATTGCAGATAAAAACTGAATTCACGCGTTAAATTCGATAAAAAAGATAATATTTCAAAGAATCATAAACAAATTGGTTGGTAAGATCTGCCATGTAAGTTAAACAAGCATTACTAACTGGTAATTAATTAATTATTTTAATGGAATCAATTGATTATATTCACAGGGGATACTGGAGAGGTAGAGCAGCAATTAGTAAAATCTCTGATGCAGCAGGTATCACACCTTCTGCCGCCGCAACATTGTTGGCACGACAGACAATATGGCAATTTTTGTACCATCACTGAAACGATATCAGCATGCACGTTTTGATCTCCGCACCTCTAATGAATTTCATCCGACTGATATTTTCATGATACCCCATGACACTATCAAAATACCCGTTAATTATTGTTAATGTTACAAGTAGATATTAAGAAGCAGAGCAGTTATCGACAAAACAAAAACCTGAATTTGTATCTGCTGTAGAACGAATTTATTATCGAGGCCCATTACCAAGGACACAATTATTACAAGCTGATCCTTTCAAGGAATTGTTTGGTGCAGGCAGTATTATCGTTGACAATTAGACGAGGACTTACTACAATACATCGTGATCAGGCAGTTATTGAACCATTTAATCGAACACTTGCTGAGCGGTTATTTGTGTATCATTATGCAGAGGAAATAATTCTGAAAGATGTAAGATCTCGTGAATGGGTTGCATGTTACTAAGTGTGATAGCTGCGTTAAATAATGAAAGTACTCAAACAACCTACATGAAAGCTATTAATGCAACTAGAACATAAATATGCCAATACAACGACATGAATTTTCAAACCAGTATCAGGTAATGCAACTTTAATATATTTATTTCAACTGGGTAAACTTGAACTATAAACCGCGACTGATCCTATTTGGAGTGTAACGACACATAAAATATCTAGCATGATAGATCTTCTGGTAGACCCAGAATATACAGATTAGCTTCAACTGCTCCTCAACGTGGATTTTGTACAAGTAATTTCCGAGGACACACAAATGCGCCTCTACGTCGGTTACATTCAAGACAGGTCAGCATCACATATTCGCGCGTATGACCAAACTTACAATTAATTCTGTCTACAGTAAATTGTCTTGGATCATTACTCGAGTATCGCAATATGAAAATGTTACATCTCGCACAATGATTATTCTCGTTTTGTTTTAGCAACATTATAAATTCAGCATCAAGGTCAAAGTCGTGTTTATTAATTTTTTTGTATAACTAATTTTGTTCCTATTATGTCATTGTCAATAACATCCCCAGTGGTATCAGTATAATTTACAATAACCCTCCCGCAACTGAGATATTTTTCCAACTCTAGAAACAGCGAGATAAACTAGATTTGACCATTCTATACGATCATCGACAATCCAGATTTGCCTATCAGAAATAGTTGACACCTGAGATGAATGTATGATCATCGCGTATCCTAGCGTACAGGAGATTTGTACACTTTTGTTGCATTTTCATCAACATTGACATCAACTAAAACAATATTATTTAACACGAGATTTTCTTTCAGTCCCTTATGGTATATCAACGTTGAATATTCTCCCATCCCGTATCCGCTGCTCGATAACACAGTGGCACTAGTAATTCTGGAAACTGTTATTTAAGTAAGAAAAATAATTGTTGTTGAAGTGTATCACGAACTAACTTTCTATCTGCCACTTTCATATAATTTGGTCTCAACGTTTACATAAAATCGTTCATTGAAGTTCCTAAATTTATTTTACCATTGCTTCACATTGAATTTTATTCGTTTGTAAACTGATTAATTTCTTAAGTTCTTTAATTCGGGATCAAGAGCTCTATGATCATCAATTATCTCCTCATAATATTCTACAAAAAGTTTTAGCCATTCATGCGGAGATAATCCATTAAATGGTGGCGGTTGACTATGATCGTCACACATCATTATAGCAGCATTTTTTGTTAATCAATCAAGAAATGTTTGTAATGTTTCTAACGACACTATATATATTTCATTCCAAACGATAATCTCTGGAATGCATTTCGCGTCCATTCGATCAGGAGTCAACGCGTATCCTTTCCATCGAGAAAAGCCATGTAAGTACATGACAAGTTAAAACGATCAAATAATAAATTCCGAAATAGTTGAATCACGCGAGTTATTTGACCAGACATTCCTGGTCTGTTAAGATACATTGTTTAATGTCTAGCTACGGGATCATGCACTGACGCTGCAGGTGATAACTTTAATGTCTGGTGATTTTTGCAATTCTTCACTGTTTGCAAAGTCTGATATACCCTATCAGGATATATGGCAGTAAAAAAAAATGAAAATCGTCCGACTTGCAAATTTTGATATGGGGTGTTTAATAGTAAATTTCCCAAAAAATCATGAAAGAGACGTTTCATTAGTATCGATAAATATTTTGCCAAAGTAAGTTCAAGTTCAACTTGAGCTCAATTGTTTTATTTTCTTCATTTAAAATAACATTTGCAAACAATTGACTCTGGTTATGATGTTCATTAGTAACGTGTACACTAGCACAATATATAGGCTAACTGTCAAGCTATGATAG
The DNA here is from genome assembly GCA_029339505.1 of Unio delphinus. Lineage (NCBI taxonomy): Eukaryota > Metazoa > Mollusca > Bivalvia > Unionida > Unionidae > Unio > Unio delphinus. Next base: position 2,738,149 of record JAQISU010000331.1, read on the forward strand.
TAAACGATCCCGGTTAATTGTCTTAAAACATCATTTGTATCTGAGCAACTCATTGTGAACAAATACTTTATTTAGAGTTATTCAAGTACAACTGTATTTGTTGCGAGAAACTATGTCATGAACAGTTTCAGCCAAATTGAAAAATGTGAAGGTCATTGAATATTTAATAGTATAACTTGTGTTAAATATACTTTTCATAGAACTTTCGTAGTAGACGAACAAACGAAGAATTTTGCAAAAGTACAGATGTATCCACAAATAAGTTTTGCGTCTAATCTGATGAGAGTATATGATGTATCCTGTCGATTATGATATACAAATGTAAACTTTATGGAAAAATACACATACAGTAATTCAAACTGAAGTTGTACAATCCGTACAGACAACACATGTAAAAGCATAAACACATATACAGCAGGCGAAAAGGGCTTAAAGCTAAAGTAATGGAAATAGATCCACTACCTTACGTATCGGAGTGTTACGTAACAAATTCGTGTGTATTATAGTGCGGAATAAGGCCGATATTGTAGTCGATACAATTAAACAATATGATAAAACAATATTGTATGGGCTTGTTAATTTTGGGAGTGCTAATAACTGCTGCCTAAGGAAAAAGCCATTGCGGAATCATGAGACTACATTGCAGCTCATAAAGGAATACATTCAAAACCTTATGATTTGATAGCGTAAGAAAACTTTGTTCTATAAACATGTTTGAAAAATGTTAGGTAATGAATTAATGCTTTATATAAATATTGAAAGTGGTTAAGAAGATGATCTTAATCAATGCAATAACAAATTATAAAACTTTATGATGCTCGACGCAAGTATTATTGGGCGCAATATACAATTAACTCCCCAGAGAGGCCAAAGTAAGCTTAATATAAAGCTCAGAAAAGGGTATTGAGATGAGTTCAAAATATGTATAGCATTTCAAGTGTGTTTGCTAATCTCAAAGCCTAGGGACGGAGGCTTCTTTATAATCCTCAAATTTGTATCGTGTTGAATATCAAAATTATAGTTGTTCTGCATCATATATAATTGTATAGTAGCAAAACAATGTATCGTTATGAGTTAGGCTCAGTCTTTGCTGTTATTTACAGTTGGTCAGTTTTCCAAAATTTAGTATTTAAATTCGAAATATATTTTAGATATTTGACGAATTTAGATTTGTCAGAACTAATCAGATTAGTTACCAGTTGCCTGGTAACGTAGTTGGATAATTAGTGTTTGTTCACATAAACTACCATATTATTACAATTCCTGGTTCTGATTTTTATTTTACAAACTAGGATAAGCTTCAATTTACACAGTCTTTATTATTATTATTATTATTATTATTATTATTATTATTATTATTATTATTATTGTTGTTGTTGTTGTTATTTAACTTAATTACTACTGGCTGAGCAAGGGTACATGCCATACTCATTTATTTTTTTGTATATGCTAACAATACCGGGCTAAATCATACACACTTTGAATGATACTAATGTGAACAATTTTAATTTCAAGGTCAGTCATTAATCGAATTACTTTGCATTATGACTTAATTGGTTAGCGTTAAATGATGTTTTAATAGAAATTACAGACACAATGTCGCAGTTACATGCAACAAGTCGCACATGTATAATTATCGTAATCATACAGAATATTGACATATATTAGTCCTAAACATTTTTGAATTCCATTATAACCAGATAAAATCAATGCTTCATCATACATGAACTATGTAATACATCCCTTGAACTGAGAAACCTTGACATGTTTCACATGTGTACTGATTAACCCGTTGCTGATCGGCTACATCCATAGGTCAACTGATTTCAGTCGAAAGTTGGAACACAAGATGTGATGACGTCACTTTTGTAAACATAAGATCCTATCCCATGATCTGACAGATTGTCTTTAGGCCAAATTCTCCGCTCAAATTATTTTAGCACCCCAGCTTAACGTCAATATTTAAAGAGGCTTATTTCTATCATTTGCACGACATTTTGTCTCAGATAAGCTTAAAACGAGGCCTATCTATATTCTCACTCGAATCCATCTGTGCACCATATGCAAATAATGTTATCATTAGTTTAGATAGTAACTGAACTATAGGAGTCTTTGTTGACTGAATTTGTGAGTGACACCTTTTAATTCTGAGATAAATAGTTGAAGGTCGTTTAAATCTAGCATCTTGATTACTTCAAAGAACAGTTTATGACGGATAGTATTTTAAAAAATTATTTCCTTCCTGCCAAACATTACTTAGATCGGAATGATGAAATTTATGATAAACTGTTGCCTTAGGGTTTTTAATACCTGAATAACTACTATCTTATCTCAAGATGTAATTATTTACTGGTTTATTTCTGAAATGAAAAAGGTGTCATTAATTTTAATAGTGACTGAACTAGAATTCACTATTGCTACACTACTGAAATATTATAATAGGTATACATTTTAGAGTTACCTCCCTTAGACTGAGAACTTATTCACAGTTCTTGTGCACTTCCAACATGGAAATACCTTTACGAGTCGATGCTCTTATATAAGTAACTAAAAATAGTGAAAAGCGAGAAGATTTGTAAAATTCCACAAATTAATTTATTTTCTTAGAATACAATGCAAAAATGAAGGAAAAAAATGTATGTGAGTATTTAATCCTGATGTATGTCCCTGTTCGGATTTTACCCGCCATGTTGCTGCAGTATTAAACCTATTTGGCCATACATCACAATTAATTTTACTATATGTTCTCTACATATATTTCTCAGCACTGACCTTTCCACAGTGTGACAATCAATACAAATCATATGAAAATCTAAAATACCCCCAAAGATGACTTCACGGTGAAATTCTTGTCAAGGGTTGACCGGCATTTTTTTGAGTGGCTGCCCTGTAAACAGAGCAGCATGTACACAGAACACTGATTTCACTTCCGGATCATCACTAAGGCCTACTAACACAGTGTGCACTGTCGCCAAAATACATACAGACAGCCACTCTCAGAGCTCCTATTCTCAAGAATAAATAATTAACTTTAAATCCATACCAAAGATGCATCAATATAACTCTTCTATCACCACCAAAAGGAGAGAGGAAAAAATGTTCTAAAAATAGACTAGAACTACATTCGTGGGTACTGAACTGGAAGTATTAATTGTGATGCGAGTCCTGTCAGGCCCAACTATTTGGGGCAAATTTTAGTAAAACTTTTATATTTGAATGCCACACCTATTTGAACTTTATACATGAAGTCTTTTTGAATTTCCTTGCATACAAGACATGTGACACCTGCTGGAAAGTGTGTAGTGCAGGTGTTCCACAGGGTGCAAGTGTTGATTCATGTGCTTTTGAGAAACCAAAACTAAATTTGCTATATCTTCCTTAATTATAGGACTTTTTCAATGCTGTGAAAACCTAATTGTACTACAAGATAAGGCCTGTCTGAAACTATGTTTAAAGTTTATACATTTTAATCAATTAAACTTTTAATGGAAATTTAAATAAACATTTAAATTTATAAACTAAATTTTATTGAAAAATTAAATTTTCATAAAAGTTTGAAAACAGATTTTGTCTAAGTTTAGGCAGAAAAGTTGATCAATCAATGGTCTTTAAAATAAATGGTAGTTTGGGTCTGTGTAACTGAGAACATTTTTCCCAGGGGTAGTGAAGTAGCATGACTCATAGTGATTTTGGCAACAAACCGCAATATGCCTGTCAAGGTGCATATAGGTGTACACACTAAAGAAGCAGCAACAGGTGCTATGTTCCATATTTATTGTGTCAGGTATTTAGACAGTTATTTGTATAATTAATAGTGCACTCAGATTTAAACATCTGATGGGACCACTTCCATGTTTTATAGGAAAATTGCATTACATTTTAGTGTCGATAACTACAAAAAGCGACAATAAGATAGGAAAATACAGTTTTTAGGCAGGCTTTACCTTACTGAACAATGGTGCTAATCTCTCTCATGAAGATCTAAGCCATGTCCTTGAGGTGATTTATATTAGTGTGATGATATCATGATCACTTATGGCAGTACACTGCATATGTCCTTATGAAACCTTGCTATCACCACCAAACATATGGAGAGCTTCCAAGCTGATCCACCACTAAACACTTTGTTCCAGATAGCAGCCTAGACCTGAAAAGATATAAAATGTTTCACTTATATCTAGAAAAGAGTAAGATGTATGCAAATGAAGTTAAAATGTGTTAGATATAGTGATTTCCAAATAACATTCAGGCTGCAAGCATAGGAAATAAATATTAAACTTGACAGAGTGACACTCAGAAATGTGAAGCAATAGTCAGGTATTAAAGTAATAAATTCATCCTAAAAGTGTATGAAGTTTCTATAAGCATATCTGGTCATTTGCAGGTTAAATAACTAATCAGGTAGACTATGCATCACAAACTTTAAGGAATGCGGGGACGGTGAGGTTTGATCATTGGTGGAAACATTAGTACATGCCAGTATACAGGAAAGTCAAGCGACAATGTAGTAAAAAAGAATATATTACTATAAGCAATCTTATTCATGAGGGAAATAATAATTCTAGATATTGCAAGAGAATACAGCCAAATGTGGCCACACATATCAACTACAGGTACCAATACATCCTATATCATAAACTAAATGTGAAATTCTGATCCCCAAAACTTGTAAACAAGAATGGAAATTTGCATATGTGGGACATATACAATGCAATTGTTATGATCAAATGTGCAAAAATAATTCCAATGATCTGTTTGAACATTTAAAGTGTATTTTTAAGGGTGTTTGATACCAATTATTAACCTCAATGGTTCAATAGAATCAGATATCAGCTGATATTACAATACCGCACTCTATCTAAGTACTGAATTGAAATATGTTACCATACATGGGCATATTAATGAGGAAAATAACATTTTGGGATACATTTAGTGCACACAGCCAGAAATGTGTCTTACAGATTCACTGTAGGTACAATGTCAGCCTATATGATATACTAAATGTGAACTTTGGATCCCAAACATTCTAAAATATGTGAATATTTGTTCATGTGGGATATGTAACCATGCTAAGATCAGTTGTACACAGTTAAACTCAAAATATCTGTTTGAATATATCTTATGCAATCTTTAGAGTGTCAGTTAACAAATATTATTAGTAATTAACAATGCATAAATTAAGATGGATCATTAGAATTCACATAACATCATACAGGCCACAATGCCGCACTTCACTAATCAATATCATAACCAAATTGAACAATAAAATTGAATGCATTTTGTGTTCAACTTACATCATTTTGCTGTTTTCTTACATCCAAGGGTAAATAAACATGTGGGAAGTATATTTTATCCCTTCAGCCTGCATTTCATTCTCAGAAAGTTTAAACTGATTTAGTAGAGAACTTGAGTAGGTTCTAGTATAAAGTTTTCATCACTGTCCTCTCACTAAACACCCTGTAACTATATTTGTTAACAATTACTAAAGGCTATATAAGCAGATATGTGTTACTCAGGAAGTCACCCCATCATAAACACATAAATTAACTGATGGACCCCTAATAAATAGTTTGAATGATCAATACAAGAAAGAATCTGTCTTTCATACATTTTAAATGTATGTCTCATTTTGACTTACAAAGATATTTTCTCTGACAACATTTGACAAATATCCATCATTGTAGCTTGTATATGGTGTAGGAGTATAAACATGCTGACATCACTTGACATAATTTCCAAAAATATTATCTATGTGCATTTTTAGGGGCAAATTTTAATTTTTTAATTTTTTAAAAAAGATTTATTAAAATTTTAAAAAATAAAATAAATTTTTAAATTCTAATGTCATTTTTCTATTTTAAATGTTAATATATATATAACACCTTCAAATTTCATGTGTTGATCATTAATAATAAAAATTTTACAGCAATTTAAAGTTTAATAATAACTGCCTGTACAGGCCATACATCACAATTAATTTTACTATATGTTCTCTACATATATTTCTCAGCACTGACCTTTCCACAGTGTGACAATCAATACAAATCATATGAAAATCTAAAATACCCCCAAAGATGACTTCACGGTGAAATTCTTGTCAAGGGTTGACCGGCATTTTTTTGAATGGCTGCCCTGTAAACAGAGCAGCATGTACACAGAACACTGATTTCACTTCCGGATCATCACTAAGGCCTACTAACACAGTGTGCACTGTCGCCAAAATACATACAGACAGCCACTCTCAGAGCTCCTATTCTCAAGAATAAATAATTAACTTTAAATCCATACCAAAGATGCATCAATATAACTCTTCTATCACCACCAAAAGGAGAGAGGAAAAAATGTTCTAAAAATAGACTAGAACTACATTCGTGGGTACTGAACTGGAAGTATTAATTGTGATGCGAGTCCATTTGTGTAAATTTAGAATAACAAGTACTTGTTGTCATCATAACGTACGTTGGGGAGTTTATGGGGTAAATGTCAACATCAACAATCTATCATTCTCAAAACTCATATTTCTACGTTTCCCCATATTCTTCCTGTACCAAACTAGTGTACATTGAAAAGTGATTTATGGGTTTAATTTAAAATCGAGGATAATAACATAAATGTTGTTTTGTGGGGAAACCCACATATTCGGGGTACACCGTATCGCCGAGTTTCGTTCAACCTTTTGACATAGGTGTATTGTTTTTTCCTTGCCATAACAAAATACAATAGGAGCCACGGTGGCATAGTGGTTAAATATGGGTTCTAATCCTTCCTTACTATATAACTATCAGTAATAAATATAGAGTACAATAATACTGGATGACAGTTAAATTTTCAGCCACGAGAAGAGCCTCTTTGAGTGGTTTCAACAGTTTACATTTATGACAGCATTTGTTCAAGTTCGAATCGTACGATTAAACTAGACTGGGTTAGCTTCTATGGTGTGTCCTCGGGCGCTTTCCTCAATTGCCTCGGTACTAAACACCCTTGTTGTGTTGTTATGCCGTACAGTTCGAAACTTAACAACACACACACACACACACACACCCATACATACATACATACATACATACATACATACATACATACATACATACATACATACATACATACATACATACATAACTATTTTCATCTCATACCCAGATGTCTCAACTCTGAGTACATTCTATTAATTGTACTTAAATATGAAACAAACATAGTGCTGAACAAACAAGTCTTTTTTAGTTTTAATGTCGTATATCAAAACGCCGTGGCATTCAAATGTATCTGCACTGATATGTACTGTTTTCGGAACAAAATGTAAAGCATATTTGATTTGCAAATTTTAGTAAAATGGAATTAAAATAAATAAACGAATATATGATTAAACGAGAAAAAGCTGTCTCCAGAATACATGGGCCAAATACATTCATTTGAGATGCCAATACACTTTCGACACATGTCATTTTCTATTTTGCCCTTTGTTCGTACATCTCCTTCCTCAATTTGCAATCTTTCTAGTTTGTCGTTATTTATTATTCAAACCGACATTCGGGACACGTTTTAAAACGTCTGTCGTATTTTAAAGTGACCTGACCTGACACTCAGTAGTGTGAGTAGCCTGGACAAGGAAGAATTTTGCAGTAAACTGGGTACAAAATGAATCATCTTGTATTTTAACATTCCCCGGGGGTGTTGAGGGGTGTTGTCAATACTTATATAAACTATACATTAACAAATGCTACTTTAATTTTGTCTATCATATTTTAATTGACTGTATCGTTTAGTATTAAATATTTGTAATATATGACTTTTCTAAGAACTCCAAAATTGCATATAATCTACAATTGTATAGATACGCTTTAATTGGTAGTTAACCCCTTTCTTGCCGATCTCGGTCAACCACTGTCAACCTGACACTTAAGTTCGGTCACCGAATAAAACTTCCTTGTTTTATCATTCATATATTAATATAATACTTAGAAACATGTATACAAGGCTTAATATAGAGAGGAAAGGTCATCATGATACACACCTAAATTTATACCTGAAGAGCATAGAAGTATGAAAAAAATATGCAATAAAGACCATATACGTATATTTACCTTTATTCGTTTGCATTTCTAAACTGTATAAATATTATTAACTAATACATATGAACCAAAAAATTTCGAATTTAAGCTCAATATATATTTCAAGGTCTCTATATGAAACGACGAATCCTACATGATAGATAGATTAATATAATTACAAGGACAATTGGTAAGCATATGTATGATATTGGTTACAACGTCTAAGTTAAGTTTGGGGCTTTACTTGAATGGAAATCTAAAAGTACTACTCAAAGAAACAAAATATCTTTTAAATACAATATGCCCTTTCTATTTCTAATTGTAACATAGACACGACAAATGTAACTAAAACGTGTGTTGTCAAAGTAACGCATTGTCAAGTATTTTTAAAATTTGCTTGCAAATATTTTTTTAAAAAATGGCACACGCAAATTAATATACTAATGAATAGACTAAACAAATCACCACTGATACTTATTTTTTTCAGGGGGTGGGAATGTGTTGCTGTATTTTTCTATCCTTTACGCCCTTTTATTGTATATCCGTCTACCAGCTTATAGGTTTCTGTTTCTTATTTATTCTTCACAACAGAACTTCAGGACACATTTTACCACACGTCTATCGTACTTTAAAGTCCTTTGACCTGACCCTCAATAGCGTGTAAAACGAGAACCAGGAAGACATCTGCATTGTAATAGGTATAACATGTGTCATCATTTTTAACATGACTCCATTTTAAACTTAAAATAATTTGTGCACGTGTATTATAAATAGACTTCAGAGAACTAGGAAGTTGAAGATACTAACCGAAATAGAATTCCATGCTGGCAGTGATTTATACAGATCGGCTATATGTGGGTTGACTATCAACAACAAAACTTTTCCAAAACAATGGATTGTCTAGTTTTGATAAGCGAATTAAATTTCAAGTTGTTTAGATTGAAAGATAAAATAAATTAAAATAGAATATTCAGAATTAAAGTTTTTATTTGTAATGTATAGGATATATTAATATTGATACCACTTTTTTCTATGTCTACCTCTCCTTCTGCCACCCTTCACGCTGCCTTGGAGGACTGTTGTGGATAGACTGTTAGCTCTAGTGACATGACCATACCATTTCAGCTTCCAGTTTTTGATGTTGGTGCGTAGGTCTTCATATTGGCCTACTTTATGCTTGATGGCATTATGCACTTCTTCATTTGTGATGTGGTAAATTAAGAAATGCCAAGGATGGTTCTGTAGCATCTTATTACAAGTGCTAAGATTATTCGTTGTAATTCTGCTTGCAAGGTCCAGGCCTCACATTAATACAAAAAGATTGAGATGACTAGTGCTCTCAATAGTCTGATTTTATTTTCCAGACAGATATTCTTTTCTCTTACTTACTTACTTACTTACTTGGAGTTTTAAGTGGGCACCGGCCACGAAGGGTCATATGGCCCACTGTTTAAAACCAGCATGATAACTGGACATATATTTTCCCGAGGGGGGGGGGTTACGCTACCCTCCCCCCCCCCCAGGGGCGTTTAGTGCAAATAAATGCACTTATTAATTTGGGCGTCATGTTGAATCACTATTGAGTGACTATCAACATGAATGTAAGCCCCTTGGGTGGGTAGGAATAGTACCAACACACACACACCCTATCAACCAATCGGATTGCTATCAACCAATCAGTGTGCAATGCACTGGTAGCGAGAGAAAATTAGTTTTCTCATATCGCTAGAAATTCTGCTAAGCCCTGGTCGAGGAAAGGGAGGAAAGGTCCGGAAAGGCAGGCCAGCACGCACGCAAAGAGAAGGACAGCACCGCCACGTACATCGCCCACACCTGAAATAAAAGAGCCCTACTTATTGCTTTTGTCAGATTCAGTCCAGTTGTGCTAGTGGACTCCCTATATCAATAATGTGTAAGCCACCTGTGCAATTATTTCCGTTTTTTTTAGTTATGGAATTTCCTATCTCCTATCACTATGCCCTACATTAGTACAAAGTGTACATTGAATGTCCCTATCTGGGATAGGCCCTTCTTACGAGGGCAAATCCCCTAAGAAAAAACAAAAAACCTATGCTAGGGTGTCTAAGTGACAAGGTAGTTGGTTCAGGTTAGGTTGGTGGAGTTTTGAATTTATTTGGTGGTGGTTCGAATTTGTTCATATTAGTCTTTTGTTGGTTTGCCGAATAGAATTCTCATACCAATCGTCACGGCAAGAATTCAATATCTAAGAACATGAAACATAAAAACAAACAAGACAATACAGACGGACAAACAAGAAGTAAAAAAAAAATATAAAATAAATAAAGTAGAATAAAATCAAAAATAAAAAAGAAAAATAAGAAAAAATATTATATAGGGTTAGTCGGTATCCCTGCATTACTGACGGGGTGAAACAGAGGTGTACCAGGCTGTTCACTTGTGTGGGTCCAATCCAGGCGTTTTCTAGTATATTTCCTAGAGCCTGTTTTATAGCAGTAGATAACAACCTTCCCCGAAAAAATAGTAAAAATATTAATAATAATAAAGTAGAGAAATAAAAAAAAATAAAAAATAATATAAATAAAATTAAAAGAAATGACATGGCTCGTCTTTTAAAGCCCTGAAAATGGCTGTTTTTGAAGGATCGTATTATCTCCTTTCTGCCGTATGGTCTTGAAGGCAGCTTGCCAGAGGAGTCGCCATGCTCTTCTTGGGAGTCTTGTTCTCTTAGTTATCATCCTTTTTGATGTTATCTCCTCTGTTTGATGGTTGCAGTATTGATGATGTTGTATACTTCGTTCTGTTTTTCTTCCTGTAGTTGGTAGTCCCTCCTTAGTCACATTTTTGCTGGGGGCAGGGGGTTGTTTTGGAAGATCTTTATGCCATTATTTGTTAAGTAACAAGGTTTAAGGATATGCAACCCCACGTGACAAGCTGTAATGAAGTGTAATTTTATTGGTGTAGTTAACACTGGTATACTTGTTTGATTCTGTGATAGGGTGCAGCTGTGTGCTGCGGGATCTGATAGTCTTGGGTTTGACCACCTCATTTGATGTTAATTTGAGGAGATTGTTCAATTTCTTTTTAGGTTGCAACATTGTGGCGCTGGGCCTGATAGTCTTGGGAGTTAGACTACCTCATAATTATATTTGAGGCCATAGTTGGGATTATATTTGTAATTATATGGTCTAGTTGAGACCAGAGTGTAAGCCAGTGTTTAAGTGTGAGGTCTTAGTTTGAGGTTAAGTAAAGTTTAATTGTGCGCTGTCAGTGAGGTTGCATATGAAATAAGTTCAGTAGAGAAGAGAGTAGAAGTAAGAAAAAGTCCCAGACTATTATTTATGTTCTTATTCATATTTATTCTGATTTTTTAACACCCTATGTTCCTAGGTTAGTATTATTATTATGATGTTGGGAGGTTATTAAGGTGATGTACAGAGCCTATTAGGGATACTCGACATGGGGAACATCCAGGGTCATAATTACCCAGCGTAGATGAGTCTTACCTTTGACATAGCTGCCATTGATTGTGCTGCTCGTGACAAATTTTCTGTTCTCGATCCCTCTTCGGTGATTATGAAACCAAAGTATTTGAAATGGCTTACTGTGTCCAGTTATTGTTCTCTGACTTGGCAGAGATTTGTTTGCCACTATTTGTCATCAGCTATGCCTTCTCAGCACTGAACTTAATATCAAATCTGGTAGATGTTTCATTCAGAATCTTCACTAAGATGGCAAGCTGGTCTTTACTGCCTGCCAGCCCATCAATGTCATCTGCAAAGTGGAGATTGGCGATGTTATGCCCTCCACTGTAGCACAGTGTTTTCCAGGGCTTCGCTCATGTTACGCTCAAGTAGATGTTGAAAAGCGTGGGTGACAAGAGACAACTGCTCTATGGAGCCAGTCCCCCATAACGTGAGCAATTACTGCACTGGTAGCCTTGGCGTATAGATGCTTGAAGGTATTGGTCAATTTTGTTTAATCGATGTTGTACTTCGTCAATATGGTCAAGTATGCCACTAACTCCGTCAACGGTATTATTGACATCTATGATCACATGCTATATCTCTTGTTGATGTTGCTAGTAATTTTCACACATAACCCTGAGATTGAATATATGTTCTGTTGTACTTCTTCACTCCAAAACTCGTGCTGATTTTTAGCGTTTATTTCTTCTGCTTGTGATTTTAGTGTGTTCAAGATGATTTTCAGCATCTCCTTACTAGAAGGGTTGATCAAATTGATAGTTGTTTATTTTTTTCACAGCTGGAGATTGCCTTTATTGGGAGTGTAATAATCAGTGACTGGGAACGTCAAGCACCTTTGGGTCTCCTGTGGACTGATGGTTGAAGAGTTCTTTGCAATACACAGTCCATATTTTTGCAATGTCGTTCGTTTATGTGAGGCATTTTGCAATCTCGTCTTGAAGAAAGTGACATTTATCATAACAAGTTTGCCGAAAATAAATTGACATATGGTATACCTTTATGAATTTATTTGACTCCTGTCTTCTTTCCAAATGGTCTAATTTATTTATTCATTAATTATTAAATCCATTTTAAGTTTTCTCCCAAAAAATGAAAACGAAGATATATATATATATATATATAATTCTTAAGTTGAGTGCACTGCATGATGTACATAAAATACTTGAAATCTCGTTCAAGTGACCCATGCTTCATCCTATAATGGGTGTGTCCGGAATATGTAAGTGTGAAGAATTATATATATATATATATATATATATATATATATATATATATATATATATATATATATATATATATATATATATATATAATAATTCACATACACTAACGCATGCATACACATACATACATCTATACAAACACATATCCATCATGCATGCATCGATACATACATACATACATACATACATACATACATACATACATACATACATACATACATACATACATACATACATACATACATACATACATACATACATACATACATACATACATACAAAGACACGCCAAGTTACTCGATTGCTAGCTGTTTGAATTCAAACTAGATGATAAAAAGTTTGGTTGACAAGAGACAACCTTACCGTTCTCCAACTATTCTCTAGAGCCAGTCACCAATAGAACATTGGGTAATTATTGCACTGGTAGCCTTGGTGTATAGTTGCTTGAAGGTATTGGTAAACGTTTGACCGACGTTATACTTCTTGATTGTGTCCAATAATGCCTGGGGGCCACCGAGTGGTCGAGTGGTCTAAAGCGCTTTCCGTTACAGATCACTGCCATCTTACCTCTGTCTGCGTGGATGATCAAACTGATAGTTCTGTAATTTTATCTGAGCTGGAGATTGCTTTTTTAATGGAGTTTTATAATCAGCAACTGGGTCCACTGTGTTGGCCATTCACTTGTCTGCCAGATCTTGTAGCAGATTTTTTTTAGTATTTCTATCACTGATTACAATCACCCCACACCACCAACTCACACCCATTCTTGATAAGTTATATGGTGTGTCATCGACAAAGTACCGTACGTCCTCGACACTTTATTTCAATTGGCTCGGACCTAAATAACTAAATAAACTTGTTCTGCTATTATGCATTAAATTGCGAAACTTAACTCAACCATACAATCATACATGAATACCTACCTACCTACATACATTTGTACTTACGTGCGTGCCTAAGTACCTACCTACCTACCTACCTACCTACCTACCTACCTACCTACCTACCTACCTACCTACCTACCTACCTACCTACATACATACATACATACATACATACATACATACATACATACATACATACATACATACATACATACATACATACATACATACATGCATGCATACATATATTCATACTAATTGAATAATTAGAAGTTTGTATACAAGGCTCAACATAGATAGGGTAGGTCCTCAAGGTGCACATGACTTTATCGGAAGATCAAAGCAGTATGAACTAAATATGTAAAATAAAAAAAGACCAAATATATTTCTTCATTCAGTTCCATTACTACATTTTACAAATTTTTGCTACTATGTCTGCGGTGTGGCAGTGTGACTGTTTATAGTTATATCTAGCACCAGTGCATCATGAAGCGGACATATAACATGATGTCCCACTCAGTCACATTATCCTGATACAAGGCCAACCATTCCTAACACTAATCTTTTAATGCTGAGCGCCCAGTGAGGCAGGTTTTAGTACCATTTTATAAGTGTTTGGTTCGACCCTAAAGGGATTGAAACCACGACTTCCCACATCCTAGGCGAATGCTCTAACAACTAGGCCACCTGAGTGGTGTTCCTCCTCGGTGTATTGTCGATAGAATGCATTGTCGTGTGCTATTAAAAGCTCTGTGGAAATCTAGTTAAACATGACGTACATAAATTAAGATAATAATCCAAGACAGGCCTATTAAGCATACCGTTCAAAAACGTTCACCTCAGATAGTTATTGTAATAAATTTGGAGTCGCTAGCCCGAAATAGTTAGCCAGTTAGTAGGAGCAAACATCACAGAGAGGAGTGTTGGTGAATTTGAACCATGCTGGGGTCGTTAGTAGTGAATTTAGGCACAAGCCGAAAGACTGTCCCTTTCAGTAACATAGTCCATATTGAAATTCAGCGGTGTATACAAGTATTGTGATTGAAAAGGCAGCATTTATGGTTGGAAATCAGTAAATTATAGAATGGAATCAATAAGTTGGAACTTGGTAGGTGCCGTTTATGTGTCCATAGTGGAAAATGGGCGTATGTATATGAGCGTGATACGCCGGAAATTATGAGGATTGACTGGCCTAGGGTCGCGCAGTTAAGTATTTCCCAGTTAGTAAGGGAATACTGGTGTAATTTCTATGGCATGACAAGCTATCGGTACGGAAAACGGATGATAATGAAGAAAAACCATGCAAAGGTGCAGTTAATGGATGTTTGGGCAAGTTGTCTCCTCTGGGTCGCCAATTGATTAGAGCAAAGATTATTAGTTATAGCAGACACGTCTTTCTTTCCATTTTACAACTCAAGTTGTATGGAAGTCTTTGGAAATTTGGGGAAAACTTATGACTTCCAGCGTGACTGGCGCCAGGGTTTTGACACCGCTCGGTCAAGTGAATACCCCTGTGTGTGTGTAACAAGAAAATTTCTGGTGGCAGCGGTTTGGGAGCTGTGTGAAAAGTTCTGTCATGGGTTGCAATTCATTCAGAGTTATTATGTGTGAAACAGACTATTGAATCGCATTTGGAAAGAAGAGGAAAGAAATATTATAGATAGAGCGACTTTAATTTCGTTCATTGTGATTTCGCGACATTTTGTCTGCGAGAGTAGATATATGCATTTGCTGCTGAGAAGGATTTTTTATTTTAAGAGGAGTACTTATGTTCAAGCAGGACGGAGTGTTTTATCCGGGATATAGTACAGCGATGATACAAGTATTGTATTTGTGTAGGTCGCGCAGATTGCGAGAAGTTGAGCAGACATTTTTATGATAGTCGGCTGTGTTAGTATTTACTTATGTTAGAGGGAAGGCATTAGCTGGTTTTTATTTTTAAAGTTATTAGTTTACAAGAACCATTAATAAAAGCAAAAGAACGTGTGCTTGACAACACCTTTTCCCCGCTGTATTTGGTAAATTCATAAACCTTATGCTGTATTTATTGAAATTCAGTAAGGGATTCGGGGGGTTATAATAATAATAATAACAATAACAACCGCATACAGCTTCATTGGTTTTAAATAGCAATTGGTAGTGTGCTACCAAGTACATCAAGACAGGCAAATTGTGAGTATCGAAAGAGTATTATAAATTATTAGGATGGCTACAGGCAGAGGTACACCTACCTCATTATTGAATACGCCTTTACCACAGTCTGTGCATTGGCGACTCTTGTAGCCATTGTCGCCTATTGATAGGAGGCAAAGAAAGTTAGTAGACGTAGACAGTGGTGTTCAATGCTATGCGACTTCAACTCCATGCGAGGCCGATAGTGGCAATGGACGTGCACGTGATGGATGGGCTGAAGATCTGAGGTTCAGAACCATTAAAGAGAGTGCGCCTGAGAACGTGAAGGCAGACATTTATGATCGAACTGAATATTCAGTATCCAAGAGAGCGAGTAGTTCGCCTACTGATAGTCTGCTTCAGACCATTGACACACTCATTACGGACAAGTTTGACAGATTAAGTACCACCATGGGTCATTTCTTGACAAAATGTTCAAATAGGAGAAGCAGTGTAGTTAAGGAAGTAAGGGAGACGCCAGACTTGCAGTTGACCAAGAGGGTCCAAACTGGAAAAACAGAACTCTGTGCTTCTGCGGCTCCAACTAGAAATAAGGCAACAGTTAAAGCAGACATTTATGATGGTTCTCAACCTTATCTCGACTATATGACAAATGTCGAACACTGCGCTATGATTAATGAATGGAGCGAAACTGAAAAGGGATTGCGTTTGGCAGCGTGTTTAAGGAGAGACGCTCTCCAAGTCTTAACCGATCTCCAAGTCCAGCCCGGTCAAGTCGAATTTGAGAAATTGAAAACTTCATTGGAAGCTCGCTTTGCGCCTCGTAACCAAGATGAGTACTACAAGGCACAGCTTCGAAGCTCTTTCAGAAAAAAAGGAGAAACGCTCCCTGAATTAGGTCAAACGATACAGAGACTGGTTTCTTTGGCATATCCTGGTTGCCCGCCTGATATCCGCGATAGGCTTGCAAAGGACCATTTCTTAGGGGCAGTACAAGATGAAAACCTAAAACTTGAAATTTGGTGGCATCACCCTAGTAGTTTGCAAGAAGCCATCAGAGTAGGGGTTGAATGGGAGGCTTTCCTGCGTGCTGGCGTAAGACAGAAGCCAGTAAGTTCTGCATGTAGAGGCTATGAAGAGTCAGAAGACAAGGACGAGGATAGCACAAATATAACTGTAATAGCAAGGTTAGAAGCAAAAGTAGAAGAATTAATAAAACAAAAGAAATTGACTGAAAAGCATCAAGATGCATTAGGTCGTTGGCACGAGTCGGTGTATAAGCAACGCGATTCAAGGCGAACAGGGGTCCAGTGTTGGAATTGTAATGGTCGGGGTCATTACCAAAGCGAATGCACCAAGCCTTTAAACAGATACAATGAACGGTGGAGAACAGGAGGCAAAGGAGAGGGAGATTCTAGGAGAACAAGTACAGAAAACGCCAAACCTGCACGTTATGTAAACGAAGAGCCGGGACTGTACACGCATTGTTGTGTTAATGGAGTGGAGCTCGCTTTGCTAGCAGACACAGGCGCTGCTGTTTCGATCATCAGCAAGAGGCGGTATGAAGCACATGGTCATCTTAAGCCAAAACTCAACGCTGTGGATAGTCAACTAATCAGTGCATCCAGTAACAAAATTGAAACATATGGTCAGGCTGAATTTTTAATTGCTTGGATAGGGGTCAGAAGGCGACATGTTTTCGTAGTAGCTGACATTAGGCCCGATGGAATACTTGGGTTAGATTTTTTCGGCAGCATAAGTGCGATATTAGTATTACGCAGTGTACAATGCAGATGCAGGGAATAAAACTCCCATGCCACTTTGCGGGGTCTATGGGCTGTCATCGTATCACCTTGGCTGAAAACATCATTGTCCCGGCAGAGACGGAAGTTATCACGCGAGGTTGGATGGCGAATGTTGGTTGTGGGAAGCTAGCTACAGAGTGAGTGCTAGAGCCTCTATCGATGTTTAGGCATGAAACTAAAATCCTTGTCGCACGAGCCGTCATTAAGACGATGGACGGAACAGTGCCAATACGGTTGCTAAACCCGACTAAAGAAGTGGTAAACTTGCAGGCTGGTGTTTGTTGTGCTGAAGCCAGTTGCTGCCCTATCGACACAAATTGTCGAAAGTCAGAACCCGGATTCGAACAGCAGTCTGCCTTCACATTTAACTGAATTGTTTGAGAAGTCAAGCGTCCATTTGACTCCGGATCAAGCACGAGGCCTAAGCAAACAATTAAGTGAATTTTGCACAGTGTTTGCTAAAGATGATGACGACTTGGGCAGAACAAACTTGATTAAGAACACTGTCAAGACAGGCAATACCGCGCCAATTAGAGTCCCACCTAGAAGATTACCGTTCCAGCTCCGTCAGGAGATTGACATACAAGTTGACGACATGCTAAGAAAAGGGGTTATAGAACTGTCTGTAAGCCCTTGGGCTGCCCCAGTGGTCTTAGTAGCTAAAAAGGATGGGAAGAAGAGGTTTTGCGTGGATTATAGGGCGCTAAATGCAGTTACAGAGAAGGATGCGTACCCTCTTCCTAGAATTGATGATAGTCTCGATTCACTGTCAGGCATGAGCTGGTTCTCCACATTAGATTTGATGTCAGGGTACTGGCAAGTAGAAATTGAGCAGGCAGATCGGCCTAAGACAGCGTTTGCAACGCGAAGGGGTCTCTATCAGTTTAAAGTCATGTCGTTCGGTTTATGCAACGCGCCTGGGACCTTTGAACGACTTATGGAAGCCGTCCTAGCCGGGTTGCAATATGAAGTTTGTCTAATTTACCTCGACGACGTTATAGTTTTCGGGAGCACGTTCAATCAGTTGCTTGAAAGACAAGCACGCGTCTTTACCCGTCTTCTTGGGGCTGGCCTAAAGTTGAAACCCAGCAAATGTACACTATGTGCAAGAGAAGTTATGTATCTTGGTCACACTATTTCCGCAGCTGGAGTTGCAACTGATCCTGAGAAAGTGGCAGCTGTTTTGAAATGGCCTACTCCAAAATCAATTACCGCAGTGCCAAGGTTCCTAGGTTTTTGCAGTTATTATAGGCGGTACGTAAGAAACTTTGCCGATATTGCAGCTCCCTTACATCAGCTAACGACAAAGAATTCAGTTTTCCACTGGACAGAAGTACATCAGGCGGCATTCGAAAAATTCCATAAAGCGCTTTCCTCTGCACCAGTGTTGGCTGTACCGGACTTCAATAGCCCCTTTATACTCGACACAGATGCGAGTGGTGAAGCCATAGGTGCTGTCCTGTCCCAGAACATAGATGGCAAAGAAAGAGTGGTAGCTTACGCTAGTCGGTGTCTGGACAAGACAGAACGTCAGTACTGTGTCACTCGTCGTGAGCTGTTGGCTGTCGTACATTTTATTCGTCACTTTAAGACATACCTTTATGGCAGAAATTTCAGGGTACGCACTGACCACAGTAGCCTGCGATGGCTCATGAGCTTCAAAGAGCCAGAGGGACAGTTGGCCCGTTGGTTGGAGCAGTTATCAGAATATGATTTTGTGATAGAACATCGCCCTGGAACTAAACATGCCAATGCTGATGGCTTGAGTCGCTTACCTTGCAACGGGTGCAAATACTGTAGCAAATGTAGCGTGGGATTATCTGCTATACGGCTAGACAGTGGAATACATTTTGGAGGGATACAGAGACAAGATGCTACTTTGTCACGAGTCATTAGTTGGGTTGAGAGGCAGCAACGCCCTGCATGGGAAGAGGTATCTGGGAATAGCGCAGAAGTTAAGGCGTTATGGGGGACATATAAATTATTAGAGATGGCAGACGGAATACTTGTGCGAGTTTGGCTAGATCGTTCTGGAAAGCCAGTTTAAAGGTTCATCGTCGTACCATACAGTTGGCGGCGTGAAGTGCTCAAACAATGCCATGATGGAGCCGCCGGGGGACACTTAGGTGTCGACAAAACCCTCAGTAAAGTGCGTCAACGTTACTATTGGCCCGGTATGCGGGATGATATACGTGACTACTGTGCCACATGCTCCGTTTGCGCTCAGCATAAAAGTCCCAAGCAGAAGCGCCGGGCGAAACTTCAGGGCATATCGGCTGGTGAAGCAGGAGAGCTAGTAGCCTTGGATATTTTTAGACCCCTTACGAAGACAGACGAAGGCAATGCATATATCCTGGTACTTGGAGATCATTTCACTAAGTGGATAGAGGCGGTGCCTCTGCCTAATATTGAAGCCATCACGGTTGCAAGAGCGTTGTTGGATAATTTTATTTGTAGATTTGGTGTACCTCGTGTACTATTATCTGACCAAGGCCGACAGTTCGAAAGTGCCGTATTCAAAGAGCTCTGTGTAATGTTAGGGATTAAGAAAACGCGAACGTTTCCCTATCATCCGCAATGTAATGGGATGGTGGAACGGTATAACAGAACGCTATGCCAGATACTTGCAGCATATGTAGATGATAAACCAGAAAACTGGGACCAGTACCTTTCTCTTACGAGCATGGCCTATCGTGCATCTGAGCACACTTCCTCTGGATTCACCCCAAACAAGCTGATGCTGGGTAGAGAAGTGATTCTCCCTACAGATCTTTTAGTTGGCAAAACACCAGACGAGGCCCCAAAAAATCTGCCTCGATTTGTGGCAAATTATAGAAATGCAATGTGGGAGGCAAACGAAGAAGCACGAAAACAATTAGGCACAGCTATTCGCCATCAGAAAGTCGCCTATGATCTCAAGGTTCACGGCCAGTCTTTTAGTGATGGTGACATGGTGTGGTTGCACCAGACACTAAGAAAGAAAGGTAAATCACATAAACTTATGGTCAAATTGACTGGACCGTGGCGAATTGCAAAGAAGATAACGGATGTTACATACCTGATTGCACGGACCGATCATAAGGCGACTCAGATTGTTCACTTCAACCGACTAAAACCATGCTTGGCGCGACCTGGGAGTGAACACCAAGTCACCGATGGTTAAGAAAATATGCGCGATAGCGGTGATGAAACCGAGAGGAAAGAAGAGAAATCACCATATCCAATTACAGCCCAAAGGGCCAAGTTAATGGAACAAAGAAGGGCGCGACGAAGAAACGATGCTGTGTCGTACTAAGGTGCACACATACATTGTAAATGAGTTCAGATATGTCATGTGCTAGTAGCACTGACAATGAGTAAAACTCCAAATTTTGATATAAGCGTCATACACCGGTAGAAGCGGCAAATAAAAGTTTTATATGGGTGATTATTACATGGATGGGTTGAGACATATTGTCAACGGGTGACATTAAAAGCCGCGCAGTTACAATTAAATCAGAATGCGCCCAAAGGCTATGTAAATAGTTTGATTATTTGTGTGATTATTTTTTTTTATATTTTCAAATTCTGTGACGACAGATGTCGGTCTTGCTTCGTGTTTTTTTTTTTTGTATGTATTAGTTTTATAATTTGTAATCATGTGATGTTAGAGCAGGAAAGTTCTATAAGTTGGTTGCTGCATGAAACCAGGTGGTAAATTAGGTCTAGTTGTTTGAATTGTGCTTGGAGTTAAACATGGCTAAATTAGAAGAGAAAAAGGGTATTATGTATGGTTGTTTGGAGGTTGGTGGACTAGTTTTTTATTTTTATTTTTTTGTGTTGCTGTAGGGTACGGTTAAGTGGTGAAAAGATGATTGAAAGGGCAGTGTCAAGTCTAGCGTTCTGTTGGTGACAATAGGGTCGCGCCAGATGGGCGTTGAAGTAAGGGTTGACTTATTTTTGAGGTTCTTAAGAGGACGTGTTTCATTTGAAGAACGCATTCTCTAACCTCGTGGGGAGTACAAGAAGGATCCTGTATTTTGTTTGTCATTGAACTGTTAGCGACTTGCCAGTTGAGAATTGATTTATACAGTGTACATTAAAAGGAAGAGAGAAAGATCGTCTACACGCATCTTCATGATCATATATTGTCCAGCGAGGTTTTCATCATGCATAGTTTGACTTGTCTGCATGAATGGAATGGTGTCAATTTGGAAAATTGTGAAGGACAATTCAAAGCACGGTTAATTATTTAGCAGCATAAAGAAATGGTGGTGCACACCGCAATTATAGTTATATACTTCAAATTGTAATTTAGATCACAGAAATGTGACGTTCGTGTCACTCGTGGACGAGTGATCTTTTAAAGGCGGGGGTAATGTAATAAATTTGGAGTTACTAGCCCGAAATAGTTAACCAGTTAGTAGGAGCAAACAACACAGAGAGGAGTGTTAGTGAATTTGAACCATGCTGGGGTCGTTAGTAGTGAATTTAGGCACAAGCCGAAAGACTGTCCCTTTCAGTAACATAGTCCATATTGAAATTCAGCGGTGTATACAAGTATTGTGATTGAAAAGGCAGCATTTATGGTTGGAAATCAGTAAATTATAGAATGGAATCAATAAGTTGGAACTTGGTAGGTGCCGTTTATGTGTCCATAGTGGAAAATGGGCGTATGTATATGAGCGTGATACGCCGGAAATTATGAGGATTGACTGGCCTAGGGTCGCGCAGTTAAGTATTTCCCAGTTAGTAAGGGAATACTGGTGTAATTTCTATGGCATGACAAGCTATCGGTACGGAAAACGGATGATAATGAAGAAAAACCATGCAAAGGTGCAGTTAATGGATGTTTGGGCAAGTTGTCTCCTCTGGGTCGCCAATTGATTAGAGCAAAGATTATTAGTTATAGCAGACACGTCTTTCTTTCCATTTTACAACTCAAGTTGTATGGAAGTCTTTGGAAATTTGGGGAAAACTTATGACTTCCAGCGTGACTGGCGCCAGGGTTTTGACACCGCTCGGTCAAGTGAATACCCCTGTGCGTGTAACATTATTTTTGACATTTTTATCATGCTGCCTTCTTATCATCTATCCTACCCCAGCCTAGTTTTCAACCTGCTAACTGCTTCTTATTTATTCCTCATAACAATCTTCATGACACATTATATCACGTGTATTTTAAAGTCCCCTGACATGACCTCCAATAGTGTGGGTAACGAGAACGAGGAAGATTACTGATTTGTACTAGGTACAGTATGCATCATCATGTAACTCGATATGAATCCATGGATTAAGGGATTAAGGGGTATTGTCAATAATAATATATCCTTTTAAGTTAATAAACGACACTTTAATTATCTATTTCAAATTTTAATTGATTTATCGTTTACACATGTTTTAAAAACTCCAAAAATTAATTAGAATCCATAATCAATAAATTCAATCCCCATCTCACCGATCTCTGTATAATACTGTCGGCGTAATACTTACGTTCGGTCACTAAATAAATCTTCCATTATATCATTCATATATAAATATAATGTACTGAAACATTTATACAAGGCTAAATATAGATAATCGTGGTCATCATATTCGGAATATCAAAGTCTACAGTAGGTAAAGAGAAGTAAAAATAGACTAAATATTTGCCTTTATTCACTTGCATTTCTATATTTTACCAATCTGTTTTGAACTAATACATGTGAACCGATACAATTCGAATTTAAAATCAATATTTAGTGCCAAGGTATGTATCTGAATAGACGAATCCTACAAGCTCCTTTCATTACCTGGTCTCATTCAGCTATTTCATCTCCGTGTGTACAACGCTTTTAGACAGCACAGTGAATATATAAGATGTATTTCTATCTAATGTTGTATTTGTTTTCTTCTTCATGTTAAACCACCCACACATTCCTGGATTCCTGGATTGTTCCTGATGATGCAAACTTAGAACAGTTGAGCTTACCGTACGTGAGTTAGATTTGGAGGTAGTGGTCAAAATCAAGAATTTGGATTTCTCTGAATTTTTATTGGTAGGTTTAACCATATTCCCCAAATAACCAGAATACATCTTGCTTACATAGTCAAAAGTGGCATATTGCTCTAATTTAAAGCTGTAACGTTTTCAAAATGCTAAATCAGAATAGTTATGTATATGTAAAAAGATCGAAGTTCAGGACACATCATAAATCGACATCTAATTCGGCTTTTGGCACACAGCCACCCATTTATTTTCTTTTCCTATTAGGAATTTAGTATGTTGCAATTTTAACCATTCATAAAAAGTGGGAAAGAACTACAAAGATATATTATAGGATTAAATGATCATGGTTGGGTATTTATTGATGTGTAAATTTTACCTAATCACTCACAAAGTAAATAAAGTCCGAAGGATGAATTTTTATATTAGGCAGGTGCATGCGACATTAAATTTGTACATAAAAACTGGACCCTGCCCCCTTAAGGGAAAAATGCTATAAAAAAAATTGTGCAATGAACCACATTTTGTCTTATTTTCTTGTTCTTTATTCATATGCAATTAATTCTTATACATTAACCTTATCATAGTACCTCTATTTGTCTCCTTATTTTGAATCTCTCAGCTCTTTATGAGATTCAAGGGAGGTAATTTCTTTTTGCACCTATAAATTATACCTATTGGTATCAGGACAAGTTAGCATATTTTGAGCTTAACTAAGCTGCTTTGAGAGAAAATGGGGGTTTAAAATGTGTTTACTTGATTTTCATGTAGGTAACAAGCTCTGTATTCCTATTTTAATGAAAGTTATTCATATTTCATTGCAGACACACAAAAATATTACATGACATGACATCACACATTCTTCTAAGTAATTTCACTCCACAGGAGCAAATGCACTTTCAAGAAATCATAAGTAGACATAGTGTTATAAATGGTGAATGTCATCAATGGAACGGTGTTGCAAATAGTGATGGATATGGCATATTGCGGACAATGTTTCGAGGAAAAAAAATTAAAGTTTTAGTACTTTTGTGAACAGTTCCACCATATTGGATTTAAACTTACAGTTACTGCATTGCACACAAACAGTAATGCACAAACCCTGTCTTTTGTGTAGCATAACAACTGGAAAAGCATTCTTACATTGATGTGGCAGAAATACCCTGATTAGTTCTGAAAGTTTATTGATGTTGACAACACAGTTTTCTTCTGGCATACTGGTAGCCACTTTTTTACTGAGTACAGAATGAGTAATAATGTCAGTTGTTTTCCTTTTTGCAGGTCTCAATTTGCATGGAATGATGTTAGGATCTGTTGTCTCAGTCATATTGGTAGAAGCACTAGTTTGAAGCATGTATTCATTATGATCCAAATGCACTAAAGATTGATTATGAAAGACCGACTTGGCTTCATCATGACTTGTATTTTCTGGTAGGTCCTTTTTTAAAGTAATAGAAGTTACAACATGTCCCTTTTTGTACTGAGTTTTCTTCTTGTTAATATTTTTCTTGTAGCTTTTCTTTCTATTTCCTCTCATTCTCTATATCCTTGCAATTGCTAAAGTCAGCTGTGAGTGGATAAGATTCTGAGAATCTTTGGGTTTTAACTGTATGGACTGTGTATTTATTTTGTATTTTGGGCTTGAGAATGGTTCATTTCAAAGGCCTTTTGTCACTGAATGTATCTGATATGTTGATGTAAGTTCAGCAAGGTTCCTCACATCAATGTCCCAACATAGAATAATATTTCTTTCTTTATATCTGTCCCAATTAGCTAGTCAGAGGTGTATTCACCCCCCCCCCCATGCTGTTTATGTTAGCATCACTAGAACAATACCAGGTCAGGAATGTTGATGTGTATGTCTCAAGCTATAATTATTATTAAAGTACATTATAAATGTAAATGTCTGGTAACATTTTTCTTAAGTGGCACTTTTTAAAAGAAAAATTTTAACAAATAATTGCTTGAACAATAGAGAAGTTCTATCGCTAATAAGAAAGAGTGTATCTCATATTCAGTCACTATTTGCAACTATAAAATCCATTCTTAGCATTCAGTCAACATCATCATATAAATTCTGGTATCTTCCTGACTATACGATGGCAAAAAGGACAGGAAACATTCCATTGCACACAAGTTTAATTCTTTTCAAGACAGCAACCCTAGCACAAAGTATATACAATGCAATGCATTTTGCCGCAATGTAGTCACTTTTCTAAAAGAGTAATAACATTTTTACTTTAGCATACAAAATAATTTCCTTGATACCATTTTGTTAGATAATGTCTAGGTAAGTGATATGTACAAAATGTTTGACAGAAATTATTTTTTGCAAAATGCTTAAGGGAAAAATGCTATAAAAAAATTGTGCAATGAACCACATTTTGTCTTATTTTCTTGTTCTTTATTCATATGCAATTAATTCTTATACATTAGCCTTATCATAGTACCTCTATTTGTCTCCTTATTTTGAATCTCTCAGCTCTTTATGAGATTCAAGGGAGGTAATTTCTTTTTGCACCTATAAATTATACCTATTGGTATCAGGACAAGTTAGCATATTTTGAGCTTAACTAAGTTGCTTTGAGAGAAAATGGGGGTTTAAAATGTGTTTACTTGATTTTCATGTAGGTAACAAGCTCTGTATTCCTATTTTAATGAAAGTTATTCATATTTCATTGCAGACACACAAAAACATTACATGACATGACATCACACATTCTTCTAAGTAATTTCACTCCACAGGAGCAAATGCACTTTCAAGAAATCATAAGTAGACATAGTGTTATAAATGGTGAATGTCATCAATGGAACGGTGTTGCAAATAGTGATGGATATGGCATATTGCGGACAATGTTTCGAGGAAAAAGAATTAAAGTTTTAGTACTTTTGTGAACAGTTCCACCATATTGGATTTAAACTTACAGTTACTGCATTGCACACAAACAGTAATGCACAAACCCTGTCTTTTGTGTACCATAACAACTGGAAAAGCATTCTTACATTGATGTGGCAGAAATACCCTGATTAGTTCTGAAAGTTTATTGATGTTGACAACAGTTTTCTTCTGGCATACTGGTAGCCACTTTTTTACTGAGTACAGAATGAGTAATAATGTCAGTTGTTTTCCTTTTTGCAGGTCTCAATTTGCATGGAATGATGTTAGGATCTGTTGTCTCAGTCATATTGGTAGAAGCACTAGTTTGAAGCATGTATTCATTATGATCCAAATGCACTAAAGATTGATTATGAAAGACCGACTTGGCTTCATCATGACTTGTATTTTCTGGTAGGTCCTTTTTTAAAGTAATAGAAGTTACAACATGTCCCTTTTTGTACTGAGTTTTCTTCTTGTTAATATTTTTCTTGTAGCTTTTCTTTCTATTTCCTCTCATTCTCTATATCCTTGCAATTGCTAAAGTCAGCTGTGAGTGGATAAGATTCTGAGAATCTTTGGGTTTTAACTGTATGGACTGTGTATTTATTTTGTATTTTGGGCTTGAGAATGGTTCATTTCAAAGGCCTTTTGTCACTGAATGTATCTGATATGTTGATGTAAGTTCAGCAAGGTTCCTCACATCAATGTCCCAACATAGAATAATATTTTTTTCTTTATATCTGTCCCAATTAGCTAGTCAGAGGTGTATTCACCCCCCCCCCATGCTGTTTATGTTAGCATCACTAGAACAATACCAGGTCAGGAATGTTGATGTGTATGTCTCAAGCTATAATTATTATTAAAGTACATTATAAATGTAAATGTCTGGTAACATTTTTCTTAAGTGGCACTTTTCAAAAGAAAAATTTTAACAAATAATTGCTTGAACAATAGAGAAGTTCTATCGCTAATAACAAAGAGTGTATCTCATATTCAGTCACTATTTGCAACTATAAAATCCATTCTTAGCATTCAGTCAACATCATCATATAAATTCTGGTATCTTCCTGACTATACGATGGCAAAAAGGACAGGAAACATTCCATTGCACACAAGTTTAATTCTTTTCAAGACAGCAACCCTAGCACAAAGTATATACAATGCAATGCATTTTGCCGCAATGTAGTCACTTTTCTAAAAGAGTAATAACATTTTTACTTTAGCATACAAAATAATTTCCTTGATACCATTTTGTTAGATAATGTCTAGGTAAGTGATATGTACAAAATGTTTGACAGAAATTATTTTTTGCAAAATGCTTAAGGTGGCAGGGTCCAGTTTCGTAATTTGGCCCCTGGCAAATTTCTTAACTTAAGGGTATGGTGTGAGTTTTTGAGCTACTATTGTGTAATAATTAAAGATATGGATAAATTTGTGAACTAGGTGTTTCAGGCTTGTGTTGTTCTTGAAATTGATGTCAGACATGTACACTTTCCATAGTTACTCTGCAGTATGTTGATTGTGAAATACCAATAGTCGGCTAGGAAGAAGAGCTAGCCTCCCATAGCAGTAGACACGTGGGTTCAAGGCAAGTAGAATATCTCAAAAACGGCATGGATGACAACTATTATGAATTGCATCAAGCTATTTAGTAGACAATGTTTTTCAAAATTTTCATCTAGGAAAAGGCCTTGCGTTTGCACTGTGAGCACCACGTGCTGTCAAAAATGGCCTTCGGATGTGAAAAATGTATGTATAAAATAAGGGTTGGGGTACATAAACATTTTATTCTAAGAACTTCAGTAGACTTGTCAGGTCAAGTGTGTGATATGAATATGTTGCGTTACATAATACCTATCCAGAAATATGTACCTTTTTTGACCTTACTCACGTATTTTATTTTTAATGAATTTTTATATTAGGCAGGTGCATGCGACATTAAATTTGTACATAAAAACTGGACCCTGCCCCCTTAAGGGAAAAATGCTATAAAAAAAATTGTGCAATGAACCACATTTTGTCTTATTTTCTTTTTCTTTATTCATATGCAATTAATTCTTATACATTAGCCTTATCATAGTACCTCTATTTGTCTCCTTATTTTGAATCTCTCAGCTCTTTATGAGATTCAAGGGAGGTAATTTCTTTTTGCACCTATAAATTATACCTATTGGTATCAGGACAAGTTAGCATATTTTGAGCTTAACTAAGTTGCTTTGAGAGAAAATGGGGGTTTAAAATGTGTTTACTTGATTTTCATGTAGGTAACAAGCTCTGTATTCCTATTTTAATGAAAGTTATTCATATTTCATTGCAGACACACAAAAACATTACATGACATGACATCACACATTCTTCTAAGTAATTTCACTCCACAGGAGCAAATGCACTTTCAAGAAATCATAAGTAGACATAGTGTTATAAATGGTGAATGTCATCAATGGAACGGTGTTGCAAATAGTGATGGATATGGCATATTGCGGACAATGTTTCGAGGAAAAAGAATTAAAGTTTTAGTACTTTTGTGAACAGTTCCACCATATTGGATTTAAACTTACAGTTACTGCATTGCACACAAACAGTAATGCACAAACCCTGTCTTTTGTGTAGCATAACAACTGGAAAAGCATTCTTACATTGATGTGGCAGAAATACCCTGATTAGTTCTGAAAGTTTATTGATGTTGACAACACAGTTTTCTTCTGGCATACTGGTAGCCACTTTTTTAGTGAGTACAGAATGAGTAATAATGTCAGTTGTTTTCCTTTTTGCAGGTCTCAATTTGCATGGAATGATGTTAGGATCTGTTGTCTCAGTCATATTGGTAGAAGCACTAGTTTGAAGCATGTATTCATTATGATCCAAATGCACTAAAGATTGATTATGAAAGACCGACTTGGCTTCATCATGACTTGTATTTTCTGGTAGGTCCTTTTTTAAAGTAATAGAAGTTACAACATGTCCCTTTTTGTACTGAGTTTTCTTCTTGTTAATATTTTTCTTGTAGCTTTTCTTTCTATTTCCTCTCATTCTCTATATCCTTGCAATTGCTAAAGTCAGCTGTGAGTGGATAAGATTCTGAGAATCTTTGGGTTTTAACTGTATGGACTGTGTATTTATTTTGTATTTTGGGCTTGAGAATGGTTCATTTCAAAGGCCTTTTGTCACTGAATGTATCTGATATGTTGATGTAAGTTCAGCAAGGTTCCTCACATCAATGTCCCAACATAGAATAATATTTTTTTCTTTATATCTGTCCCAATTAGCTAGTCAGAGGTGTATTCACCCCCCACCCCCCCTATGCTGTTTATGTTAGCATCACTAGAACAATACCAGGTCAGGAATGTTGATGTGTATGTCTCAAGCTATAATTATTATTAAAGTACATTATAAATGTAAATGTCTGGTAACATTTTTCTTAAGTGGCACTTTTCAAAAGAAAAATTTTAACAAATAATTGCTTGAACAATAGAGAAGTTCTATCGCTAATAACAAAGAGTGTATCTCATATTCAGTCACTATTTGCAACTATAAAATCCATTCTTAGCATTCAGTCAACATCATCATATAAATTCTGGTATCTTCCTGACTATACGATGGCAAAAAGGACAGGAAACATTCCATTGCACACAAGTTTAATTCTTTTCAAGACAGCAACCCTAGCACAAAGTATATACAATGCAATGCATTTTGCCGCAATGTAGTCACTTTTCTAAAAGAGTAATAACATTTTTACTTTAGCATACAAAATAATTTCCTTGATACCATTTTGTTAGATAATGTCTAGGTAAGTGATATGTACAAAATGTTTGACAGAAATTATTTTTTGCAAAATGCTTAAGGTGGCAGGGTCCAGTTTCGTAATTTGGCCCCTGGCAAATTTCTTAACTTAAGGGTATGGTGGGAGTTTTTGAGCTACTATTGTGTAATAATTAAAGATATGGATAAATTTGTGAACTAGGTGTTTCAGGCTTGTGTTGTTCTTGAAATTGATGTCAGACATGTACACTTTCCATAGTTACTCTGCAGTATGTTGATTGTGAAATACCAATAGTCGGCTAGGAAGAAGAGCTAGCCTCCCATAGCAGTAGACACGTGGGTTCAAGGCAAGTAGAATATCTCAAAAACGGCATGGATGACAACTATTATGAATTGCATCAAGCTATTTAGTAGACAATGTTTTTCAAAATTTTCATCTAGGAAAAGGCCTTGCGTTTGCACTGTGAGCACCACGTGCTGTCAAAAATGGCCTTCGGATGTGAAAAATGTATGTATAAAATAAGGGTTGGGGTACATAAACATTTTATTCTAAGAACTTCAGTAGACTTGTCAGGTCAAGTGTGTGATATGAATATGTTGCGTTACATAATACCTATCCAGAAATATGTACCTTTTTGACCTTACTCACGTATTTTATTTTTAATGAATTTTTATATTAGGCAGGTGCATGCGACATTAAATTTGTACATAAAAACTGGACCCTGCCCCCTTAAGGGAAAAATGCTATAAAAAAAATTGTGCAATGAACCACATTTTGTCTTATTTTCTTGTTCTTTATTCATATGCAATTAATTCTTATACATTAGCCTTATCATAGTACCTCTATTTGTCTCCTTATTTTGAATCTCTCAGCTCTTTATGAGATTCAAGGGAGGTAATTTCTTTTTGCACCTATAAATTATACCTATTGGTATCAGGACAAGTTAGCATATTTTGAGCTTAACTAAGTTGCTTTGAGAGAAAATGGGGGTTTAAAATGTGTTTACTTGATTTTCATGTAGGTAACAAGCTCTGTATTCCTATTTTAATGAAAGTTATTCATATTTCATTGCAGACACACAAAAACATTACATGACATGACATCACACATTCTTCTAAGTAATTTCACTCCACAGGAGCAAATGCACTTTCAAGAAATCATAAGTAGACATAGTGTTATAAATGGTGAATGTCATCAATGGAACGGTGTTGCAAATAGTGATGGATATGGCATATTGCGGACAATGTTTCGAGGAAAAAGAATTAAAGTTTTAGTACTTTTGTGAACAGTTCCACCATATTGGATTTAAACTTACAGTTACTGCATTGCACACAAACAGTAATGCACAAACCCTGTCTTTTGTGTACCATAACAACTGGAAAAGCATTCTTACATTGATGTGGCAGAAATACCCTAATTAGTTCTGAAAGTTTATTGATGTTGACAACACAGTTTTCTTCTGGCATACTGGTAGCCACTTTTTTAGTGAGTACAGAATGAGTAATAATGTCAGTTGTTTTCCTTTTTGCAGGTCTCAATTTGCATGGAATGATGTTAGGATCTGTTGTCTCAGTCATATTGGTAGAAGCACTAGTTTGAAGCATGTATTCATTATGATCCAAATGCACTAAAGATTGATTATGAAAGACCGACTTGGCTTCATCATGACTTGTATTTTCTGGTAGGTCCTTTTTTAAAGTAATAGAAGTTACAACATGTCCCTTTTTGTACTGAGTTTTCTTCTTGTTAATATTTTTCTTGTAGCTTTTCTTTCTATTTCCTCTCATTCTCTATATCCTTGCAATTGCTAAAGTCAGCTGTGAGTGGATAAGATTCTGAGAATCTTTGGGTTTTAACTGTATGGACTGTGTATTTATTTTGTATTTTGGGCTTCAGAATGGTTCATTTCAAAGGCCTTTTGTCACTGAATGTATCTGATATGTTGATGTAAGTTCAGCAAGGTTCCTCACATCAATGTCCCAACATAGAATAATATTTTTTTCTTTATATCTGTCCCAATTAGCTAGTCATAGGTGTATTCACCCCCCACCCCCCCTATGCTGTTTATGTTAGCATCACTAGAACAATACCAGGTCAGGAATGTTGATGTGTATGTCTCAAGCTATAATTATTATTAAAGTACATTATAAATGTAAATGTCTGGTAACATTTTTCTTAAGTGGCACTTTTTAAAAGAAAAATTTTAACAAATAATTGCTTGAACAATAGAGAAGTTCTATCGCTAATAACAAAGAGTGTATCTCATATTCAGTCACTATTTGCAACTATAAAATCCATTCTTAGCATTCAGTCAACATCATCATATAAATTCTGGTATCTTCCTGACTATACGATGGCAAAAAGGACAGGAAACATTCCATTGCACACAAGTTTAATTCTTTTCAAGACAGCAACCCTAGCACAAAGTATATACAATGCAATGCATTTTGCCGCAATGTAGTCACTTTTCTAAAAGAGTAATAACATTTTTACTTTAGCATACAAAATAATTTCCTTGATACCATTTTGTTAGATAATGTCTAGGTAAGTGATATGTACAAAATGTTTGACAGAAATTATTTTTTGCAAAATGCTTAAGGGAAAAATGCTATAAAAAAAATTGTGCAATGAACCACATTTTGTCTTATTTTCTTGTTCTTTATTCATATGCAATTAATTCTTATACATTAGCCTTATCATAGTACCTCTATTTGTCTCCTTATTTTGAATCTCTCAGCTCTTTATGAGATTCAAGGGAGGTAATTTCTTTTTGCACCTATAAATTATACCTATTGGTATCAGGACAAGTTAGCATATTTTGAGCTTAACTAAGTTGCTTTGAGAGAAAATGGGGGTTTAAAATGTGTTTACTTGATTTTCATGTAGGTAACAAGCTCTGTATTCCTATTTTAATGAAAGTTATTCATATTTCATTGCAGACACACAAAAACATTACATGACATGACATCACACATTCTTCTAAGTAATTTCACTCCACAGGAGCAAATGCACTTTCAAGAAATCATAAGTAGACATAGTGTTATAAATGGTGAATGTCATCAATGGAACGGTGTTGCAAATAGTGATGGATATGGCATATTGCGGACAATGTTTCGAGGAAAAAGAATTAAAGTTTTAGTACTTTTGTGAACAGTTCCACCATATTGGATTTAAACTTACAGTTACTGCATTGCACACAAACAGTAATGCACAAACCCTGTCTTTTGTGTACCATAACAAATGGAAAAGCATTCTTACATTGATGTGGCGGAAATACCCTGATTAGTTCTGAAAGTTTATTGATGTTGACAACACAGTTTTCTTCTGGCATACTGGTAGCCACTTTTTTAGTGAGTACAGAATGAGTAATAATGTCAGTTGTTTTCCTTTTTGCAGGTCTCAATTTGCATGGAATGATGTTAGGATCTGTTGTCTCAGTCATATTGGTAGAAGCACTAGTTTGAAGCATGTATTCATTATGATCCAAATGCACTAAAGATTGATTATGAAAGACCGACTTGGCTTCATCATGACTTGTATTTTCTGGTAGGTCCTTTTTTAAAGTAATAGAAGTTACAACATGTCCCTTTTTGTACTGAGTTTTCTTCTTGTTAATATTTTTCTTGTAGCTTTTCTTTCTATTTCCTCTCATTCTCTATATCCTTGCAATTGCTAAAGTCAGCTGTGAGTGGATAAGATTCTGAGAATCTTTGGGTTTTAACTGTATGGACTGTGTATTTATTTTGTATTTTGGGCTTGAGAATGGTTCATTTCAAAGGCCTTTTGTCACTGAATGTATCTGATATGTTGATGTAAGTTCAGCAAGGTTCCTCACATCAATGTCCCAACATAGAATAATATTTTTTTCTTTATATCTGTCCCAATTAGCTAGTCATAGGTGTATTCACCCCCCACCCCCCCCTATGCTGTTTATGTTAGCATCACTAGAACAATACCAGGTCAGGAATGTTGATGTGTATGTCTCAAGCTATAATTATTATTAAAGTACATTATAAATGTAAATGTCTGGTAACATTTTTCTTAAGTGGCACTTTTTAAAAGAAAAATTTTAACAAATAATTGCTTGAACAATAGAGAAGTTCTATCGCTAATAAGAAAGAGTGTATCTCATATTCAGTCACTATTTGCAACTATAAAATCCATTCTTAGCATTCAGTCAACATCATCATATAAATTCTGGTATCTTCCTGACTATACGATGGCAAAAAGGACAGGAAACATTCCATTGCACACAAGTTTAATTCTTTTCAAGACAGCAACCCTAGCACAAAGTATATACAATGCAATGCATTTTGCCGCAATGTAGTCACTTTTCTAAAAGAGTAATAACATTTTTACTTTAGCATACAAAATAATTTCCTTGATACCATTTTGTTAGATAATGTCTAGGTAAGTGATATGTACAAAATGTTTGACAGAAATTATTTTTTGCAAAATGCTTAAGGTGGCAGGGTCCAGTTTCGTAATTTGGCCCCTGGCAAATTTCATAACTTAAGGGTATGGTGGGAGTTTTTGAGCTACTATTGTGTAATAATTAAAGATATGGATAAATTTGTGAACTAGGTGTTTCAGGCTTGTGTTGTTCTTGAAATTGATGTCAGACATGTACACTTTCCATAGTTACTCTGCAGTATGTTGATTGTGAAATACCAATAGTCGGCTAGGAAGAAGAGCTAGCCTCCCATAGCAGTAGACACGTGGGTTCAAGGCAAGTAGAATATCTCAAAAACGGCATGGATGACAACTATTATGAATTGCATCAAGCTATTTAGTAGACAATGTTTTTCAAAATTTTCATCTAGGAAAAGGCCTTGCGTTTGCACTGTGAGCACCACGTGCTGTCAAAAATGGCCTTCGGATGTGAAAAATGTATGTATAAAATAAGGGTTGGGGTACATAAACATTTTATTCTAAGAACTTCAGTAGACTTGTCAGGTCAAGTGTGTGATATGAATATGTTGCGTTACATAATACCTATCCAGAAATATGTACCTTTTTGACCTTACTCACGTATTTTTTTTTTAATGAATTTTTATATTAGGCAGGTGCATGCGACATTAAATTTGTACATAAAAACTGGACCCTGCCCCCTTAAGGGAAAAATGCTATAAAAAAATTGTGCAATGAACCACATTTTGTGTTATTTTCTTGTTCTTTATTCATATGCAATTAATTCTAATACATTAGCCTTATCATAGTACCTCTATTTGTCTCCTTATTTTGAATCTCTCAGCTCTTTATGAGATTCAAGGGAGGTAATTTCTTTTTGCACCTATAAATTATACCTATTGGTATCAGGACAAGTTAGCATATTTTGAGCTTAACTAAGTTGCTTTGAGAGAAAATGGGAGTTTAAAATGTGTTTACTTGATTTTCATGTAGGTAACAAGCTCTGTATTCCTATTTTAATGAAAGTTATTCATATTTCATTGTAGACACACAAAAACATTACATGACATGACATCACACATTCTTCTAAGTAATTTCACTCCACAGGAGCAAATGCACTTTCAAGAAATCATAAGTAGACATAGTGTTATAAATGGTGAATGTCATCAATGGAACGGTGTTGCAAATAGTGATGGATATGGCATATTGCGGACAATGTTTCGAGGAAAAAGAATTAAAGTTTTAGTACTTTTGTGAACAGTTCCACCATATTGGATTTAAACTTACAGTTACTGCATTGCACACAAACAGTAATGCACAAACCCTGTCTTTTGTGTACCATAACAACTGGAAAAGCATTCTTACATTGATGTGGCAGAAATACCCTGATTAGTTCTGAAAGTTTATTGATGTTGACAACACAGTTTTCTTCTGGCATACTGGTAGCCACTTTTTTACTGAGTACAGAATGAGTAATAATGTCAGTTGTTTTCCTTTTTGCAGGTCTCAATTTGCATGGAATGATGTTAGGATCTGTTGTCTCAGTCATATTGGTAGAAGCACTAGTTTGAAGCATGTATTCATTATGATCCAAATGCACTAAAGATTGATTATGAAAGACCGACTTGGCTTCATCATGACTTGTATTTTCTGGTAGGTCCTTTTTTAAAGTAATAGAAGTTACAACATGTCCCTTTTTGTACTGAGTTTTCTTCTTGTTAATATTTTTCTTGTAGCTTTTCTTTCTATTTCCTCTCATTCTCTATATCCTTGCAATTGCTAAAGTCAGCTAACGAGAATTAATTTCAATCTCACTGACCAGTCCAATAATCTGATTGATCTACAAGATGAGGTGTTAGCGATTAGTCTGTTTGTGAAATCTTAGTGATTTTAATCGTAAAAAAATTATTAACCAGAACTGAAAATTTCAGCAGCAGAGAGGGTGATTGACAACGACGTTGCGACCAAAATTAATTAAAAAATCGTAAAATCTCCATATGGTAAATGGAGATATTTTTTTTGCCGGAATGTTGTGAGGTTCGCCCTTTTTTTGGTTAAAATGAGATCGTAGGAAGGCTCGTTTTAAGATTTCAATCAAAATTTTGTCTAAAAAGGTTGTGAGGTTCGCCCTCTCTGCTGCTTCACCTTATGGAGCGTATTATGCCTGCACAAAACTGAGGTGAAATTAAGGGAAATTTTGGAATCTCTATTAATATAGATAAACTGAGTCTGACAACCAACAAACAACTCCTAGTACAATGGACTTAATTATATTTCGTATTGCAGGCTTCTTTGTACCATCCTCACCTCAAACTAACGCATATAGTTAAGAATGTTTAAAAATATTGACAAATCTCGCATACAGAGCTCAGAAGAAATATCTGATCCTTGTAGCCCTTTTCAAATTAACGAACCAAACCAACTTCATACATAAAATACCATGCTCTAGGTAAAATCTTTAATAGCAAATTTGAAATTTCGTGTGCTGCGTTAATCGACATATTTCATACTGTTCCTGATGTTCATGTTATTTTACTTACATCATAGATTCACGCACTTGAGCAATAAAGTACCGTATCAATGTTTGCATCTGTGCTCAGAACCAATGCTAATATTTCTCTTTGTTAAAGTCTGGGTCATAAATATTTCCTTTCTTACACATCTGCACACGTCACGTTATATCCATGTATATTTTTTTCATAATTAGATATTCCAGTTTATCAGCTTTATTCTAAACACATTGTTCACAAGAAATTTGTTCCTATTTACCTAAACTCTCTTCTTTCAAACGATGCATCTGCGCTCAGAACCATGACTTTCTTATCTCTGCCTGTCACAACACAGGTTGATTCCAAAATTAAAATCAGTATAACTATTGTTTACAATAACCATCTGATACTAACCACCAGAAAACGAATGACTTAATCCTTCTCTTATAGACACAACTCGTATCATGAGGATGTTTAGCAAACAATCGAACAAAGTCTGTTCATTACTGCATGCTGACTTATAACATCCGTGCCTAGAACCAACAATTCTTGGCGAAACAAAGTTTATAAAAAGTAGAGTTCCAATAATCACACATCTTTCAGAACATATGACAATAAGAATCAAATCTTTATTACCGCATATCAATTCACGTTCTCATCACAATCATACGCCGATAACATTCTGAATACAGATATTTACTTCATCGATGAGAACATTATCGCTGGGAACCAAACCAACTTCATACATAAAATACCATGCTCTAGGTAAAATCTTTAATAGCAAATTTGAAATTTCGTGTGCTGCGTAAATCGACATATTTCATACTGTTCCTGATTTTCATGTTATTTTACTTACATCATAGATTCACAGCATCAATGTTTGCATCCGTGCTCAGAACCAATGCTAATATTTCTCTTTGTTAAAGTCTGGGTCATAAATATTTCCTTTCTTACACATCTGCATACGTCACGTTATCTCCATGTATATTTTTTCATAATTAAATATTCAAGTTTATCAGCTTTATTCTTAACACACTGTTCACAAGAAATTTGTTCATATTTACCTAAACCCGCTCCTTTCAAACGATGCATCTGCGCTCAGAACCATGACTTTCTTATCTCTGCCTGTCACAACACAGGTTGATGCCAAAATAAAAATCAGTATAACTATTGTTTACAATAACCATCTGATACTAACCACCAGAAAACGAATGACTTAATCCTTCTCTTATAGACACAACTCGTATCATGAGGATGTATAGCAAACAATCGAACAAAGTCTGTTCATTACTGCATGCTGACTTATAACATCCGTGCCTAGAACCAACAATTCTTGGTGAAACAAAGTTTATAAAAAGTAGAGTTCCAATAATCGCACATCTTTCAGAACATATGACAATAAGAATCAAATCTTTATTACCGCATATCAATTCACGTTCTCATCACAATCTTACGCCGATAACATGTATAATACGGATATTTACTTCATCGATGATAACATCCTCGCTGGGAACCAAACCAACTTCATACATAAAATACCATGCTCTAGGTAAAATCTTTAATAGCAAATTTGAAATTTAGTGTGCTGCGTAAATCGACATATTTCATACTGTTCCTGATTTTCATGTTATTTTACTTACATCATAGATTAATGCACTTGAGCAATACAGTACCGTATCAATGTTTGCATCCGTGCTCAGAACCAATGCTAATATTTCTCTTTGTTAAAGTCTGGGTCATAAATATTTCCTTTCTTACACATCTGCACACGTCACGTTATACCAATGTGTATTTTTTTTCATAAGTAGATATTCCAGTTTATCGGCTTTATTCTAAACACATTGTTCACAAGAAATTTGTTCCTATTTATCTAAACTCGCTCCTTTCAAACGATGCATCTGCGCTCAGAACCATGACTTTCTTATCTCTGCCTATCACAACACAGGTTGATGCCAAAATCAAAATCAGTATAACTATTGTTTACAATAACCATCTGATACTAACCACCAGAAAACGAATGACTTAATCCTTCTCTTATAAACACAACTCGTATCATGAGGATGTATATCAAACAATCGAACAAAGTCTGTTCATTACTGCATGCTGACTTATAACATCCGTGCCTAGAACCAACAATTCTTGGTGAGAGAAAGTTTATAAAAAGTAGAGTTCCAATAATGGCACATCTTTCAGAACATATGACAATAAGAATCAAATCTTTATTACCGCATATCAATTCACGTTCTCATCACAATCTTACGCCGATAACATGTAGAATACGGATAGTTACTTCATCGATGATAACATCCCCGCTGGGAACCAAACCAGCTTCATACATAAAATACAATGCTCTAGGTAAAATCTTTAATAGCAAATTTGAAATTTAGTGTGCTGCGTAAATCGAAATATTTCATACTGTTCCTGATTTTCATGTTATTTTACTTACATTATAGATTCACCGTATCAATGTTTGCATCCGTGCCCAGAATCAATGCTAATATTTCTCTTTGTTAAAGTCAGGGTCATAAATATTTCCTTTCTTACACATCTGCACACGTCACGTTATATCCATGTATATTTTTTTCATAATTAGATATTCCAGTTTATCAGCTTTTTTCCTAACACACTGTTCACAAGAAATGTGTTCAGATTTACCTAAACTCGATTCTTTCAAACGATGCATCTGCGCTCAGAACCATGACTTTCTTATCTCTGCCTGTCACAACACAGGTTGATGCCAAAATAAAAATCAGTATAACTATTGTTTACAATAACCATCTGATACTAACCACCAGAAAACGAATGACTTAATCCTTCTCTTATTGACACAACTCGTATCATGAGGATATTTATAGCAAACAATCGAACAAAGTCTGTTTATTAATGCATGCTGACTTATAACATCCGTGCCTAGAGCCAACAATTCTTGGTGAAAGAAAGTTTATAAAAAGTAGAGTTCCAATAATCGCACATCTTTCAGAACATATGACAATAAGAATCAAATCTTTATTACCGCATATCAATTCGCGTTCTCATCACAATCATACGCCGATAACATGTAGAATACGGATATTTTCTTCATCGATGATAACATCCTCGCTGGGAACCAAACCAACTTCATACATAAAATACCATGCTCTAGGTAAAATCTTTAATAGCAAATTTGAAATTTAGTGTGCTGCGTAAATCGACATATTTCATACTGTTCCTGATTTTCATGTTATTTTACTTACATCATAGATTCACCGTATCAATGTTTGCATCCGTGCTCAGAACCAATGCTAATATTTCTCTTTGTTAAAGTCTGGGTCATAAATATTTCCTTTCTTACACATCTGCACACGTCACGTTATACCCATGTGTATTTT
Source organism: Unio delphinus (assembly GCA_029339505.1). Lineage (NCBI taxonomy): Eukaryota > Metazoa > Mollusca > Bivalvia > Unionida > Unionidae > Unio > Unio delphinus. The sequence goes on from JAQISU010000331.1 coordinate 2,778,579, forward strand.
TTGTCATAAGTAGATATTCCAGTTTATCGGCTTTATTCTAAATACATTGTTCAGAAGAAATTTGTTCCTATTTACCTAAACTCGCTCCTTTCAAACGATGCATCTGCGCTCAGAACCATGACTTTCTTATCTCTGCCTGTCACAACACAGGTTGATGCCAAAATCAAAATCAGTATAACTATTGTTTACAATAACCATCTGATACTAACCACCAGAAAACGAATGACTTAATCCTTCTCTTATAGACACAGCTCGTATCACGAGGATGTATAGCAAACAATCGAACAAAGTCTGTTTATTACTGCATGCTGATTTATAACATCCTTGCCTGGAACCAACAATTCTTGGTGAAAGAAAGTTTATAAAAAGTAGAGTTCCAATAATCGCACATCTTTCAGAACATATGACAATAAGAATCAAATCTTGATTACCGCATATCAATTCACGTTCTCATCACAATCTTACGCCGATAACATCTAGAATACGGATATTTACTTCATCGATGATAACATCCTCGCTGGGAACCAAACCAACTTCATACATAAAATACCATGCTCTAGGTATAATCTTTAATAGCAAATTTGAAATTTCGTGTGCTGCGTAAATCGACATATTTCATACTGTTCCTGATTTTCATTTTATTTTACTTACATCATAGATTCACGCACTTGAGCAATACAGTACCGTATCAATGTTTGCATCCGTGCCCAGAACCAATGCTAATATTTCTTTGTTAAAGTCTGGGTCATAAATATTTCCTTTGTTACACATCTGCATACGTCACGTTATCTTCATGTATATTTTTTTCTTAATTAGATATTACAGTTTATCAGCTTTATTCTTAACACACTGTTCACAAGAAATGTGTTCATATTTACCTAAACTCGATTATTTCAAACGATGCATCTGCGCTCAGAACCATGACTTTCTTATCTCTGCCTGTCACAACACAGGTAGATGCCAAAATAAAAATCAGTATAACTATTGTTTACAATAACCATCTGATACTAACCACCAGAAAACGAATGACTTAATCCTTCTCTTATAGACACATCTCGTATCATGAGGTTGTTTATAGCAAACAATCGAACAAAGTCAGTTTATTAATGCATGCTGACTTATAACATCCGTGCCTAGAACCAACAATTCTTGGTGAAAGAAAGTTTATAAAAAGTAGAGTTCCAATAATCGCACATCTTTCAGAACATATGACAATAAGAATCAAATCTTTATTACCGCGTATCAATTCGCGTTCTCATCACAATCATACGCCGATAACATGTAGAATACGGATATTTACTTCATCGATGATAACTTCCCCGCTGGGAACCAAACGAACTTCGTACATAAAATTCCATCCTCTAGGTAAAATCTTTATTAGCAAATTTGAAATTTAGTGTGCTACGTAAATCGACATATTTCATACTGTTCCTGATTTTCATGTTATTTTACTTACATCATAGATTAATGCACTTGAGCAATACAGTACCGTATCAATGTTTGCATCCGTGCTCAGAACCAATGCTAATATTTCTCTTTGTTAAAGTCTGGGTCATCAATATTTCCTTTCTTACACATCTGCACACGTCACGTTATACCCATGTGTATTTTTTTTCATAAGTAGATATTCCAGTTTATCGGCTTTATTCTAAACACATTGTTCACAAGAAATTTGTTCCTATTTACCTAAACTCGCTCCTTTCAAACGATGCATCTGCGCTCAGAACCATGACTTTCTTATCTCTGCCTATCACAACACAGGTTGATGCCAAAATCAAAATCAGTATAACTATTGTTTACAATAACCATCTGATACTAACCACCAGAAAACGAATGACTTAATCCTTCTCTTATAAACACAACTCGTATCATGAGGATGTATATCAAACAATCGAACAAAGTCTGTTCATTACTGCATGCTGACTTATAACATCCGTGCCTAGAACCAACAATTCTTGGTGAGAGAAAGTTTATAAAAAGTAGATTTCCAATAATGGCACATCTTTCAGAACATATGACAATAAGAATCAAATCTTTATTACCGCATATCAATTCACGTTCTCATCACAATCTTACGCCGATAACATGTAGAATACGGATATTTACTTCATCGATGATAACATCCTCGCTAAGAACCAAACCAGCTTCATACATAAAATACAATGCTTTAGGTAAAATCTTTAATAGCAAATTTGAAATTTCGTGTGCTGCGTAAATCGACATATTTGATACTGTTCCTGATTTTCATGTTATTTTACTTACATTATAGATTCACCGTATCAATGTTTGCATCCGTGCCCAGAATCAATGCTAATATTTCTCTTTGTTAAAGTCTGGGTCATAAATATTTCCTTTCTTACACATCTGCACACGTCGCGTTATATCCATGTATATTTTTTTCATGATTAGATATTCCAGTTTATCAGCTTTTTTCCTAACACACTGTTCACAAGAAATGTGTTCATATTTACCTAAACTCGATTCTTTCAAACGATGCATCTGCGCTCAGAACCATGACTTTCTTATCTCTGCCTGTCACAACACAGGTTGATGCCAAAATAAAAATCAGTATAACTATTGTTTACAATAACCATCTGATACTAACCACCAGAAAACGAATGACTTAATCCTTCTCTTATAGACACAACTCGTATCATGAGGATGTTTATAGCAAACAATCGAACAAAGTCTGTTTATTAATGCATTCTGACTTATAACATCCGTGCCTAGAACCAACAATTCTTGGTGAAGGAAAGTTTATAAAAAGTAGAGTTCCAATAATCGCACATCTTTCAGAACATATGACAATAAGAATCAAATCTTTATTACCGCATATCAATTCGCGTTCTCATCACAATCATACGCCGATAACATGTAGAATACGGATATTTACTTCATCGATGATAACATCCCCGCTGGGAACCAAACCAACTTCATACATAAAATACCATGCTCTAGGTAAAATCTTTAATAGCAAATTTGAAATTTAGTGTGCTGCGTAAATCGACATATTTCATACTGTTCCTGATTTTCATGTTATTTTACTTACATCATAGATTCACCGTATCAATGTTTGCATCCGTGCTCAGAACCAATGCTAATATTTCTCTTTGTTAAAGTCTGGGTCATAAATATTTCCTTTCTTACACAGCTGCACACGTCACGTTATACCCATGTGTATTTTTTTTCATAAGTAGATATTCCAGTTTATCGGCTTTATTCTAAACACATTGTTCAGAAGAAATTTGTTCCTATTTACCTAAACTCGCTCCTTTCAAACGATGCATCTGCGCTCAGAACCATGACTTTCTTAACTCTGCCTATCACAACACAGGTTGATGCCAAAATCAAAATCAGTATAACTATTGTTTACAATAACCATCTGATACTAACCACCAGAAAACGAATGACTTAATCCTTCTCTTATAGACACAGCTCGTATCACGAGGATGTTTAGCAAACAATCGAACAAAGTCTGTTTATTACTGCATGCTGATTTATAACATCCTTGCCTAGAACCAACAATTCTTGGTGAAGGAAAGTTTATAAAAAGTAGAGTTCCAATAATCGCACATCTTTCAGAACATATGACAATAAGAATCAAATCTTGATTACCGCATATCAATTCCCGTTCTCATCACAATCTTACGCCGATAACATCTAGAATACGGATATTTACTTCATCGATGATAACATCCCCTCTGGGAACCAAACCAGCTTCATACATAAAATACCATGCTCTAGGTATCATCTTTAATTACAAATTTGAAATTTCGTGTGCTGCGTAAATCGACATATTTCATACTGTTCCTGCTTTTCATTTTATTTTACTTACATCATAGATTCACGCACTTGAGCAATACAGTACCGTATCAATGTTTGCATCCGTGCCCAGAACCAATGCTAATATTTCTTTGTTAAAGTCTGGGTCATAAATATTTCCTTTCTTACACATCTGCATACGTCATGTTATCTCCATGTATATTTTTTCATAATTAGATATTCAATTTCATCAGCTTTACTCTTAACACACTGTTCACAAGAAATTTGTTCCTATTTACCTAAACTCGCTCCTTTCAAACGATGCATCTGCGCTCAGAACCATGACTTTCTTATCTCTGCCTGTCACAACACAGGTTGATGCCAAAATAAAAATCAGTGTAACTATTGTTTACAATAACCATCTGATACTAACCACAAGAAAACGAATGACTTAATCCTTCTCTTATAGACACAACTCGTATCATGAGGATGTATAGCAAACAATCGAACAAAGTCTGTTCATTACTGCATGCTGACTTATAACATCCGTGCCTAGAACCAACAATTCTTGGTGAAAGAAAGTTTATAAAAAGTAGAGTTCCAATAATCGCACATCTTTCAGAACATATGACAATAAGAATCAAATCTTTATTACCGCATATCAATTCGCGTTCTCATCACAATCATACGCCGATAACATGTAGAAAACGGATATTTACTTCATCGATAATAACATCCTCGCTGGGAACCAAACCAACTTCATACATAAAATACCATGCTCTAGGTAAAATCTTTAATAGCAAATTTGAAATTTCGTGTGCTGCGTAAATCGACATATTTCATACTGTTCCTGATTTTCATGTTATTTTACTTACATCATAGATTCACCGTATCAATGTTTGCATCCGTGCTCAGAACCAATGCTAATATTTCTCTTTGTTAAAGTCTGGGTCATAAATATTTCCTTTCTTACACATCTGCACACGTCACGTTATACCCATGTGTATTTTTTTTCATAAGTAGATATTCCAGTTTATCGGCTTTATTCTAAACACATTGTTCACAAGAAATTTGTTCCTATTTACCTAAACTCGCTACTTTCAAACGATGCATCTGCGCTCAGAACCATGACTTTCTTATCTCTGCCTATCACAACACAGGTTGATGCCAATATCAAAATCAGTATAACTATTGTTTACAATAACCATCTGATACTAACCACCAGAAAACGAATGACTTAATCCTTCTCTTATAAACACAACTCGTATCATGAGGATGTATATCAAACAATCGAACAAAGTCTGTTCATTACTGCATGCTGACTTATAACATCCGTGCCTAGAACCAACAATTCTTGGTGAGAGAAAGTTTATAAAAAGTAGAGTTCCAATAATGGCACATCTTTCAGAACATATGACAATAAGAATCAAATCTTTATTACCGCATATCAATTCACGTTCTCATCACAATCTTACGCCGATAACATGTAGAATACGGATAGTTACTTCATCGATGATAACATCCCCGCTGGGAACCAAACCAGCTTCATACATAAAATACAATGCTCTAGGTAAAATCTTTAATAGCAAATTTGAAATTTAGTGTGCTGCGTAAATCGAAATATTTCATACTGTTCCTGATTTTCATGTTATTTTACTTACATTATAGATTCACCGTATCAATGTTTGCATCCGTGCCCAGAATCAATGCTAATATTTCTCTTTGTTAAAGTCAGGGTCATAAATATTTCCTTTCTTACACATCTGCACACGTCACGTTATATCCATGTATATTTTTTTCATAATTAGATATTCCAGTTTATCAGCTTTTTTCCTAACACACTGTTCACAAGAAATGTGTTCAGATTTACCTAAACTTGATTCTTTCAAACGATGCATCTGCGCTCAGAACCATGACTTTCTTATCTCTGCCTGTCACAACACAGGTTGATGCCAAAATAAAAATCAGTATAACTATTGTTTACAATAACCATCTGATACTAACCACCAGAAAACGAATGACTTAATCCTTCTCTTATTGACACAACTCGTATCATGAGGATATTTATAGCAAACAATCGAACAAAGTCTGTTTATTAATGCATGCTGACTTATAACATCCGTGCCTAGAGCCAACAATTCTTGGTGAAAGAAAGTTTATAAAAAGTAGAGTTCCAATAATCGCACATCTTTCAGAACATATGACAATAAGAATCAAATCTTTATTACCGCATATCAATTCGCGTTCTCATCACAATCATACGCCGATAACATGTAGAATACGGATATTTTCTTCATCGATGATAACATCCTCGCTGGGAACCAAACCAACTTCATACATAAAATACCATGCTCTAGGTAAAATCTTTAATAGCAAATTTGAAATTTCGTGTGCTGCGTAAATCGACATATTTCATACTGTTCCTGATTTTCATGTTATTTTACTTACATCATAGATTCACCGTATCAATGTTTGCATCCGTGCTCAGAACCAATGCTAATATTTCTCTTTGTTAAAGTCTGGGTCATAAATATTTCCTTTCTTACACATCTGCACACGTCACGTTATACCCATGTGTATTTTTTGTCATAAGTAGATATTCCAGTTTATCGGCTTTATTCTAAATACATTGTTCAGAAGAAATTTGTTCCTATTTACCTAAACTCGCTCCTTTCAAACGATGCATCTGCGCTCAGAACCATGACTTTCTTATCTCTGCCTGTCACAACACAGGTTGATGCCAAAATCAAAATCAGTATAACTATTGTTTACAATAACCATCTGATACTAACCACCAGAAAACGAATGACTTAATCCTTCTCTTATAGACACAGCTCGTATCACGAGGATGTATAGCAAACAATCGAACAAAGTCTGTTTATTACTGCATGCTGATTTATAACATCCTTGCCTGGAACCAACAATTCTTGGTGAAAGAAAGTTTATAAAAAGTAGAGTTCCAATAATCGCACATCTTTCAGAACATATGACAAAAAGAATCAAATCTTGATTACCGCATATCAATTCACGTTCTCATCACAATCTTACGCCGATAACATCTAGAATACGGATATTTACTTCATCGATGATAACATCCTCGCTGGGAACCAAACCAACTTCATACATAAAATACCATGCTCTAGGTATAATCTTTAATAGCAAATTTGAAATTTCGTGTGCTGCGTAAATCGACATATTTCATACTGTTCCTGATTTTCATTTTATTTTACTTACATCATAGATTCACGCACTTGAGCAATACAGTACCGTATCAATGTTTGCATCCGTGCCCAGAACCAATGCTAATATTTCTTTGTTAAAGTCTGGGTCATAAATATTTCCTTTGTTACACATCTGCATACGTCACGTTATCTTCATGTATATTTTTTTCTTAATTAGATATTACAGTTTATCAGCTTTATTCTTAACACACTGTTCACAAGAAATGTGTTCATATTTACCTAAACTCGATTATTTCAAACGATGCATCTGCGCTCAGAACCATGACTTTCTTATCTCTGCCTGTCACAACACAGGTAGATGCCAAAATAAAAATCAGTATAACTATTGTTTACAATAACCATCTGATACTAACCACCAGAAAACGAATGACTTAATCCTTCTCTTATAGACACATCTCGTATCATGAGGTTGTTTATAGCAAACAATCGAACAAAGTCTGTTTATTAATGCATGCTGACTTATAACATCCGTGCCTAGAACCAACAATTCTTGGTGAAAGAAAGTTTATAAAAAGTAGAGTTCCAATAATCGCACATCTTTCAGAACATATGACAATAAGAATCAAATCTTTATTACCGCGTATCAATTCGCGTTCTCATCACAATCATACGCCGATAACATGTAGAATACGGATATTTACTTCATCGATGATAACATCCCCGCTGGGAACCAAACGAACTTCGTACATACAATACCATGCTCTAGGTAAAATCTTTATTAGCAAATTTGAAATTTAGTGTGCTGCGTAAATCGACATATTTCATACTGTTCCTGATTTTCATGTTATTTTACTTACATCATAGATTAATGCACTTGAGCAATACAGTACCGTATCAATGTTTGCATCCGTGCTCAAAACCAATGCTAATATTTCTCTTTGTTAAAGTCTGGGTCATAAATATTTCCTTTCTTACACATCTGCACACGTCACGTTATACCCATGTGTATTTTTTTTCATAAGTAGATATTCCAGTTTATCGGCTTTATTCTAAACACATTGTTCACAAGAAATTTGTTCCTATTTACCTAAACTCGCTCCTTTCAAACGATGCATCTGCGCTCAGAACCATGACTTTCTTATCTCTGCCTATCACAACACAGGTTGATGCCAATATCAAAATCAGTATAACTATTGTTTACAATAACCATCTGATACTAACCACCAGAAAACGAATGACTTAATCCTTCTCTTATAAACACAACTCGTATCATGAGGATGTATATCAAACAATCGAACAAAGTCTGTTCATTACTGCATGCTGACTTATAACATCCGTGCCTAGAACCAACAATTCTTGGTGAGAGAAAGTTTATAAAAAGTAGAGTTCCAATAATGGCACATCTTTCAGAACATATGACAATAAGAATCAAATCTTTATTACCGCATATCAATTCACGTTCTCATCACAATCTTACGCCGATAACATGTAGAATACGGATATTTACTTCATCGATGATAACATCCTCGCTAAGAACCAAACCAGCTTCATACATAAAATACAATGCTTTAGGTAAAATCTTTAATAGCAAATTTGAAATTTCGTGTGCTGCGTAAATCGACATATTTGATACTGTTCCTGATTTTCATGTTATTTTACTTACATTATAGATTCACCGTATCAATGTTTGCATCCGTGCCCAGAATCAATGCTAATATTTCTCTTTGTTAAAGTCTGGGTCATAAATATTTCCTTTCTTACACATCTGCACACGTCACGTTATATCCATGTATATTTTTTTCATAATTAGATATTCCAGTTTATCAGCTTTTTTCCTAACACACTGTTCACAAGAAATGTGTTCATATTTACCTAAACTCGATTCTTTCAAACGATGCATCTGCGCTCAGAACCATGACTTTCTTATCTCTGCCTGTCACAACACAGGTTGATGCCAAAATAAAAATCAGTATAACTATTGTTTACAATAACCATCTGATACTAACCACCAGAAAACGAATGACTTAATCCTTCTCTTATAGACACAACTCGTATCATGAGGATGTTTATAGCAAACAATCGAACAAAGTCTGTTTATTAATGCATGCTGACTTATAACATCCGTGCCTAGAACCAACAATTCTTGGTGAAGGAATGTTTATAAAAAGTAGAGTTCCAATAATCGCACATCTTTCAGAACATATGACAATAAGAATCAAATCTTTATTACCGCATATCAATTCGCGTTCTCATCACAATCATACGCCGATAACATGTAGAATACGGATATTTACTTCATCGATGATAACATCCCCGCTGGGAACCAAACCAACTTCATACATAAAATACCATGCTCTAGGTAAAATCTTTAATAGCAAATTTGAAATTTAGTGTGCTGCGTAAATCGACATATTTCATACTGTTCCTGATTTTCATGTTATTTTACTTACATCATAGATTCACCGTATCAATGTTTGCATCCGTGCTCAGAACCAATGCTAATATTTCTCTTTGTTAAAGTCTGGGTCATAAATATTTCCTTTCTTACACAGCTGCACACGTCACGTTATACCCATGTGTATTTTTTTTCATAAGTAGATATTCCAGTTTATCGGCTTTATTCTAAACACATTGTTCAGTAGAAATTTGTTCCTATTTACCTAAACTCGCTCCTTTCAAACGATGCATCTGCGCTCAGAACCATGACTTTCTTATCTCTGCCTATCACAACACAGGTTGATGCCAAAATCAAAATCAGTATAACTATTGTTTACAATAACCATCTGATACTAACCACCAGAAAACGAATGACTTAATCCTTCTCTTATAGACACAGCTCGTATCACGAGGATGTTTAGCAAACAATCGAACAAAGTCTGTTTATTACTGCATGCTGATTTATAACATCCTTGCCTAGAACCAACAATTCTTGGTGAAGGAAAGTTTATAAAAAGTAGAGTTCCGATAATCGCACATCTTTCAGAACATATGACAATAAGAATCAAATCTTGATTACCGCATATCAATTCACGTTCTCATCACAATCTTACGCCGATAACATCTAGAATACGGATATTTACTTCATCGATGATAACATCCCCTCTGGGAACCAAACCAGCTTCATACATAAAATACCATGCTCTAGGTATAATCTTTAATTACAAATTTGAAATTTCGTGTGCTGCGTAAATCGACATATTTCATACTGTTCCTGATTTTCATTTTATTTTACTTACATCATAGATTCACGCACTTGAGCAATACAGTACCGTATCAATGTTTGCATCCGTGCCCAGAACCAATGCTAATATTTCTTTGTTAAAGTCTGGGTCATAAATATTTCCTTTCTTACACATCTGCATACGTCATGTTATCTCCATGTATATTTTTTCATAATTAGATATTCAATTTCATCAGCTTTACTCTTAACACACTGTTCACAAGAAATTTGTTCCTATTTACCTAAACTCGCTCCTTTCAAACGATGCATCTGCGCTCAGAACCATGACTTTCTTATCTCTGCCTGTCACAACACAGGTTGATGCCAAAATAAAAATCAGTGTAACTATTGTTTACAATAACCATCTGATACTAACCACAAGAAAACGAATGACTTAATCCTTCTCTTATAGACACAACTCGTATCATGAGGATGTATAGCAAACAATCGAACAAAGTCTGTTCATTACTGCATGCTGACTTATAACATCCGTGCCTAGAACCAACAATTCTTGGTGAAAGAAAGTTTATAAAAAGTAGAGTTCCAATAATCGCACATCTTTCAGAACATATGACAATAAGAATCAAATCTTTATTACCGCATATCAATTCACGTTCTCATCACAATCTTACGCCGATAACATGTAGAATACGGATATTTACTTCATCGATGATAACATCCTCGCTGGGAACCAAACCAGCTTCATACATAAAATACAATGCTCTAGGTAAAATCTTTAATAGTAAATTTGAAATTTAGTGTGCTGTGTAAATCGACATATTTCATACTGTTTCTGATTTTCATGTTATTTTACTTACATCATAGATTCACCGTATCAATGTTTGCATCCGTGCTCAGAACCAATGCTAATATTTCTCTTTGTTAAAGTCTGGGTCATAAATATTTCCTTTCTTACACATCTGCATACGTCACGTTATCCTCATGTATATTTTTTCATAATTAGATATTCCAGTTTATCAGCTTTATTATTAACACACTGTTCACAAGAAATTTGTTCCTATTTACCTAAACTCGCTCCTTTCAAACGATGCATCTGCGCTCAGAACCATGACTTTCTTATCTCTGCCTGTCACAACACAGGTTGATGCCAAAATAAAAATCAGTATAACTATTGTTTACAATAACCATCTGATACTAACCACCAGAAAACGAATGACTTAATCCTTTTCTTATAGACACAACTCGTATCATGAGGATGTATATAGCAAACACTCGAACAAAGTCTGTTCATTACTGCATGCTGACTTATAACATCCGTGCCTAGAACCAACAATTCTTGGTGAAAGAAAGTTTATAAAAAGTAGAGTTCCAATAATCGCACATCTTTCAGAACATATGACAATAAGAATCAAATCTTTATTACCGCATATCAAATCACGTTCTCATCACAATCTTACGCCGAGAACATGTAGAATACGGACATTTACTTCCTCGATGGTACCATCCCCTCTGGGAACCAAACCAGCTTCATACTTAAAATACCATGCCCTAGGTAACATCTTTAATAGCATATTTGGGGTGTTACGAAACACCCATATCCACCCAAATCCACTAAAATCAACCCAAATCCACCCAAATCCACTAAAATTAACCCCAAATCCACCCAAATCCACTAATATCAACCCCAAATCCACCCAAATTCCCTAAAATCAACCCCAAATCTACCCAAATAACACTAAAATCCACTAGAATCCCAACAAGAATCTTTGCCAATATTGTTTGAAAACTGACAATTGTTCTAAATAGGGTTCCAAATTCTGACATCTGTAATCAAATTCCGTATCATCTTAGGCAAATATTATTTGAATTTTTTTTCCAAAAATGATTTGGATTATTCGTTTAGGGGCCAGTACACATGCCCCATTTTCTTGATGATGTCGTCTGACATAGTCATTAATGTGTTCGGTACATAACAAAAATTTTGCCTGCGGTAATTTGACTTTGAGGGCGTTCGTCATGCTCTTTTTAGTTGATACTAGTTGAAAGTAGTTCTAAACCGGTTAGAACCGGTATACGCCTAGTAACATCTGATGAAAGAAGGACTTTTTACTTAGTTTAGTTAGTAAAAACCGGCTTAAACCGGTTTCAACTGGTTCTAACCGGTTTTCACTAGTTGATATTAGTTGAAAGTAGTTCTAAACCGGTTTACTCCTAGTACATTTGATGAAAAAAGAGACTTATTTTTACTTAGTTTCGGTTTTAAACCGATGAAGATAAAATGAATGAAAACAGAAAAAGAGAAAGATGAGGATAAACATTATTTAAATATTAAAAAAACATACCGCCACTATTATGATGTCATGGTAGAGATGACGATATGGTCAGATTGAAAGTAGTTCTTTATCACTTGTTTGGACAAGGGTGAACTGCGTGTAACAAATGAAAAAGTTATATCTGCACCTGACTAAAAGATAGCAAGAAATCTCTTATAGATGGGAATAAAAGTATGCAACATTTCTTCCAGAATTTCCAGTACTGCACTTGAAAAAATCCAAAATCATAAATATAATATCAGCTTATGAAACAACAGGTCTCATTCATATACTAAGATATATGAGAAATGATGATATTGGAAAATACTGCAGTAAATTAGTAACTATCGAGAACATCGAGATAGCCACGCGAAATGTTTGGCGATTGTCAGGAGCTTTGCATATCTCGGTTATCGTCACGTTCATCAACTCGCTACCAACTAAACATGCAGATGACATAAAAACAATTTGTGTGATCAGCAGTTATCCGTCAGCCAGCTTGAACTGACATGGGGGCAAATGTTGAAAAAGTCATTAAGCAAATATCCACCGAGAATAAAACTTTTCCCTCATATTGATATAATGAGGAATTGTGATGAAATTGTAGCCATCGTCGTTGCTGAACGACTAGGCAGAAAAGATACAACTTACTTGTGGCCGGTGTGTAATCTTTACTCCCGTTTGCATTCTGAGAAGGAGCTTCCAGTTCTGCTAGATTTTTTCACACGGCTCGATCAATCTCTTGGCAACCGTTGATCTACGTGAGACGATATGTAGCTCCAAAGCTAGCTGTTCCTTTTTTCTGGCTCTTTTTTGGAGCGCGCTTCCTATTTCTGTTATCCTCAGCTTTGCTAACTTCCTGCTTGACAGCTAGGTGCCAGATAAGACGGTCGATAACAAAGCTCTCCCATTTGTTGACATCAATGTTGGCCATCTTTACGTCCCTCTTGCAAACGTCTTTGTAACGCAGGTGTGGGCGTCCAGTTGGTCGTGTACCTTCTGCTAGTTCCCCATATAATATGTCCTTAGGGATGCGGCCCGGGTACATTCTCTTGACATGGCCGAGCCAGCGAAGGCGCCTCTCACTGAGAATGGTGAACATGCTGTTGATGTTGGCGCGTTCTAGAACCTCTGTGTTCGGTACTTTGTCCTGCCACTTGATGTGCATAATGCGCCGCAGACATCTCAGGTGGAAGCTGTTGAATTTTCTCTCGTGACTTGCTTAGATGGCCCATGTTTCGCTGCTGTAGGGGACTGAGCTGAGCACGCAGGCGTGGTAGACACGCAGTTTGGTCTTCTCGGTGAGGTTGGAGTTGTTCCATATCACTGCAGTTGCCTTGGCAATCTTACCATTCACCTTATAATCAATTGAGAGTGAGCTGGAGATGTTGGACCCGAGGTATGTGAAGTTCTCGACAACTTCCAAGTTGTATCTATCGATGGTGACAGAGGGAGGGGAGTCTGCATCTAGCGCCATGAGGGGTAGGGTTTCCTCTGTACCGGCCGGTCATCCACCAGCTTTAACCCGAACTCGACAAGCGAAGTTCTTCCGGGTATTTACGTAAGCACATCAGAATACCCGGGCAGCAACGTCTCAATCTCATCCCGCTGTACCGCAGTCAACATGAGGTCACACTTCACGTCCGAAGGTGTCTCAGCCCTCGTTAATGGACAGCTCGGGACAGTGTTGTCGTCTTCCGTATCGACTTCGGCGTCCTTGGTGACTATCGTGGCGATGACAAAATCGCTGACGGTCTCTCTTTCCCGGTAGCTCTTAAGCAGATTGGCGTGGTACAATTTCTCATTCGTTGGCAGCCGTATCCGATATGTTTGACCTCCGACCTTCTCGGTGTCGACGTATGAACCTCTCCAGGAAACTTGCAATTTGTTGTGTTCTTGGGACAACAGCAACAACACCTTGTTCCCTACTTCATACTAGATTGGTTTTGCGTGCTTGTTGTAATTCTTCGCCTGACGCGCCTTCGCTCGCTTGAGGTTCTCCTGTGCGAGGGAACAAACTTCCTCCAGTTTGTTACGCAAGTTCGCGAGGTAATGGTAGGTAGTGCGTACCTCCTCTACAGCGTGGTTGTCCGTCCACAGCTGTCTTAGTACGGCGATTGGGCCAAGTACAGTCCTCCTGTACAAGGGAGAGAACCCTAAACTCGCTTGTGGTACTTCCCGGTATGCAAAAAGCATAGCAGGCATATACCGATCCCAATCCTTGGGGCGGCCTTCGCACAGCTTTTTGAGCGTGTTCTTTAGGGTCCCGTTGAACCGTTCGACCAGTCCGTTACTTTGGGGGTGATACGGTGTAGTCGTGAGGTGCTTAATTGACATTAGTCGGTTCACCTCCGGCATCACACGACTCATGAATTGAATCCCTTGATCGGTCAGGATCTCGTTGAGTACTCCGACTCTTGACCAATTCCGATTAAATCCATTTGCGACGCGTCGAAAGGGTTCATCGATCAGGGGTGTACTCCCCAAGGGGACGGGTCGATGATCCGTTTCCGGTGCAATTCTTTGACACTTGTCACAGGAGAGACAGAATCGCTTGACATCACCCTGGACCCCTGGCCAGTAAAATTCTTTGACACGCGTCTTGCCAATTCCCATGTGTCCTCCCATGAGACTCTCGTGTGCGAGTTTTAACAGTTCGCCTCGCTTCTCTTTCGGCACGACAACTTGCTTTAAGTGTTCGCTGCCTTTCCTGGCGTGGCGATACAAGATTCCGTTCTTGTACGCGAACTTCACCGCACCATTCGGAGTTTCTTTCTCTGTTCCTGCTACAGCATGGTTGTGCAACTGGACCAGAGTTGCGTCTTCTTGTTGCAGTTTCCTCAACTCGGCCGGAAGAACGTTACTGACCGGTGACGATGTAACTTGCATCGGCTTCGCTTTCGTCTGCCGACTCTTGGACCTGGTATCCATAGCACTCACTGGTATCGGTGCGCAGGTTTCGGGGTTTGGTTGTGGCAACACATAACAACATCCCAGTATGACGTCATGTGATAGACCATCCAAGCACGCAGCTTCAATTTTCCCCTTCACGTACGGCGAATCGAGGTCAATGTCAACCACTGGCAATGAGTCACGCGCTCTGTTCGCGTACTGAACTTCGATTACCTCCGCTGTGTAATCCTCGGGCTTAACGTACTTCCTGTCGACTAGGACTGGGACACTACACCCGGTGTCATACAAGATGGTGTCACCTTCTCCGTTGACAGTTGCAGACGCGAGATTTGAAGGTTTGCATCTTACTCCCGGCTCGAAATTCTTCCTAGCGACAGCATTCACCCGAGTCTGTCTTCCCTTGGAACAGTCCCTGGCTATATGCCTTGGGCGCTTGCAGTTGTAACACGCCGACCTGCAAATCCCGCTTTCGGGGGTGAGGCCTGTCCAGGTCCATGGGTGACATCCCTACCTGTAGATCCCCTCCGGCTCTCCCGTTACCCTGACGGTTACGGACAGCCGGCTCCACCTCAAGCACCCGGCGCGACTCAGTGGGTCGGGGTCGGTCCGCAGCCCCGGAACTTCCACTCTTCGAGTGCGCCTGTTCATATCGCTCCTCAATGCTAGCGATCTCTTCGAGCGTACGGTGCACCCTCTCTGCTTGGAAAATTGTCAACTCGCGACGGTAAGTACTCAAGACATGTTCTTTGAGTATAACCTCGCGTAACCCGTCGTACGATCGTTCGACTTCGGCCATCTCCATCAACTTCTCAAATAACCCTCGAACAAGGTTGTGGAATTGAGAGTGGGTTTCCGTTGCCTTTCTCGTCGAGTCCCGAAAACGTTTACGGTACGTTTCGGCGGTCATCAGATAATGGCAAAGAAGGGCCTTCTTCAGCGCATTATAATCGTCTGCATCGTCTGCAGCTAAGCCGTGGTAGACTTCACGAGCTGCACCTTGCAAAAAGGCTGAAACATTATCGCCCAATGTTGCTCAGGAACTTTATGAGCGTGAGCAAGTTTCTCAAACTGCACGAGAAAATCGTTGATAGACTCCTCCTTATCGTTGAACCGCGGCATGTTTATCTGGACCATTCGTGGTCGATGAAAGGTCGTCGGGTCCCTCAGGAACTCTTACTGGCGTCGTCCCCATCGATGTCCCTAGCTGCTAGCTTTACATTCTTCATTTCGAGCGTATAAGTCTGGCTAGCGCTGGTTCTCTCTCTCTCTCTCTCTCTCTCTCTCTCTCTCTCTCTCTCTCTCTCTCTCTCTCTCTCTCTCTCTCTCTCTCCGCTGCTTCGGCTGCCATCACTTTCTCTGCTGCTTTTTGCTTATCTTCCGACCCCATGGCACGGTACTCCTTGATCATTTGCCTTTCTGTAGCCATGGTGTTATACTGATACGAAGTGATACCTTGTCTCGACCCTACTAACAAATGAACAGATATTACAAGTTCCTAACCAAATACTTACCTGTCGACAACAACTAATTTCGTTCAGGTAAGATATTTGCTCGATATTTGCTTCACAATTACTGCAGGTAATTAAAGATCTACAAAGCATGCAGATATCAAACATAACAAACACAAGATGAGAAAATCATAAAAATGCAAAATACACAGGATGGAAAATAACTCACAACTGTTTCACACTGTTCACTAATACTCCTAACAAATAAACTTTAGGTCTTTAAAATACTATTTATGTCTAATTCAAATCCCGGACGAAGCGTCCACTGTGGCGTTTGCAAAGGTTGGGGTGGGGTACTTCCAATATATTAATTAAAATATTATGGAGGTTCCAACTGGCTCGTGAATTTATAAAGTTAAATTAAAGACGAAATAGATGTACAGCTCTGAGCCCCCAGTTAGCACTGCCGACGGTTAGACTATATAGAACACGAAGATGAAATTCAAAACAATAACAATTTAATAAAGTCTATAATTTTAAATGATAACTCAATCACTCGTCCTCCAAGTGATAGCCTACTTCATCTCGTGATTTTCAGTGTGAGTTCGATTTTCCACCTGGCCTTTGGTTCTACTCGTCTCTTTATTTCGTTTTTCTCAGTCCTCCTGGATTTACCCTCTCCCGACTTATCTCCTTCCTTCTCCTTTATCCCGTCTCTCTATCTGAGACTATTGGGACCAATTTCACTGGTCTGTCCCCGAAGCTTCCTCTCCCGACTTCTGTCCTTCCTTCTCTTTTTTTCTGTCTCTCTATCGGAGACACTGGGACCACTATCACTAGTCTGTCCCTCGAAGCTTCCTGTGAAAACCACAAGGCGTTAACATCTGGTTTATCGAATCTCACCTCACACTAAATCATCAATTAATCATCAGATTAGGCTATTACTTTTTAGGTCACGCATTAATACACATCGAAATTTCCACACCCTCTTACAGGGAAAACAATGGTGTAATAACACGGTATCATACATACATCAATACATTGTATCATGTCAGTATATCCAGATATATATTTAATCTCATTGTACTTACAAGATTACAACAACGGACGCATGTCTGTACACTACACTCCCACAAGCGTACACAAATATTCATATTACTAATTTCTCACAGTGCAACCATTTCAAAGGCACAATTCAATTCAACAATGGCAAAATCTATTTGCATGGACAAATGTGCTAGTCGACTATAAAACTCTTACAACGGCTAGCAAGCAATATGATTCTTTACAAATATGAACTCATTCTTCAAAATATACAAACATAGTAATATCACAAAATAATTATTCCTACTACGATTCTTGTAATAATAATAAGTATATATACGATCAACAATTAAATGCAGTCGCATTCAGCAAAGATCGAACAAGTAGCTCACTGACCTTTTGGAAGCTACACTTAGAATCCTATTCTAAGGTTTCTCGCAGCAATAACGTGTGGCTGACCGGAATCTCTATCTTCTGGCAAAAGCGGCAATCTCTCCAAAGAACTATAGCGCACTAAAGTTTGCTTGCAGGTCTAAGGATATCATACTTAGCCCATATCAGGGTCCCGCCCCTATCTCGATTCCGATTGGGTAGCGCTTGGGCCCTGTCCAATCGACTAATTCAACCTGGCTGTCAGTCTGCGTATCAAGAAGATGAGGCACGTCCACTCCTTCTGGCAACTTCTTTGATCTACATAAGCGCGTTCCACCCAAGGTGAGAATTGCATTTCTGACGGCCTTGGTCGGGCTTCCCATCCTAGCCAGGCAAACTTACGTAAGGGAAAGTGTTAGCCTGCGGTCATGTTTAACAATAAACAGTGGCTTGTCCGAATTACTTTGATTACACATGTTTCTAATTTAATTTTGGGTCGGGCAAAGCGCCACACACTACAGATCCTCATGATACGATTTTTTTTAATATAAGGAATATTCCTTTCATTTACTGGTGGTTAGTAGCATTATGTTTATTGAAATTATAGTTTAACTCATATTTGTTTTGGCATCGACTGATGCTGCGAATGGCAGTAGCAAGTAGGTCGTGGTTCTGAGTCCAGACGAATCGCTTAAAAGAAGCGAATTTATGAAAAATATGTGGGAAACAGGTCTTGGGAACAATGATTTAAGAATAAAGCTGATCAACTGCAATATGTAATGATGGAAAATATGTGAAATCTTATAGATGGAGATAACGTGACGTGTGCAGATGTGTAAGAAACGAAATATTTATGACCCAGACTTTAACAAAGAGAAATATTAGCATTGGTTCTGAGCACGGATGCAAACATTGATATGGTAATGTATTGCTCAAGTGCATGAATCTTTGATGTAAGTAAAATAACATGAAAGTCAGGAACAGTATAAAATATGTCGATTTACGCAGCACACGAAATTTCAAATATCCTATTAAAGATGTTACATAGAGTATGGTATTTTATGTATGAAGTTGGTTTGGTTCCCAGCGGGGATGTTATCATCGATGAAGTAAATATCCGTATTCTACATGTTATCGGCGTATGATTGTGACGAGAACGTGAAATTGATATGCGGTAATAAAGATTTGATTCTTATTGTCATTAGTTCTGAAAGATGTGTGGGTATTGGAACTCTACTTTTTATAACTTTCTTTCACCAGGACTTGATGGTTCTAGGCACGGATGTTATAGATCAGCTTGCAGTAATAAACAGACTTTGTTCGATTATTGCCTATATATCCTCATGATATGATTTGTGTTTATCATAAAGGGAATAATTCATTCGCTAACTGGTGGTTAGTGTCAGGTGATTATTGTAAACAATAGTTATACTGATTTTTATCCTGGCATCAACTTGTGTTGTGACAGGCAGAGATAAAAAGGTCGTGGTTTTGAGCTCATATGCATCGCTTCAACGAAATGAGTTTAGGTACCTTAATTAGGAAACAGGCCTTGTGAGCATGGTATTAAGAATAAAGTCGATAAATTGCAATATCTAAAGATGAAAAAATGTGACATGATATACATGGAGATAATGTTATGTGTGCAGATATGTATGAAACGAAATATATATGACCCAGGCTTTCACAAAGAGAAATATTAGCATTGTTTCTGAGCACGGATGCAAACATTGATACGGTACTGTATTGCTCATGTGCATTAATCTATGACGTAAGTAAAATAACATGAAAGTCAGGAACAGTATAAAATATGGTGATTTGCGCAGCACACGAAATTTCAAATATGCTATTAAAGATGTTAACTAAAGTATGGTATTTTATGTATGAAGTTGGTTTGGTTCCCAGCGAGGATGTTATCATCGATGAAGCAAATGTCCGTATTCTACATGTTATCGGTGCATGATTGTGATGAGAACGTGAATTTATATGCAGTGATACAGATCTGATTAATTTTGTCATCTGTACTGAACTACGTTTAAGTATCGTAAGTCTATTTTTTTATATAATTATCTTTCATCAGGAAATCTTGGTTCTAGGCACCTATGTTACAATGACAAAATGGATCAATTAAAACCTTCATGTAATTTGCTGATTTTGCTAAATATCACTTTTCTCAGAGATATAATTTTAAGCACTTTACTAAAAACTAATTTTGTTAAACTGCAGAACGCATATAGATATCAAAATTAGGAAACGAAAGCATTACAATATTGGATCATATGAGACATAAATTATCTTATATATATATATATATATATATATATATATATATATATATATATATATATGCCAACCTAGCCACCTGTCTTATGAGGGATTTATATGGAGAATAACCGATAAAATAAAATATACATGAAGACACAACATGAAGTAATAAATTACTGCCATATTGTGTGTTGTTGATGATGATGATGATGATATTCTGCTATATTGTGAAAAGCAAGAAGATGGAATATATTGCTAATTTAAATAATGCAAAATGAAAGCATAAATCTACAAGGTTGCCGTCAGTATAAATTAAAATATATATTCACTTCTCATTCAGGTAATTAGTTGATTTTCTGCCAGTGCTTCCCAGAATGTGACCTAATTGCAGTTGAGCCGATGTAAGCTTATCTGAAGAATTTCAATTTCATTAGGAAAACCAGTAAAGAAGTAACGAGTATTTTCTTAAATGTTAAATATGATAACTTTAAATATGATTAAGGGGCCAACATCAGTAACAAGCTGCCAATAGTTATGCTACATCAATAGTTGTGCAATGATTATATCTTTAATGTGGTAATGAACAACAACAACAACAATAATAATAATAATAATAATAATAATAATAATAATAATAATAATAATAATAATAATAATAATAATAATCAGGAAAAATGTCATAAGTACCGGACTCAATATTGCTTCGATGCGCGTTTTATGTATGGCTATTTGTTCCCAGCGCAGATGTTGAGTGGTTCTGAGCAGAGATATTTTGGTTCCTATAACCCTACTCATTTTTTTTGAGTTGCATTGTAAACAGAACACCATGTTAGGTATCACGGTACCAATTGTTTTTCCATAGACCTCAATGCTAATATTTGGAGAGATAAATATATTTTCTATACTAATTTAGCATGCATCTCACACACTGTTATAGAGAACAATGTTAGGTTGTCAATTTGACGATGACAAAACCAGGTACTCCATTGCATTTAAGAGAGATAACTCTGCTTGAACTAGACAGGGGTATGAGTTATCTAGTCTCAACATATATATTTTCAGTCATGTGTATTACATTTTCAAAAAGATCATAAAAAATACAAAGTTTGATGTATTTAGGAATTAGCATAAATTCACATCTTCCCAAGAGGCTCAACTTTTTTTAAGCCTAACAGAAAGTACAACTTTTACATAATCCACCAATCATAGCTAGTGTTGTTGCTTTTTTCTGATTGCAATGTTCCCTACACTTTAAGGGGCGCTCACCAGTTAATATGTACTTTTCAGATAGTGACGTATGTGAGGTGAAGTTGTTTGCATTTGTAACATGCACAATGGAGATAATGTTGGCATATCTCAATGCTACTTTGATGTAATGTGGCTGATATTTCTTTGGATACTGCACTTGTGGAAATTGTAAATGATCTAAGCGCATGGTATAACAAAATGGATGCTCCCATGTGCTTGAAAAATTAGCCAGAATTAATCAAAAGTACACTAACTTTAGCAGTTATTAAACTAGGGAAAACGAATTTTGCTGAAGTAGGCAATAGCAGCTTCTGAAAGTGCAATGAACAATTACAAAATATCTGAAAAGTAAAAAAAGTTATCGTACCATTTTTCTACAATTTACCTCTGAAGTCCAGGGAGTGAAAATAACCATGCGGAGCTAGCAGTTTGTTTACATGAGCACATCTTATGTTAGCCCAAGCTGTATACTCTAGAACCTAAAGTACACCCATCAATCATACATCAAAATAAAGGGAATTGAAAGTTCTTCTCCCAACACCTAAGATATACAAAGTTTTTATTATATTGCCAGTATAACCAGTGAAGAAATCCCAGAAAATTATTTTTCTTTAAAATTCTAACCCTATGCAAAGTACGAAACTGTAGAGCGCAACCTTAAAGAACCACTGAAGATGTGTTTTCAACTTATTGAAAAACTTGTCATATTCTGCAGTCAATTTCAAACATATTGATATATCATACATGGTATTTACTTCCAAAATTACAAACACATAGTTAATTTACTATACCCCTCTGAAGTAACTTAAATGTAGCTTCATGACGTCAAAACTGTATTTTAACGTCACTGGGAAATGCTATTATTTTGACATTAAAGAAAGACATTCAAGAATAAATGCATATGAAGTATTTGTTTTATTTTTCAATCCAAACATCAAATAATGTATTTAGATCATTTCCAAAGTTGCAAACTATACTTGGGTCATGTATACATGTAAATCAAGTGAGAAAAGTGAGGAAAATTCCATAAAGTTTGAGGTAATAGTGCAAAAATTGTCCAGCATTGGATTAAGAAAAAAAGTCCTTGATGCTATAAATTCATAACAGTAGATATAAATATATATTTTGTTTGTAAATAATTACTTTTTTCCCCGGCACTAGTAATCTAATTTGAATCTGCACTAATGCTTAAGAATTGTATGTCAAAGAATTGAAATGAAAAGTCAAGGGGAATTAACTCCTGGTGAGAAGATTTGCATGGACCAGGAATGTGATTGATGATTACATACATAATTGATTACAATGAAAATCAAATATGTTGACTGCTTTATATGGTAAAATTAATTATAAAACCAAAACATGCAGACTTGTATGCCAAAAAAGGGGGTAGGTGTGTTTTCCAACAATTTCAAGCCCCAGCCTGATTATGATGTTACATACTGTCTAAGATCCATCACAACCAGGAACAATTGGTAACCATGATGTCACTAATACTACATCAACCCACATTAGCCACTATCTAAGAAAACATGGCTAAAGGAAGAGCTAAGAAAATAGCTATTTGTCCACAAGAGTTCATACAACACAGTCAACGATAGGACTATGAATTACGAGTATCCAAGAGTGACCAACCTATTCAGGTTGCAATCTGGTTCTATATCTCCACAAATAAAGCGCCCAAGAATTGATGTATATGAAGAATTACTATCTTCCTGTGGCCCAAATAAAGTGCACCCAAGCTTTGTCCTGAATTGGAGAAAGAAAGAAATGAAGAAAACTTAATTGTTGGGTCACATGTTGCAGCGTGTTGTCAACATCAATGGAAATGTAATTATGAACATACCAAAACTAACTAGGATATTGGGAACATTGTGCATAATGTATGACTGAGTTGGAAATTGCAAGCGATATAATCCACCGATGTATAAAAGCAAAACTCAAGGACTGTGTGCCTTTTTAACAGTTAAATGTACAAACTGCAATCTGCAGGAAGCAGAACAGGCTGCCTGTCCAGAAAAGTGCCAAGGACATAGAAAGTGAGGCCCAGGCACAGGAAATTTAAATGCAATGTTGGCACTTTCTTGCTACAAGGCCAAAGTTGGAGTGACTGACTTGCCCATTTAGCATCCTATTACTCAAAATTTCTGCCATATGGGAAACATTTAAATCTTTCTTATATTAAAAAGCTTGAATATTTACTAAGAAATGTTGTCTTAGATGTCAAGCTAAGTAAAATTTCACACTTTCTAAAAACAAATAAGTGCGAGAGCTTGCACAATATCATTTTTATCTATGCACCTAAAATATCAGTATGGAGCAGAAATTTTGATGCATTATGTCATTCATTCCCTCATAGCTCTGAGTATGGTACAGGAAACGTTACACTCCCACTGACCAAGTCTCATGGAATTGTTCTACTCAGTCTGATCCAGTATTTCAGCTCATAGCAGAGAACAGTAAAAGATAGGGAGAGGAAATCAAGTCTTCAGTACAAGTACATATGCTACATCAAACGCAAACAAAAAAGCAACAGAAAACTTGTACAAAATTCAATGTTTGCTAATTCAATAAATAATTTTGTACCAGCAGCAGAGGGGGTTGAACCATACAACTTTTTCCGAAAAAAAATTGATTGAGTCCTCAAAACGGAAAATAGAGCCTTCCTTCGAAATCTCATATTTTAACCAAAAAATAAATAAATCTCCATTTGGGAAACAAAAGACTTTGCGATTTTTCAATCAATTTTGGTCGCAACGTTGTTGTCGTTCACCCCCTCTGCTGCTATAGGTTAACAAAAATAATAAATGATTTTAACCGAATGTTTGATCAAGTCCTTAGGATCTCACAAACAGACTAATCGCTAACACCTCCTCTTGTAGATCAATAAAATTTTTTGACTGGTCAGTGAGTCGGAAATTAATTCTCGTTAGCGAATTATTATGGCATCGCATATAGACAGGATTAACTGGGTTTTCAATAATTAGGAATCCTGGAGGAGCTGTTGGTGCAAACGAATAAAGAATATGTCCCTGCTGGGCTTGATTTGATTGCTCTAGATTAATTTGATAGCTTCCTTCAATTGCATCACATGTTAAATTGAGCGCAATCACCGCTGAAATATTCACATTATGCGGGGCAGTATGCCTACCGCCACCATCTGGATCATTATTATACCTGAGGAGGACAGTTGAATCTGGTTTTTGTAGCGCCTTGATATCGGTTTTAACAATTCTTGCTGGTTCATCAGCGTTGTATTTGGGAAACTTGAAATTACGCAGATTGTCTTCTGTGATATTGTAATCGGTTAGGAATCGTTGTTTACTGTCGCTGTTGTCATTAATTATTGTTTGAATAATTAGTTCATAGATATATTCCATATCAGATATAAGTTGATTTATTATTTCAACGTGTTTTTGCGATTTTGTTTTCCGTAGTTGTTCTAGTTGTGTTTCATATAATTGTTTAATTTCATTAAAATAACCACGGATGTCAGTTAGCGTAAATGAAATAGTAACAGATGAGTCGGCTGTTCTTTTAATGATAAAATCCCATTGCAATTTGTCTTTGTTGGTAAATATAAATCTATCGGCGATTTTTCCTTTTCTTATATCAGATAAATTATCTCGATAACTGGGATAGATTTCATGATATGATTGTACGTCCGTGGTTAAGTCGGTGGCTGATTTTTCCGGTGGTTTTTCAGGCCATCCTAACACTGTTCTTAACGAGCTGTTATAGATATCTACAATGTATCCCTCTGTGCTTATTTCGATCGACGACGAGAGCGTCGGTTGATGAAGATTAATAGCTATTTTTGATTCTTTTCCGGTGATTGATTTTATTCTACGCTGAATTTCAGCATTGATTTGCTTAATTTGGTACAACCCAGTTGGTAACGAAACAGTTTCCCACTCTGGAGTACCATAGGGTTTATTCTTATACGAGAACACCAGTGTGTTATTGGGTTGCTGACCGCCAAATGCAACAGATCTGATATTAGGCCAGCTATGATATACTCGTAATTTTGCCAGCGCGATCTCACGCACTGGAATCGGAGAAGGGAAGTTCACACTAAATTCAGGGTTTGTTGATGTTATTGATATCATGCTTGTTCGTATCGGAGTGGTATTCTCCGCGATTCGTTGAAGCAGTTGCAATTCGTTGAATTGTAGTGACATTATTGTTAACGCTGTCTTCAATTTCCAATTTCAACATCGCGGAGTTATACAACTGGGTCATCGTGGAAAATTCAACATCGGATATGAACGAATTATCTATCGACAGCGAGATCAACTCGGATAATTTCGAGTACGCGTCAAATACCACCCGGTACCGAGCTGTATAATCACTGAGTTTTTTCTGGGAACACGATGATAACTTTTTAGTTATCGCGGTGGCAACTGCCGCAATTGTTGTTGCTGCGGAGATAGCGATTGGAACTGCAATCGGAGCCATCATGGTCACCGTCGACAAAATAACCCCGGCGCTGGCCATCACACCGGACACCGAATACACGGTGATGTCGATGATTGCTATGCTGCGTCGGTATTTTTTCATTTTTTCACGATAACGCTCAGAAAGTGATTTCAAGTTCGCGGAAAATTCTTTCACGGTATCATATCGATATCGATGCGATTGTGATTCCATTGACTGTGTCAACGGGACTATTATCGGTTCAATTGATTTCATCGATGTCATTACTATTTTAAACCCGTTAGTGTTTTCAATTATTCACCATCTTCCGGGTAGTAGATCAGGTGGTTGTCTACTTCACCTACAAATTCTAAACACCAGGGTATTTTTGATCTAATGGTACTATCAACCGCGACAGTCTCAAATTCTTCTTTACCCTTGATAATTACTGTTGCGGTGCCACCAAAGTAGGTTTTACCTTTCATGATGATATCAGATTGCTTGGTAGAGATTAACGTCATCCTGTAGATACCATGGGACCACTCCCCGATATCGATTGGCAATCTAACACGCGATTCTTTTACCCAATCAATGGTCACATGATCGACCGTATACACGATATTTTTAACGCCTATGTCTGGATGCTGAATTTTTACCTTTTCAGAGGCTTCTTTTAGTTTAAGAATATCGTCGTAAACGTCGAGATAGGTTTTTTTTATTTCGGTATATTTCATCATCGTTTTATCGCGGCGACTAAAAAATGAAATCAAAAGGAGCTCAAATTCCAGACTTTTTTTGGTGCCATAATACCTGTCGAGTTGAGAATATGTCGTCGTGATATTGTAACTTTCAGAGCCCTCAAAGAAATTTTTAGCCATTTCGCTGATGCGTTTTTGTTCGTCAATAGCTTTTTTAATTTCAGCGAGAGTCATGCCTGCCACAAGCGGGGTTCCAAAAAACTTAACAACGACGTCGTTAGTGGGTTTTTGTACCTTTTCAAGATTTTCTTTTAGTTTAGAAATATCATTGCAAATATCGAGATAATTTGCCTTGATTTCATCTTCATTCATCATCCTTCCCGCGTTCTTGTTAAAAAAGAATAAAGATAGAAAGTTTTTAATTTCAGCGAGAGTCATGCCAACCACAAGCGGGGTTCCAAAGAATTTATGTACGACATTTTTGCGAAAATTATTATAACCTCGTATATAATCATCCAGCTCACGGCCGTGGGTGGTAATCGCGTCGGTGATCGTAGACACAAGTTCGCCTGTTTTAAGTCGTCCGCCGCTGAAATACAGCGCAATAGAGTTTTCAGCGGCGTCGCGCTGCCGTATCAAAATGTCACCCGCGGATATATTACTGGTTTTCAATTTACCCTGGAGATCTTGAAATACAACTATTTCGTTCGGGTCAACACTTGCTAAATTTAACGTCTCAGCGATTTCATCTTTAATTATTTTTTTTACATCCACGATAGAACCCGCAGATGTTTCCGCGGTGGGTTCCGACATTGACAGAGATAGTCCTCAAATATCAATCATTATTGTAAAGACTCTAGTATTTTCAATTTATTGATTCTCTAAAATTACCTTGTAATTTCCCACTCGTGTATTTATTTACAACCAGATGAGGTGGTTTCTGTGACGATGAAATCTCCGCGAGGACATTTAATACTTCACGGCCGCATATCGATGGATCATTTAATTGTTGTGTTGGCAGCGTGGAATAAAAAAATCGGAAACTCTTTGAGTTTCATCGAAGAATTTATATACCGCATAAACTCGCTTGGTGGAGCTAACCCATATGAATCGAAATAGACAATCCCACGCGGATCGATCGCGTATGCAACCCAGTGAGTTCCCGATCCGTTACTGTTATCAAGATTGATGATACCGGTTTCAACGCGTTTAGGTTTTCTCCGTAATTGATCTCTCATAAAAACCCCTCTGAAGTTTTTTATCGCTAGTTTTTTAGCAGCATCAATTAAATCAAAATTGGACATAGGGAGAATTGGGTTTTCAACTAATAAACCGTTCCTGGTATTCTTAGACCCTTTCCGCTGTACCATGAATACGGGTTTCCTGGTAGGTACGACCCCTTTCCCTTTTTTTTATATTCTTTCCCAGTTGACTTTTTCAACGCCATCCCTGCCGCGGTCTCAACGGCTCCCAACGCCGCCGCTTTCGCCACCGCTGGGGCAGCCGCGGCAATCAATGCTGGTATTGCGGCTAACAATGGAAATATACCGCCTGATTTTATCATGTTGGCGATTGCGGCTTTCGATAAATCAATTTGAACCCCTCGCTTATTTTTCATTGCATCATTGAAATGTTTTATTTGACGATCCGTTAATGATATTTTATGTGTACCGCCGGACATCTGCGCTTGTTTTAACGTTATTGTTGTTCCACATTCTTTAGCGGATTTTGATCGCAATTTCTTGACCTGACCATCAGTCAGCTTGACACTAACAACACTATATGTCATTTTATTGTAAAACACATTTATGCTTTCAATTGATCTAATTGTGAATCGTTTACATATTTTCCACTGCTGCATCAACGATTCTCATTCGTCCGCCAACTCCTTCTAACAACATTGATTTGTCGCTGAGAATGACAGCAACCGCTCTATAATTAACACCACCAGGATCTATACGAGCCCTAAAATGAATGTCAACAACGGATTGTCTCATTAAATCAAGATGTTCCAGCGAAAAGTAATAAATCGGATACAATTTCTTAAAATCAAGTTGTGATATTTGTAAACCTGTATCAACATTTTGATCACGACCCATATATGACAGCATCCGATGATATACACGTGCTATATAGTTATTGTTGTAATGAAGTTGTATATCCTCGGTTGGTTCTTGTTGTCCGTTTATTCTCAGCGAGACTTCTCTAACACCTAACTGATCAAATATCATATGGCTGCGTTGTTGATTACCAACTCGCTCATTATTCTGCAGCGCTATAAATATATGACGTGGAGCTGAAACGCCTTGTTTTGATGCCAGGTGCCATGTGAATATATGATCGACATTATCCAGTTTGACATCAGTCGTTGTTGTTAGCCAACTTAGCAATGATTTGCCGCCCGTTTCCATAAATGAGAGTAGCCGCTCTTCTATGGTAATAGATGGGGTCATTACTGGCATCCACAATACTAATTTAGTTATTTTTAACTTTACCATCAGCGGCACCAGTACGCCAAATTGCATCGTTGTCATTGCCTTTTCGCACTAACGCAATCGTGTGTTTGGCTCCATAGATGACTTTTCTGACATTTCTGCAGAATCCAAATATGTGATGGAGTGGAATCGCACATGAAAACTTTTTCTCTTGTCCTTGCAATGCTAATTTTCGTGTTGCAAACCCTAGATTGAAATTACCATTAACACCTCCGAGAATATCAAACGCAGCTCCGGGTCTAGCTCGACGTTCTGGATTAGCTGCTTCTTGCTGATTAGCAACTGAAGTGTCTTGCGGTGTTAACACTTTAATGTATTGA
The DNA here is from genome assembly GCA_029339505.1 of Unio delphinus. Classification (NCBI taxonomy): domain Eukaryota; kingdom Metazoa; phylum Mollusca; class Bivalvia; order Unionida; family Unionidae; genus Unio; species Unio delphinus. The sequence goes on from JAQISU010000331.1 coordinate 2,808,232, forward strand.
AGGTGGTCAGCGTTATCAGTAGTATCCTTTGCAAACATCATAGACGGACCAGCCGATCTTGTATAATCATCGGAATATCTTGCTAGTCCGATTATTGTTGTTGCAACATCAACCTCACGGTCTATTGATTCAATTTCTTTTCCACAAATGAGATATCTTGCACTTTCAAATAACGCCATTATGCCATTGTTGACGAACCCAACTCGGATATTTGGGTCATCTGCATATGGTGTATCAGCTGCATCATTTGTTACGAGTTTTCCCTCGATTTCAATAAATGCTTCACATGGCAAAACGTATTTACTGGTATCTTGAACTTGAAGTTCAACTCGCGATCGTAGGTCGGGTTGTATTGCATGATAGGAATAGTATTGATAATCGCGGACGGAATCGTCTTTGCCCACTTTGGCTTCCATATCAAGCGCGGGATCAGCTGTTCGTTTAAACATTTTATAGCATACTAGTGTTTTCAATTGCGAAACTCTTTGTAATTATCGTCGTTTTCGTTTTCGTTTCAAACCACTTCCTGCTATCGCGTTCATGATAGCGCTATCTGTTACCGGCGAAGCTGTCAATGGCGACGGAGTCACCGAAGCAGCCAACGACGCTAGTTTTTCTTCCACTGCGCTATTTATTGCGTTGCTGATTTTTGCAGGCATCACTGTAGTTGATGGTAGTACTGTTGGTTTCTTTCGCACCAATGATGCTATTTTATCTTTCGCAGCCGAAAATGCCTTTCCAGCAAGATTTCCAACGAAATCTCCGATTTTGCTGGGTCCCTTATCACGAATGATATCAATGGCTTTCATTGATAATTGTTTAGCTAACGGCGCCACCTTGGGAGCCATTCTTGTAAATAACCCCGCAATGGTATTGCCGAAACCATGTCCGTACCACGCGCGGTAAACAGGCAATCGTGAGTTCACCACGTAGACGCTTACGGGTTTATCATGGTTGTAGTGTATAATCATCTTGTTATAAAACTAGTAATTTTTCAATTAGTGATCAATCGCAAGCGTCCATAGGATTTTCATCATAACGTAGGGCGTCTCTGTGATTTTCAACTAATTCAGCAATGAGTTCTCGATATACATCAATGCCCATGATACCACCGGCAAATAATCGTCTACAGATATCAGCTTCTTCATTAATTATCTCGACGGAGTTGTTTCCAGCTCGCTTTCCTCCCATAAGTACTTCCAGCCGTGATATATCACTGAGAATATTACCAGGACATGTCACGGTTGCGTTGAAATCCAAAGGATTAAAGTCGTATAATCTTTGAGTTTTATTAATTCAGGTTGTTTGATTTCTGTTATAGCTTCTTCGGTGAGTTTGTCTATTAAGGGAACACCTCTTGGGGTGACGACATCAACAGGTTGTGGTTCAGGTGCAGAATCATCAATATCAGCTAATCGTTCATATTCGCGCTGAGTTTTTATATCACTGGATAACTGTTGTATCCCTGCGCGTTTGTCCGGTCTCTGCTGCTATCTTTTCAAGCACACCAAGAACAGGCACTTCTCGTCGCTTGCCTTCCTCAGGAATATCCCCAAATATTGCTCGTTCTGTAGCAGTTTTCACATCTTTGGTCGCACTTGTTATCGGAGTAAACAGTTGTTCACAAGACACAGAAAAGTCAGTCTGCGCTTGTTGTCGTTGTTGAAGTTTCTCGCGAAGCCTGTCTTGAAGCGGTATAAACTTTTTAATTGCTGCTAGCCGCTCTCGGGTTAATCTAGTTGTAAGCGATTCACCTACCATATATTGTTTGTGAACTGAGTTTTTAAATGTGAACTATCACAATTAAAAGCTGAGTTATTAAATAATGTACCAGCAAGCTAACGTATCCATCTCCGACAAGGTTAAACTGTACGACGCTATCCGCGAGTGTTTCAGAAATAACATCGCTGGGGGTTTCAGAATTGTAATATCTGAGAACGGAAATGAACGATTTTTGTTAACGATGCGGCAACAACAACAACTACGTGAAAATGGAGGCATCGCGGTGATTACTTGCTACCACGACCAGATCATCCAGTACGCACATAACTGCATGAGCAAACCCAAACTGCTGAGTATTCTTTCAGGAGAAAATCCTATGTAGTTACAAAAAACGCTAAAAAAAATAAATTTTAATAAAATTTACTGAAAGCCTATTTTATAGTAACGCTCACGTGGTTAAGATACTGGTTTTTCCTCGTTTAATATTTTTCTAAGATCACGAACTTTAGAACTAATTTCAGCTCGTTTTTCATACTCTTGGCCGAGCTTTTGACGTATTGCTTCAACGGTGCTAAATAGCGTTATAAATACATTAATGTCGTTACCGTACAAACAAGCATTGATGGATTTTTGAATTCTTTTCACGAGCCTGTACATCCTAGGTAAAACATAACGACCCTTACTAGACTGATACTCAATATCTTCATATTCCGAGGTAATCTTGTCACAGTCGAGACCTTCAGATAATACTATACCTCTATTTTTTAACTTTGAGATTTCGGCAATTATAGCATTTACATCTTCGATATCCATATTTTTATAGTATACTGTATCTCTAATTATTAAAAAAAATTGGGGGAGGGTCATTTTTGACCCGTTTTTTGAAGGACAGCACAATGCCGTATATATCTCCGCTCGAGGGTTGCGGCAGATTTTAGGCATACATATACTTAATTAACTTAATTAATGGACGGTACAATGCCGTATATATCTCCGCTCGAGTGTTGCGGCAGATTTTAGGCATACATACATGAAAACCCCATTTGGAAACCTCTTTCGCGTCAAATAACGTAAAAGAGACCCAGAGGTTACATATATGACAACACGTCCAAAGCCCAAGTGGTCCGAAACATAAATCTCCGGCCTAAGGTGACAAACATCATCTTAGACCGCCCAGAAGATATGCTTGGGGGGCGTCACTTAATTAACTTAATTAAGGACAGTACAATGCCATATATATCTCCGCTCGAGTGTTGCGGCAGATTGTAGGCGTAACATATACTTAATTAACTTAATTAAGGATGGATTATAATTCAATGAAACGATGATGGTAATGATGTAATGATGTGGGACGGCACACAAATGCCATATATATCTCCACTCGAGTGTTGCGGCAGATTGTAGGCGTAACATATACTTAATTAACTTAATTAAGGATGGATTATAATTCAATGAAACGATGATGGTAATGATGTGGGATGGCACAGGACAGCACAAACATGAAACGACGGGGCGGATTTTTCTACGGCCAATCCAACCAATCAAAAGCAACCCAATTAAATTAACCCGGTTGCATGATTGACAAAAGTCAACCACACGCCCGTGTTAATGGCGTGGGTTAGTTTTGATTGGTCGGAACTAGCTTTCGAAAGCCCCACGCTTTATATCTTTCAAATGCTATATAAAGCGATTAATATGCCGGCGTTGATTCACAAGTGTGTTATTTTATTTCCTTGAATTATTTATTAATGCCGTTTCACAACATTTAAATGAGACAAAATAGTTAAATAAAACACTACACAAAAAATATAGTTGTTAGATAACAGCGTGTATTTACTCTGTTCTAATCCTCTAGACAAATGCGTTATCGATTAGGCCACAAATAGCTGTATACAGAAGAATTTTAACCACGCCCACTTACTTCAATGAATAGGAAACACTAGGATTTCATGCTCGTTCCGGCTGAGCGAACACAGGTAACGCGTTAGATTATAAAGAAATTTGTTTGTAACGGCTGTTTGCTTTACTGCTGGTCCACCCACCCCCACACATGAGACATGTAGATAAATAAAAATACGACTGTTTAAATAAATGCAGTTTTAGCCCAAGCGATAATAAAAAGTTTTATTTATCAACTCCACCGAAACTCATGACTCCATTACAGTCACGTGGGCGCGCACATGTCATTATACCTCTCCTACAGGTAATAGCAGATGACACATAATACAAGGGAACTTAGTGAGTAGAGTGTATTGAGTTGTTGGATTTATACATAAAGGATTTATCTCCCTTAAATCGTTTCAAGTGTATACGAATTTTATCCTGTGACCTGTCTTTTTTGACAGAGCAGTTTTAATTATATTTCCTGCAACAAATCGTATTGAAGGCCCACAAATGTTAAAGTATCTACCGGCCGCATTTATTGATTGAAAGATTATCTCTTCATTATTTTCTAAATCAAACGATTTGACCCCCCTAGGGCGTTTTGAGTGCCTACCAGCATTGCTTTTTAAAAGGTTATCGCGCTGCGAGACGGCTTGAAGATTCTCAAGACAATTATCAGTCTTCACGCCATTTATGTGATCAATAACAAGGCCGTCTTCGATTAATCCGTAAAATGCTTCATAAATGACTCTTTGACAGAGATATGTTTTATTTCTAGCACCAAACATCAAATATCCCATATTATACAGAAATCCAACCGATTTTTTTAGTCTGCGGTGCCAGACAACACCATCACTGGAGGCTTCGTAATTAACAAGCACCGGATGTGGTCTGAAATCTTGGCTCATTTGTATAATAATACTATTTGTCTAATTTATATCTGATTTAATTATAAATCTCTGGATATAATCTTGAGGGGTTTTGATGACTTTGTCATTGAATGGGTCATTGATTCGTTTGTCATAATAGCGTTTTAGTTCTCTGTATCGTTTGCCGCCACAAATGAGGCATAATTGTGATTTTCCCCTGACGCCCACCCCACATCGGAGGCATGGGAGAGGGCCAAGGGAACCGTTGCGAACGCTTTGTAAATGATACCCATAGAATTCGCCTCTGCATGATTTGTTACACGGGGTTGTTGATCCAATCATAAGCCATTTGCAGTGATTCATTATATATAAATTTTCTATTTAAATACTTGTTTTAATTATATGAATGAGGAATTCGAGAGATTATCAGCGATTAAGCCTTTCAAAAATGTTAAATTCAATCTCGATAGAGTCTCTAATACACCAAAACGTCTAATCGGTGATAGAACTATACTGAAAGAATTCCAAAGATTATCGAAAATTAAGCCTCGGAAAAATACTAAATTCATTGATTATACCATGAAAGAATTCCAAAGATTATCGAAAATTAAGCCTTCGAAAAATACTAAATTCAATCTTGATAAGGAGTTCCAAAGATTATGGAAAATTAAGCCCTGGAAAAATGCTAATTTTAATCTCGATAGAGTCTCTAATATACCAAAACGTCTAATCGGTGATAAAACTATACTGGGTAAAATCAGGGAGTGTTTTAATGAATTCTACCGAGACGGTGCATTACACTGTTGGTCGACATTTTGAATTATCAATGATGATGTCAATGTACCCATCATCGATGCTACTATGAATGATGAAAGAGCAGCTGAGATAATTTCACACCTTGGTGGGAAATCCAAGGGTGTAAAATCCAAAGGTAAATTGCAAAGCAATTCCAAACAGAAGTATTTTTTCAGAATAAAATTCATTATCGAAGTCGAAGGCAAATGGATTATCAGGGATAAATTTGAACCAATCCTCAAGGATAAAAAAGCTGTCAATGTGAGTAGAGATTCCAAACCAGGAATTCTAACTGGAATTGACAAACTATACTACGAGAGATCTTATCCTGTAACAGCAATCGTTTATGGAATGTATCCGTTAAATGATAAACCCGATATTGCAAAACTAGCCCATATGAAATATTCTAGTTCACTGAATTGTGTAGCAACACGGGTAATGGAACACTTCACAAATGCATCCCGAGGAAATAAACTAACTAATCTGCGACGTAGGAAAATAACCGAATGGGAATTGACAGTGAAACAGCAGTGTGCAAAGATTTCTGACATAGCTAAATTAGAAACATTATTAAGATTCCCAATAACCGTTATGACGATAACCGGAGAAGTATTACACGAACCGAAATATAACAAAAATGGAGCGCCAATACAAATTATTGATCATAACGAACACGCGTGGACACCTGCAGTAACAATATTTCCACGAGATAGAACCGTGAGATATATCCCCCCGGAATTTTCCGGGGAGTTCCTCAAGGATGTTTTCTATGAAGAGAAATTATTTGATGCTATTCATGAGTTGTGTAAAGATGATCCTGTGTCAGTGTGGTTACTTAGCAGTGCTGGTTCCGAATCAGGATTTGATCAATTTGTAAGACCAAATGGTGAATTATATCGCGTTGAAGAGTTAGATACTAGAATGAGAAAAATTGCTAATGATTTTTCACCGGAGAGTTTCCATGAAAAACTATTAACGGATAGTTTTACTATTCCATCAGTGGTAGCTCACTTTGCAAGAGAAAAAACTCATGGCGTCCAACACGAAGTGATTTTCTCGAGGACGTTAAATTGAGTTGCGTCGAATTTGGTCATGGAGGACTGTGGAATACAAAATACTCATGTGATGGTATGATTTCAATTGATATATCCGCGTGTTATCCTGGAAGTTTTCTCGGGTATGGGGAATGTAGTAACTATTTTAAACGATTTGGACACTCCACGCATGAAATGACTCGTGTTGCGATTAATGGTCCATTGCCTGATTTTGATTTAACTGGATTCGCTCGTGTGATATCATTCGAATTAGCTACAGGGTTACATCCGTGTAGTTATGTTTGGCTTGGTAGACATATATCTGAAAAGGCGTGGATGCCAATAGTGTTACTACGATATATGATTGATTGTGAGATGTTACAATCGTTAATTGTCAGTGAAGCGATTATATCCTATCGAGCTCAGAAAGAAGTTTGGCTACCACAACCCGATCTAGATAGAATAATTAGCGAACAGCGAAAACAATTTCCTGATTTCAATGAAGAACAAATCATGAATTGGTCTAAGGAGTTATTTGAAATTAAAAAGAACAAGCAAAAGACTTTGGACGAAGAATAATCGGTAAAGTTACCCAGGGTGGAAGATACGACAATGCAAAATACTCTTCGCGGTTGATCATAGACGTCGCTGAATACGATTTTATTGTAACGGATTTAACGAAACAGGGAACACCTGTATCCCGTAAGGATGCTTTTCTATCCAATGGTGAGAAATTGGGTACGGTTGTTACCTACTGTGATGGATATAATTCCCAGTACACACATTTGAGAAGTTCTATGCTAGCCTATGCTTCTATTAATCTATTTTCGATGATAAATAGATTTCCTAATACCGCGGTTAGAGTAGCTACTGATTCGATGTATATACACAATAACTACAAATCAGCTGTAGCGGCATTCACAGATCCCGAGGAAAATTGGGGGCGTTGGCGATTTTAAAGGAAACATTACATGAGTATTGTGAATCCGCAGACGTTACCATGGATGATAAATATCTTTGTTGTAACCGTATTGAAATTCAATCAGAATTTTCTAATGCACCACCGGTATCTGATCCAATATGTAGATACAAGACAGTTTATTTAAACGGTTGTGGTGGGTCAGGAAAGACAACTCGTGCAATTGAATTATTTCGTCGGTCAAACATGATTGTGCTAACACCGACTCACAGACTCGCCAGTGAGATGAAACAACGAGGGGTAAATGCCTGTACTTATCATAGTTTCTTTCGATGGAAAGGCGATGAATGGACCCCTGATCGAATGGGTGATAAATTCATTCCTGAAATCATAATTTGGGATGAAATATGCACAGTGTCATTAGATGTATTACAAACATTTCTTGAATGGTTGTTAAACAAAAACACAAAAGTCGTCATATGCGGTGATCACGGCCAACCACCACCATTTGTCGGTGCATCCCCGCATGAGTGGCTAAAGGGTTTTGTAGACTATTATGAAGAAATTAACACTGATTATAGATCACTTGATGAACAATTACGAGAATTCAAAGCGCTAATTAGATTACAACCGGATAAAATCCAGTGTGAAATAGCGCGTGAAATAATTTCAGAAACTCCCATGAATGATTTTTGGGAAACGTGGAGACCAAACGATTTGATAATTGCAAGTAGAAAGATAGTCAGAGACACACTTCAGATGAAGTTTTTTGAAATGCATCAAGAAAAATTTGTAACACTTCCAGTTCCGTTGTGTTATAGGCCTTCGGATACACGAAAGCAGAATATAGAAGTTGATATTCCAGGACAGCGTGACAAACAAATTCTCGTATTAAATGATATTGTGCTGGTTGATATCAGCGTCGTTGAAGATGCATTGCGTGCTAATAAATCCCCATGGACGCTAGGATACGCAGCGACGATACATTCTTCACAGGGATTGACTATCACAGACACAATTGTTTGGATGGTAGATAATCGCATCGAATGGTCGAATTTAGTCTATCTCGCAGTATCCAGAATACGAAAAATAAATCACCTTCGAAGAATTGTCCTGACAGAGTCAGGCGATGATGACACCATAATGGATGATGCTAGCATCGTTGATGTTAAAACTATTGATAAAAAACTATCCGGTTACAAACAACAAGAGAAAAAAAAACAACGACAATTTGATATTGATGCTGAATTAATAATTACGCTGAAACAACAACAGAATAATCACTGCGCAAGTTGCAATTGTATAATGCGTTGGCGTTATTCGGATAAAGATCCTCGCCAATTTACCGTAGACAGAAAGAATAGCAGCATTGGTCATATCAGAAACAATGTGATGTTGACTTGTCTTGAGTGTAATAGACGCAACGACGCTAGTTAAGACCCCGCGGTGGTAATTGAGTATCGTCAGGAATTACTTGTAATTGTTCGCGTGTAAAACCCCGCTGAGGGACAGTTGAATCCAATTTATAGATTGCTGGTCTACTAGTTGATCGTGTTATAGTAGATATCTTGTGTGCAGTAACACTCCAAATAGGATCAGTAGCTTTTTTTGTGCCACCTTCAAGCTCTCCTGGTTCGTATAAATACCTAACAGTGACATTACTACCAAGAATTGGTTCTTTGAAATCTTTTTGTGAAATTCCTAGGATTTCCATTTTTGGTATAGTGGCTTTCTTAATCGCGTTGACAGGTTTCATGTTAATTGTTCGAGTAATCTCGTTATTGAGCGCGGTAATCACAGCTGGTAATCTCTTAACCCATTCACGGGATCTTTTATCCTGATTAAACTCCTTCGCGTATTGATATCCAAATAACCGCTCAGCAAGAGTCCGATTAAATCGTTCAACAATTGCCTGATCGCGATGTAGCGCAGTATGCCCTCGTCTGATGATGACATTGTGATGTTTCATCGCTGATAAAACAGCGCCTTGAAATTCCTTGCCAGGATCAATCTGCAATAGATTTGGCCAGCGTAGTGGGCCTCGTCGATAAATCCTTTCAAATGCAGAAGCTACTTCAGGTGATGATTTTGTTTTTAGCGGTTCTGCTTGTTTGTATCGACTCGCAACGTCAACTACGGTTAGCGCGTATTTGTAACCGTTGTCATGTGGTAAAAACAATAAATCAGCTTGATGAACTTCATTGGGTCCAGTAACATCAAAATGCGAGAAATTGATTTGTTTTGGACACGGTAGATAAATTTGCCATATAGCCTGTTTGGATAACAAATTAGCCGAAGTAGCCTTTTTCACTTTTGCGGCGCTAGCGAGTTTATTGATTGCAGCTATACCCCGCCAGTATCCTTTTGGAGAATAATAAAAAGATTCCATGTTGTTATTAATTACCGGCACCTAACATCAATTTGCCTTTCATAGCTGATTTTACCAACCATGAAGCTAATTTTTCTTTGAAAGATTTATCAGGAATAGCATTTAACGCATGAATTAATTTCACATCTGCGAGATGCCTGTGCTGCAAATTGCTGCTTTTATATGCGACATCATGAGTATGACACGCCTTATCAATAGCGTTTATCGGTTCTTCACCACGTCGAGGTTGATTTTGATCATCAAGTCTGATATCTAATCGTGTTCCGGGGCCACAGTAGCTATATCCTGGAAGGTGCTTTTCTCCGGGGTACTTTGCCCATGGGGTTCCAGGGAGCTTTGCCAATTTGGCTGCGATATCACCTCCTCGTTTTTTTTTAAAGGTTCCTTGGGTTTACCAAGGGAAACAAATCTAAATTTCTTTGTACTACATTGTACGCATTTACCAGAAAGCGCTGATCGGTTATTTTTAGTTGTAATCGTCATCAAGTCATCTGTGCCAGTACGCGTTTTACACTTCACACAATATAGATCCATAATTTATGTATAAGGATATGGATATAATTGATTTTTCAGCGACTAAAGCAAGAGAACCAGTTAAGCATCATGCAGCGCTACCAAACTCTATCCGGATGATTATAATCGGGCCATCTGGATCCGGCAAGACGCAATTGTTGCTCAATTTAATAATGAGATGGATGAAGTGGGATAAGTTGTATTTAGTTGCTCCTAGCGTAGATGATCAACGATGCTATGAAGTGCTAAAAGATTTTAACGAGAATGCATCAGAGATTAAAGGTGAGAACGTCGTTGATTTTATAACCGATATTGACGAGGCACCATCAGTAGAAGACCTCGATGGAAGTATCAACAATTTAGTCGTATACGACGATGTGATGCTGGATAAACAAACAAACCCAGCTAGGATATTTTCCCGAGACAGGCATAAAAACACCGACGTGATATATGTCACTCAACGATACACTCAGATTCCAAAAGTGATCAGAGACAACTATAATATTCTTGCTGTATTCAATGGCGTTGATACACATACGTGTCGAAATATTTGCAGACATGGTGTTCCGATATGGACTTCAATCAATTCAAAAACTTCTTTAGCGTAGCTCAATCAAACCCGCATGGATTTGTGACAATAAATTTACATGAACCTGTGACACGATATCGTATCGGACTTGATCAAATATTTGGTTGAAATCATTTATTATTTTTGTTAACCTATAGCAGCAGAGTGGGTGAACGACAACAACGTTGCGACCAAAATTGATTGAAACATCGCAAAGTCTCCGTTTGCCAAATGGGGACATTCTTTTTTTTGGTTAAAATATGTCTTTATCATGGCGGAGTGAAAATATGGCACTAGCAGACATGCATTTTCATACATTTGAATTTTTTGCAATGCGAAGGTCGTCAAGGTATGCCTAAGTACATGTTTGTTTAAGTAGACTCATGTGGGGATATGTTTCAAGAAGAAAACATTGCTTACAATTCCAATTGGCACAATATAATTAATAACATAATTTATTTTTATTTGTTTCATAAAAGACTAATAATTCAACATAACCCAATTTCGGCATCCCTGGCTTTCATAACTTTTCAGCTACCTGAAATGTAGGCCAATGGAACTTGAAAACAGGTCAATTTCTTTTGTGAGAATTTGAATTTATTAGAGAAAAGACATCAGGCTAAGTAAAATCTAATAAAACATTACTTTGTAGAAATAAGTTATTATTGGTTGTCAGTTGTGTGCGATATTCCTGAATATTTGGTTTCATTACACTAGTAGTCAACATCAAAACAAGCCTCACAGCGCCATTATTTAGGCAGTCAGATCCACCACCACCACCACCCCCAAACAGAAATATTGAGTGATGTGTCTTACATTAAAGGACTAAGACGTACATAACTTCCTGATACATTGTTGCACCCATGACCCTCGATTTCCTTCTGCTGTTCTCTGGTTTGTTGTGCTCCTGAGATATTTTTCTATTCATCGAGTCATCATTGACTTTGTTGAAAGTTGAAGCAACAGGCTCAGAAACCCATGTGACTACAGAACAGTGGTAGATGCAAAACAATAAGTTTTTACTTGCCATTACTCCGATTCCACTTCAGGAATCCTGATAATGCGTATTATTCAAGGATTCCTGAAGTTGAACTGAGTTGATGATAAGTAAAAGGTTACTTTTGCATATACCACTATTCTGTACTTAAAAAAGGAATGTATCATATAGTCGTAAACATGGTACATGTAGCTCTTCTCATTAGTTGTGCACTTGTCCCAAAACTTAAAAAATTTACTTCTACCACTGTTCTGTAGTAACATGAGTGCAAACTTTTCCCAAAATTGCTAGTTTTGGAGCCAGCATAGCTTTTAACCCTCAAGCGTTTGGCGTGAATTTCATGACTTTTTAAGAGATTCATGGCTTTATGCCTCATGCAAAAAATTCCCGTATTCCTTAATTCTCAATTGTTTTAAATGTTTAGTAAAATAACTGATTTTTCTGTTATGCGCTAGTGCTGATATTGGTAGTTGCCGAAGCGGTCTGGATCTACTGGTTGCGATATTAGTGAACCATAGCCTGATTGGTGCAGTTGGACCAGAAGGGCCCTGAGTGGCGAAGTGGTCTAAAGCACTCTTCATTACGGACCATTGCTATGTCACCTCTGTCGGCGTGGGTTTGAGTCTCGGATTCAGCCAATGTAGGTATGTGAGAAAGCTTGCCAGTAGCTTCTCGTGGGTCGGTAGTTCTTTTCGATGTTTTTTTCCAGGTTCTTCCTCCACCATTAATATTGGCCGCCATTCATAGCCTATCTTGTTTTGAAACCCTACCACAACAACAACAGTTGGTCCGGTAGCAAGCATTTTAGCATATTTTTATCTATATACAAATGCTTTTAAGATAAAGTGGGGAATCACAGGAGTTTTGTTCTGCGCATATGCCACATCTTGAAAATGTCTTCACCACCAAGGAATAAAAATGGTATATATCGATGAAAGGTGATATAAATTTGTTTGGTCGGATAGTAAGCGGCTACCCCCTGGCGACACCAAATGGTGTCAACGCATTCCAACTTTTCGATAATGAATGAACTCTTACCCTACACCCCAACATAAATGTCCAAATATCAAAAATGGGTGGCAATGGTCAGATGAAACTCAAACTAGGAAAAAGAAATATCTTGCACAAAACGTCAAGTTTGATTTGGAATATACCAAACATTTGCTGTGTATTCAAACACTGATATACATCATGCTTTTTGCACGCAGTGTGCCAATGTTGGCACTGGACATGGTGGCAGAGATGATGTGAGGAAACATTGGTAGCAAAAAACAGACAGAGGTTGGGAAATTAAGAACTCGCAGCAGATAAGCCATAAATGGAAGAATTGCAAGCTACCAATGCTGAAGCATTGTTTGTGAGTTTTCTTGTTAACATTATCAACCTTTATCAGCTAGAGACAATGCTAAACATTAAATATTCAATATTCCCGCACTGCACAAATTTATGTCAAAATTCACAAATTTTTATAACTATTTTCACTAGTTGTGAGCCTGGAGAGTTAACAGCTATGCTACAGTTTGGTTCAATGTAGAAAAGTTAATGATCGCTTGATGAATAGAAAACTATCTCAGGAGTAAAACAAGCCAGAGAGTATGTTCGTGTGCCTTTAAAGAATGATAGAGCAGAACGAAATAGAGGGTCATGGGTGGAACCAAGAATTTTGGAAGTTACTTACCTGCTCTCTTAAGGGTTCTATGTTAGAACAGGTCATGATCATTAATCCATACTTTATTCACTACCTGAAGTGTGTTCATATTTTGGGCGCGATGTTGATTGTAATTTCTCTTTTTAGTTTGAAATTGACTTGATGGTGTTGTAGAACTTTTTGGAGTTGTTAGTATCAGTATAGTGTTAAACTTCAGCAGCTGTCCTTTCCCACCACTGGTCATGCATCTTATAGATTTATCACTGAGCTTCAGCTTGATAAAATTTGAAGTGGTCTTTTGGGGGGATGGAGTTTGTATCATTATGCCAGTCCATGAATGCTTTTATTTCTGACAAACAGATCTTTGATATCACTATTGTTCTCGTCGAACCAGTCTTGATAGGTTTGCTTCTTGGGGCTTAGTGTGACCATAGCTGTTTCTCTTATCGTATCTCTGAGCTTGTTCAGTTCTCAGAGGCATTTCCACGTGGTGAACAGTTTGTCAAATATGCCTTACTATAAATTGAGTTGGGTGTAAGGCTGCTGGAGTTTGACAATGTAGAATCATTGCGCACAAGGTTAAGACTCCTTGTGTGAATGCAAAGCTTTAGGGTACTTCAGACAAGTCTGTAGTCTGTCCAGAATTCCGCTCCTCTCGTGGTCTTTGTGCTGGCAGACTATTGCATAATCAATTGCGTGTCACTGGCAAGATCTGGCGTGCATCTATGAATTTGTTGAATCAGAGCCATTGTTGTTCAACTTGCTGCCACCATGTTTGCCAAGCATACATTTCCATCGACCATACCGTATTTTCGCGTATATAAGACGCGTCTTATACAAAGTTTTACGTACCCCGCACCCAGGGTGCGTGTTATGTAAAATATATTTTACACAGATCGTCAAAATCCGCGTCTTATATATAGGTGCATCTTATAATTAGATGCGTCTTATATGCGCGACAATACGGTAAGTATTTTTTTAACATGAACGAACGGTACAGTGTGTGATATTGAAGAACGATTATTGCGGTCGATATTCACGTTTCACGATTTTCATTCCTAGTTGTAAAAACAATTGGGTTAGCGTTCAGTAATTACCACGTGTACCAATCCAATGCAGGCCACTTCAAATTTAAAATCCTTTCGTTTCAATGTTTTGTATACATTAATTATTGCAGATCTATGTTTAGTCGGAGTAAATTTTTTTAATTGATATAATATAGTATGTTTAAATAGTTTTGTTTATTGTTATTAATTATCACAGCAAAAACTACGACGGCTATATTACCAATACATCCGGTTGGGTTCATAGATACTTAAATTTTTAGTATCTTTAATCGGTGCGTTCGAAAACAAGACAAGACTAAATAGTTTGAAAACAAGACAAGAATTTGTTCAGTATTTGACTTAAATATGAAAATCAGTTATACCATATATTTAAATTTTTTATTAAACACAATATAATAAACTGTTACTAAATAGTGTTTGACTTGATTAAAAATTAATGTACCGTATTGTTCTATTCATCTTCATTTTCATCGTCATCAGTTTCGGCTTCAAATCCACTGAAACTTGAATAAAATTCACAGTCGTCGTCGCGGAATAACTCCATAACTGATGCTAATCGATCCTCATTGGCGTCAGTGGTATCGGATGCAGCTGACTCGTCATCCGAAGAACTGATATAGTTAGCCGATTCGGGAATTATCCCACACTTTCTGAAGCCATTGATGATTGTCGTAATTTTCACTTTCTCCCATGCCCGAAGAACCCAATTAAATGCCACTACGTACGTTGCACGACGTTGTCGACCAGCTAGCATGAAGGTGTGTTTACCGCTAGTGATCCAACGATCCCATTCCTCACGAACAAAAGTCTTTAAAAGGTAATTGACGGCAACATCCAAGGGCTGTAGCTTGCAAGTCAGGCCACCTGGGATAACGACTATGTGGGCTCCAGCATTGTTGATGTGCTTCTGCACAGTTGTCCCCTTATGGGCAGCCATTGCATCAAAACTCAGAAAAGATTTCTTCTTGAAAAATCCGCCTCTTCTTGTTCTGAAGCATGTGTTAGTCCAGGTCTGCATCACCTCTGTGTTTATCCAGCCCATTTTGTTGCAGACAACAATGACTCCAGCTGGGAACGTTTCTGTTGGCATGGTTATCCTTTAAAAGATAACCATGGGTTTACGTTTTAATCCTGCAGCAGTGCAGGCCAATACAACAGTGAAGTTGGTTCGTTCATGTCCGGTGGTTTCAATCACGACTGTCTTCACTCCTTTATCTGCTATTGATCTAGTAGCTTGAACATCGAATGACATTGGAATCCCATCCATATTGATAATGTCATCATCTGCCAACTTCAGTTAACTTATTTCCTTCTGAACAAAGGTATGGAAAACATCCAATTTATTCTCCCAATCGTCCGGAAGCTTCTGTCCAACAGTTGTACATGACCGGACTGCAAGATTGTTCCGTTTCATGAACTTGTACACCCAGTTGACACTGCCACCACGAAAGTCTGTGATCTTCATTTCTCTAGCAATGATTCGAGCCTTCAATTTGATCGCTATCGTTGAAACGGCACGGTTACTTCACGTTGCGAACGCACCCTGTTGACTAGATTTTCTTCCAAGTTCGGCCATCTTGCATTTCTACCTCTACGAGCTCGTTTCCGTGGATTCATCTTCTTAATCCTCTTCCTCCAACCTCCAATCATGTACATTTGTCTCGCTGCAACTAAATTCTCTTCCAGCAGCTCTGTTGCCACGCTCATTGGCAAACTTGATGACGTCTAATTTAAAGTCGGCCGTATATGATTTTCGCTTCGGCATCGTGACAATTTTATAACTTTTAAAAATGCTAAGCAAATTGATCACTCATTTATATATACCAGTAACAAGAGACTATTCCCACGTTTGTATATGCTAACCGCATACATCGGGCATTTATTGGTCTATGCACGGTACTAATCCCACTCGCTGAAGACTTGGCCTAGCAGATCAATGAAACCGCCTTTACATCTGGCGTTTATTGTTCTAGAATCTAGATACCAGGTACTCAACCCATCCGCTATTGACCCTGCGGCAGATAAGAATAAACGATAATCGTTGCGGTCCTGCCTCAGACAATTCTTTGATCTAAACTAAAAATGGTAATAAAGCCTTGTTTACATCCGACGGGTGATGAAACATTGGACAAATTTTCATTGATGACAAAGGAAAGGAAACCACTGGATATAAATTGCTCAGTGCGGAAGATGGCTAGGTTGCATGCGTCTTATATATGGGTGCTTCTTATGTAAAATATTTTTTACACAAATCTTCAAAACCCGCGTCTTATATATGGGTGCATCTTATAATTAGGTGCGTCTTATATGCACGAAAATACGGTAATCACAGCCAACACAGGCGCTTAATTCCCCCAGTAGTATGATCTTGTTATCAGCTGAAACTGAGCACAGTACAAAGTTGATGTCCACATAGAACTGCTCAAGAGGATAGGGGCATATATGATTGTTGCATGGCATTTATGGTTGATATGTAGTTGCACGTCCAATAGGCTTGTCTGGAATCTACTCTAGAAGACTTGATTTGATAGCCAGGTCAACTCCAATGATCCTGTTTTCATTTGGGGCTTTTCCTTTTGAGACGAAGGTGTTTCTGATTGCTAGCCCGGTCAGAGAACTCTCCTCTGTGAACCTGATCTCACTCAAGGCTGCAATATCGATATTATAATGTGAACGCTCCTTAGGTATTCGAAATGTTCTCATGTGGGGCCTTGCTACATTCTCTTTTTTCCATGAGAGTGCGGATGTTCAGTGCTCCAATATGATTTTTTTTTCTTTTGTAAGTTTAACAGCAGATATGAATAATCTTGACACCATTGAGAAGCTGGCCAGATTCTGAAGGGCAAGCTAATTTTAGACCACCCTTTGTAGGCCCTTCCCTATGCAGGGTGCGCATTGCTGTATTGTAAAGGTCTGCTCAATCGCTATGGTTCTTGCTGAACTGTTCAGCTGCCCTGGGTACAGAGCAGAGTGACCACTTGTTCAAAGGCTGCCTACATGCAGGTCTCTATGCATTTAACTCCTAGTGGTCATCTACCGTCCGATACTTGATGTTCAAAATTCTAAACGAAAATGAAACAAGATTAAACATCATTAATCTGAAAATTGTATAATTTATACACACAAATATGAAACAATATTCCATCAGCATTAATTACATTCCTTTATCGATAGCTAATGTAATTATTGCTTTGTCAAATTCATCTGAATACAATAATATACTGTTCCATTTTTAAAATTTAAAAAAAAACAACAACAACGTGTCTGATTTAAAATATTTAGCATTACATATCAGCTGCTGGATTGAATTCGTATTATAATTTTCTTATCGAACTTGTGTAATAACGTTCTTAACTCTTGTGATAAATGAACTATTAGCCTTGCGAAAGTAACGGAGAAAGAAGGATTTATCAACATATCAAAAATGCAAATTTTTGAGATTATTTTTCTTTAAAGTTATGTAGCCAAAAAGGTGCAAGAAATGTTTAAAATTGGAGAGCAAGGTGAAATGTTCCTACAAATGTATCTGAAATTATGGATAATGAATCTCTATTATCAGGTATAATATAAATATGGACAGTGTATTTAATTTAATTAATTTACATTCTTAAAGTATGGAAAGTAAATATTGAATTATCTGATATAATGTAAGTATGGACATTGAATCTAATTATCTGATTTATTGTCTATAATTATTCTCCAAGTATGAACACAATAATTTTGACATATATAATTGATTCATTGGTTTTCCTTTGTTAACTTTATGTTTCCCTAATCAAGTGAAGAACAGTAAACTATCCGGAACTGGAGATTTTTTGTGGGCATGCGCATTGGAGCTAAGGGAGGTAATTTTAGGCGCTACGATCAGTAACTCCGTTGTAACCGTGAAACCCCCTATTGCTTCACTAGTTGCCCATTGCTGTAGGACTTGGGTAGGTGCAGGTAAGGAACAATGATTCTGCTGATAGGGATAAATATCACAGCTGTAAAGGTGGCTCGAAAGTCACTCGTAGTTGAGAAGTGGACTGTGTCTATCCCAATCACAAAAAATGGCATGGACCAAGCAAACGGCTAGGAAATCCACCGGAGTTGGGAGAAATTACCATGGTGCGATGTAAATGCGGTTTGTTTGGAACAAGCAAACAAAATAGAAGACTATTACAATGAAATAAATAGAAGAAGAAACGAGAAGACGAATAGAAGAAGACAAAAAATCAAGAGAATAGTGAGTTGAGCTCAGACGGAAACACACGAACAGTTCGTGGAAAAATGGATTCGGCAAAAAGAACCATGACAGAACTCCAAAAATATTTCAGAACGAAGCGAGTGACACTAGACGATGGGGAGTATATAGAATGCAAGTACAAAGAAGATACACAGCAAATAATATTTCCGGATTTAAACGCCAGAGAAATACCAGGCACAACATCAGTAGTGATACACTTTAAAATCACAGATGAAGAAATTCTATCCAAAATCTACTCCATAAATTATGCAGCAAATGGATACAACATCAGATATAGAGGAAATATACCAGTATTGAAATACGGAGAAACTACAATATGTGGACAAAGAGCAATAATCCAAAGTCCAAAACCAATCATGCGGAAAATAAAGAAACAAACGCGGGGAATTGCACGTAAACGGCATACCCATGGAAATTCCAACTGAAATTGTAGCAGTATGGGCAGAGGAAAAATTTGGCATTAAGGTGGACAAGTTTCGCTTAGGGAAAATACCGGGTTCGAAATTTTTACTGAAACAAGGATATTAGAAATTGAAAGAACAAAACTAAGGACAATAAAAAGAAGGTGCTTCCTAAAGGGATTCATGATCACAACTTGGTACAAAGGATGTATTTATCATAGAAAATGTAGCAAGTGCGGGGAAACAGGGCATACACCAAGAAATTGCATAATAGAAATAGAACAAATAACAACCGAAAAGAGAAACCCTGAAGTACAGCAACTCATTTTGAACAAAGATACTACAAATCCTCAAGTAACAACCAATCATACAAGAAATGAAAAGTCTAATAAACCACAACCAAAACCCCGAAGATCACAACTAAGGCAAACCATAGCCCAGGATAACGACGAGAAAGAGCAACAAGGACAACAAAAACAACAAGAAATAATACAACCGGATGAACAACCAAAGCAACAAACACCAAAAGAAGAACAACAACAACCACTAACAACAAAACAATTGAAAAAGAGACGGAAACTGGATAGAAAAGGAAACAGCACTGAAAACTCTAATAAACCACAAGAAAAAGAGCAACAGAAAATAGCGGCAATAGAACAACCAGAAATAATCACAGAAGATGAAATTTTGGAACAAATGGAAATATTGGCAAGGAAAGAAAAAGAAGAACAAGAAAAATGGGACTTTTTTATAATAATGAAATGACAGCGGAGGAACAACAAATAGTACAACAGACGGAAAAAGAACAACCTTTAAGAGTCATAGAAAATAAAATAGTTGACACGACATCAAGTGAAAGAGAAAGGGAAAATCTTTATAATGATGGAACAAAATAATGTGTAAGCAGAAGAAATCTTTCTAGAAGGGAGGAAGCAAAGAAGGAGAGAAAAAAGAAGAAGAGGAAGAAAAGACCAAATCGAAAGACAAAAAGATTTGTATTTCGATGAATGCCTGTTATAAATTTTTTGAAAAAAAAAATTAAAAAAATTTATATTGCAAAAATGAATAATAAAGAAATCAATAATATAGCACACACTGAAAACAAAAAAGATGGGGAGAGCCTTTCCTTTAAATGGTCTGCGAAGATCAGAGGAAAGAAACCTCTCCCAAAAAAAAAATAAAAAAAATAAAGGTGGCTTGGACTGGCGTGGTGCATGTAAATATTACAGAAAACCCACCCTGTTACAAATTGAATTAGCGATAGAGAGATGAAAGCTCCGACCCTCAGTCAGTATTCAAAACCCTAGCACTCATTTTTCACTCAACCACATGATGGCCTATTTCATCACCTGACTTAGTGTGATAGATTTTCCTCCTTTCATTGTATTGATTAAGTGTCGAGAGGAGGAATAAGTTAGTAATTTTGTTAAGATTGTAGTCCTATACGTTACAAGAACATAGCTATAGACCATTTCACAATTATTATCTTCCATTGAAAACACCAGAGGGTGTCTCATTAGAACTCACGACTGATTTGTGCAATCAATATAGATGGCACATTCAACAAGCGATATCAATATCATTATCTTGAAAATCAGTTGTTTTTACATTTTCTTTTTCTCATTAGCTTGCACTATTCCCAGCTTTCACATAACTTCATTATCTTTCCATTACTACCGCATGCTCCAGTTTGTGTTATTAAATTGTGTGGAAGTGTATTGCTGCATAAAAAGATTATTATTGCACTTTATCTTACTTAAATATGTTTATATTTTTACAGCTTTAATCACTGCAGTTAATAGAGGTTGATCGACAAGGAGAAAACAAATATAACGTAAGGTTATTTTATTATTGTATTTCTATTACTGTTCATTATGTTTTTCATGAAGTAACTCGAGTTATATATTGGAAGGATATGATACATAAAGACAACACATATGAATATTTGTGAGTATTATTGACTTGAAGAGCATGTTATTACTAACAGTCCCGTTTTTAAAAATATAAAACTTTACTTATGGTCATGTGGATCAATATTGATTTAATTGGACGGAGTCTGTGAAATAATGGATATTTTAAAGTTCAGGAGGATTTCACTAAATTTAATATATCTGTTTCAGATGAATTTGACAGTGGCAAATGAATTTATTTTTACTTGACCCCATAAAAATTTCCAAACCAATTGTTTTGCTCCAAGATCAATATAAAGATACGTTCTGCTTACATTTTCAAATGATCCATTGTTTTTCTTACTTTTGAATTGCTTTATTCAGAAATGTCTTAAAGACCCCAACAATTTTGAGAGTTATTACAATGTGTCAGCATTAGCAAAAGAAAAATCACACTGAAAGTTATTGCAAGTGCCGTCTGATACTTGATATTTCAAAAGTCAAACAGATAATGAAAAAAAAAGAATTTTCTTGGGCATGTTAGTTAATCAGAATATTGTACAATATTTATACCCAAATATGAATAAATATTGCATCTCCATAAATTATGCTAGTTAATGTAATTATTGCTTTGTAAGTTCCTCTGAATATATCAATATAATGTATTCCATTATAGAAACAACCTTTCTGGTTTAAAATATTCAGCATTACAGATCAGCTGACAAATCTGATTTTATTGTCAAATTCGTGTTATAACTTTGTTAACTGTGTTATAAACAATTAGCCTTGATAAAATGACTAAATGACTGAGAATATATCAACATATGAAATACAAAATGTTGAGATGGTTTTTGTTACAGTTGTGCAGCCAAAAATGTGAATAAATGTTTGAAATCAGAGATTAAAGTGTAATGTTCCTACAAATGTATCTGATATTATGGATAATTAATCTATATTATGAAGTATAACATAAATATGGACAGCATATTTATTTTAATTATTTGATGCTATTTAATTATGGAAAGTAACTATGATATAATTATCAGACATAATGTAAGTATGGACACTGAATCGAATTATCTGATATAATGTCTATTATTATTCTCCTAATTTACTTAATTTGTATAACCTTTAAGCATTTTGTTTCTTAAGGTGAGTAGACACAAATGGGATTCTGTGAGAGTGCTATAAACTAATTTCATGCGAAATGGCAAAGTGAGTCACAGTACCCAGATTTTCTATGCAACTCGTCAATTCACTGAGAAACTGTTAAGGTAAAAGTTAAATACTATAAATTCATATCTACTGATGCTAATAAAATATACGCCATTAACAGCTTCTAAAGCATATTCGTGACATTTATCTTCACAGGCTTTTATTGGTGTAGAAGAAAGTTTCAGATTATTTATTCCTGATCAGTTTCAGATCATTAAATCAGTATTTATTTACAAAGAATATTATTGGATCACCTCTTTGTAGATGTGGATTTGTAGAAATACACAATGTTAGTTTTTACTGGCCAAAAGCAAGTCATCAAACTGTTTCAGTACCATAAATTTAAAGATCTGCTTGTTTGGGGATAAAACAATTCCTATTAAGTAAATGTTTGTATTTTTGAATATTCATTCATTATTTTTTTGAAAAGTCTAAAAGATTTACCTCACTCATGGTATAATTGTGCATATACTTCCGCACATTATAATCACTCTAGAATTATGCCCTGTTCACTTTTGATTTCATATTTTGGTCATCTTTATTTATTTATTTATTTATTTATTTATTTATTTATTTATTCTTTGCTTTTCTTTTCTTAGTTTTTCCATAAACTGCATTTTGAAACATTTTATTTGAGAGTGTCTCATTTATCTCTTTCTTTTCTTTATTTCTTCTCTTTCACTAACACCCTTTTGCTTTATATATCATGGCTAAATGCTAATGTTAACCAAGAGATTCATCATTTTCACTATTCGATAATTTATCTTCTTTTGTAAGTTAAACTTAGTATCATCTGCCATGTGTTCCTACACTTTACAATTTTTTTTTCATAATGGGTTTCATTCTAGTCCCTTTCTTCCTCTAACCTCCAACTACAGATTTATGAAATGACATATGTTAAACTAAATACGTTAAAAAAGTCATAATACTCATCTCTAAACAATTATTAGTGAATAACTTATTACTGTGTCAAACTTATGTACTGACTCTCAAAAATAATGAATATCCAGTTTTATTAAATTGATGACTATAGGATTTTGCTAGATGTGCAAAAGGATTTGTCAGTTCTCGAATGAATATATAGAATAAACAAGGAAAAGATGCATTGTAATAGAGCATGTCTTTATGGTTCTCTACATTACCTGCTATTTCATTTAATTTTAGATCTTATCTTAATTGGAGACAACTTGGATTATTTCTGGACCGAAATGCATGCTGTTGTCCTTATTATAGGAGTCATTTCTAGCTGTATTTGGACATACAAATGCACTGGTAAGATTTTGGATTTTAAGTAAAGATTTTTATTTCTGAGATCTCAATTTGTTTGATCCTAATTTAACGACCCATAAAATGGTATGTATCTAGCATGTTTACAGCTGTTAGCTCTTTTCCCTCTTGTTAGACTTTTTTTTGAAACCATGACAAAAATTTAGCCATTAAAAAGCCGCAAATCCCCTTCAGACATCTAATGCAGAATTCTGTAGTTTTAAATTGATCTGTTTTGCATTTTACATCTGATAGGTTATTGCTGTAAATTCATATTTATTCACAGAGTACCAATCTTTGTATACATTTCTGTTTTTGCAAACAGAATCACTAAATCGAACAACCGATGAAAAATGATACATCTTTGAAGATTATAGTAACCTCATCCATATCATAGCCATAAAAGTACAGAGAAGACTGATATTTAAAATATAGTTAACAGCAGTTTTTGTAACTGCTGGGTAGCAAAATCCATTGTATGGGAGCCCTGGAGAGTTAAATACAGGCAACTATTGTTCCCAATGTGAAAACCTGATCTGACAATCAAAATGAGAATGGAATTTTATATATTTTGGAGATCTTTATGCTTTGATTAAAATAATATTATTTACTTAAGATTATAAAAGTGGTAATAGATGTATCTGACACGGAAAAAAAGTCATTTTCTCTTTTCTTTAATTAATCCACTTAATTACTGCAGCATTAATTCAGCCTGTTGGCTCACAAATGCATATAAGTATGTATCATGTCCCACCCAGTCACATTATCCTGACACCAGGCTGACCAGTCCTAACACTAACCTGTTAATGCTCAGTATCTAGTGAGGCAGCTGATAGTACCATTTTTACAATTGTTTGATGTGACTCTTATACGATGTAAACCCAACAGCCTCCCACATCTAAGGCAGACCTTCTAGCCACTAGGTCACAGGAGCAGTTTCAAATGCATAGAAGTTGGTATTATCTTTTTGTCGCATAATAGAAACCGAGTGCGTTTTTGATTAAATGAACAACTCAAACACAATATGTGAAAGATGGAAATTTGTGAACTTAATGGGTTAAGAAAATTATCTGATCTATAAATATAATGATTCTCACATGCTCTCAGCATACAATTGATCCAGTCAGTCTATACAAACATTCACACATTGCCCCCCCCCCCATATATCAATCTGAAATACAGATTCAAGAAACCTCGTGGATTTCATATACGTTTCAAATAATAGTATGTACTGTAAGATATTCACATAATTTCACGTATGGACTGGAATTGAGATTCAAACAATATCAAGGTATTCAAATATGTTTTAAATGTTCTGCACAGTAAGTGAGATTAACAAATCTGTTGGAATACAACTAAGATTCAAAATAATCTCGTAAATACAAATGTACCCAATTAAAACAACAATTGGACCTAATATATGCTTCTTGACTCTTGCACAGTCGCATGATTCACAAACTGATAAACCGCATAGTTTCACCGAGTCCTTGGGTTGGCCCACACTTGTATCGGCAGCTCGCACCCTACACGGATCTACCACATGTACAGTCATACGTATACACATATGGACAGCATTCAGCTTCCTTGTATTAGCTACGTTTACAGTTGTGGCTCCACCACATGTACAGACATACGTACATACAAATAGACAGCTCAAGATAGCTCTACTCTTCAGCTAAACTTGTCAGCTACAATATAACCAAACTAGTAATTGCTAATATATTAAACTCTTAATAGCAACTTGTAATTCACAGTACACGATGTTTCAAATCTGCATTGTAATAAATGACTCATTGCACGATATGACAATATAAACTTCACATATCACATGAAATATAAATTGAACACTCACCCCTATGGCTTAAAACACAATGGAGAATGTTTGCACCTTGACAAGATC
Source organism: Unio delphinus (assembly GCA_029339505.1). Classification (NCBI taxonomy): domain Eukaryota; kingdom Metazoa; phylum Mollusca; class Bivalvia; order Unionida; family Unionidae; genus Unio; species Unio delphinus. The sequence goes on from JAQISU010000331.1 coordinate 2,833,554, forward strand.
AAAAGTGACCAGTGTGCCAGTTATAAATTGATCTTGCTTAAATTCATAGGACAGTGTGTAATATTCAGGGTAAAATACCCGTACATGTCATAGTTACAATGTCCCTCTTTCTTTTTAATTTCTGCCGAGATACATGTTGGTTCCGTTGATTACCTGAAAAAATACTTGTTCACCCTAGATAATGTAGTATGCATGCACAACGAAAAATAGTAGAAATATTTCTAAGGCATAACCAAGTTATTTTTTTGCCTAATTCTGTGGCATTTTTTTTACAGATACCTGTATGTAGTTCTTTATTCTTTTTGTAAATGATTGATTCACAAATTGAGGTAACTATGACTACTTATATTTTACACAAACCACAAAAAGTTAAAACAGTTGAAAATAAAGTTGAAGAGTTTTGTTTTTACAGTAGATACTGTCTCAATACAGATGGCTGTATATAGCATGATGCAAGTCAAATATGTTCATTGTTAAGTTATATTTCTGACAGACTATGGCTATGATATGTTCTTCATTATTGAGAGTGGAGTTAGTGGTGGTATTAGTATGATTCCATATATTTCTTATATGTGCATTAAGCTAACGACTGCCATTAAAGTCTTCAAACGGACAAATTACCGTATTTCATGTTATTATTCGTACACGAAAAAATAATTATTTTTTTCAATGTACGAAAAATTATATGTCAAATAAATAATTATCATTTTGTAGTAATGACCGTGTACGAAAAATAAAGGGATCAAGACACTCGACAAAATAATGTACAAAACTAATTTACAAAATCGGTCTCATTCTGCTCAACGTTTTAAAAATATGTTGTTATTATGAGAGAGAGAGAGAGAGAGAGAGAGAGAGAGAGAGAGAGAGAGAGAGAGAGAGAGAGAGAGAGAGAGAGAGAGAACAAAACATGTATTTTTACAACCGGTAGATAAATAAACTCGAATGGCTTCTGAACTCATTTTCAAATACGCGCGTTTATTTGTTACACTGACTGACGTAATCCGTAGTTCGCATTAACGCCGATGTCCAGCGGTTAATGAATAAAAGTATATATTGTAATGACAACTGAACAAATATATAAATCATTATATTTTCTCGCCGATACAAAAGACAAAGAAGGGCAATAAAACGAATGTGAATATATTCTCAGTTAACAAAACAGCTGCCCTTTTTATTAATAGGTTGAGCAACAGGCTTTCTACACATACCGGTAATTGGTGAACATTTTATTTCGGGATTCTTTTCTTTATCATTATTAGATGCCTCAGATACACATTTACGCGAAGATGCCATAAGTCGGGTTTGTTGTGGAAAGAAATATGTATGTTTATATTTTATGTACCAAATATACTCGACAGAAAATAAATTGGTAGTTTTGCGTATCTAACTCTAAGTGATATACCGGTATCAGCATTTTTCTTACCTCGTTTGAAACGTGATGCAAACAAAAACATAAAAATACAATAAAATCAGTAACCTACATGCATGATTATAAATGACAATTGTTATATTGCGTGAATCTTCAACGCACTTTAATACTTTGCCTGTGACTTTTGTAGTGATATGCTTCCTAAATCCCCAATATGACCACTGAATGTTGATTTTTTGTTGACAGGCGTAATAAGATCACCATTCCCACAAATGAAACTTACCCGGTACACGAGTCACATACCTGTACCGTATATATAAGCATTACGGTAAATACCTTCATTACACTAAAAGAAGGAATGAAAAAACATAGCATATTAGCCCTACCCCACCCCCAATTAGAAAGACGTATGTTACTTAGTAAGCAGTGCTGTATGAATAGTCGAGTTGAGGAAATAAGGTGGAATATAAGATAAGATTTGGGAAATAGTAATCACAATTATGATAGCTTGAGACCACGTTTGAACTGTAAACATAAATAAATACCCATTTTAGGCATTGCTAGTTATATAAAAAAATGACATTGTTTATTTGTCAATCAATTGCAAGGACTTTCACTCTGAGTAGAGCAGGCGGATTCTTTGAAGTATGTCAGAGAGGCTCGAGTCTAACCTTTAGAACAGAATATGAAACTGGGGCACTTTGGGGTCGTGGGAACAATGCAATCCACAGGGAGAAGCGGCATGTCTTTTGAGAACTACACGCATTTTCGACCCGAAAAATCAGCGAATACCGGTATATAGAGAAAACGATGCTGAAATATGCCACACATTAAATACTTACTGATGGTAGGTCACATCTGCGTGTTTTTGGATTTTATCTCACAACTTGGGTTTTTAAAAGATTTATTTTTTTGCATGACATACATCATCGTATTACGGACGGCATTAACTAAATATATTCAATGACCATTGAATTCATTGGAGATCTATCTGTATACATTGGAAGCATTAACACATAATCTGTTTGAAAACGTTTTTCGTTAGAACGTATTCGGAGTTCTTGGAATTATTGGACTTCAAAGATCATTTAGGAAACAGGAATTTATTCGCCATGCTGTAAGTTATTCAATTCTTTCACTCCTGCATTTTACGAATTAAAATATTTTCAGTTATGCAAAACTTGTTGATTTGCTACTTTTTGTTGCGTAGAATAAGACACTGGAGTCGTAAAATGGTAAAATGACAAAGTAAAAGATCATTGAGCAATATATATATATATATATATATATATATATATATATATATATATATATATATATATATATATATACACACTTTTAAAATATCGCAACCAGTTGAAAATGAATTGACGACTTGTGCCTCAGTTAAGAACGTGCCCAAAGCCTTTATTCATAACTTACTTTGCAAAACAATACCCTGGTCATTTGATGTAACTAAATCGAACTTTGGTATATTTTTTAAAATCCGTTTTAAAAGTAAATCTTCCCTTCACAGTATCGTAGATCGTATTATGTACGAAAAATAATAGAAAGACGAAAAATAAAATAAAAATTTGTGTACGAAAAATTATGATAGATTTAATTAATTATTATTTTTAAGACTTGATGGTGTACGAAAAATTAAAGGGTACGAATAATAACATGAAATACGGTAGATGAATACAAGCAAAACGTTTGGAGCTAGGGAGAATTTTTAAACATTAGTGATGTTAATGATACAAGTACATGTATGAAGTAGATCCGCATCATCATTTTAAGGGTTACATGTTAGGTACAGAAAAATTAATTCCCTATGAAAATGGTTTGTCTCCGTATCAGAAATACATGATATATGATTGGAAAGGTAAAAACCAAGCATATCAAATTTGTTTAAAAGAAAATATACATCAAATATCATCCACTTGTGGGGAAAAGACGATCTGGCTTTTTACATGTGAGACCTCTTTGACCAGTAGAGTTTATGGTATGCCCTGTTGTCCAATATCCTGTGTATGGTTACTCCGATACTCCTTTTCTTCCACCTCCACTATGTCTTCCAGACTACTTTTCCTCCTCCACCTCCTATCCACCGACTAGATTTCTATCCACTAGTCTCAGTTCCATTTCCACCTCTTTGAGACATGGGACTGTCCCCTTACAAGCTTCCTGTGAAAACACAAGGACATTACAATATGTTTCCATAGAAGTCTTATCTCACACTAGCACAGCCTATCACCAGATAGCTGTTATTAAATTTCTTCAGTCACGCATTCATTCACTTCGAAATACCCATACGTTCTTGAATGATACAACAATGACAAATTACAGGATAGTATTAATTACTTCTAATACATACATCAATAAATTCTGCTACAACAGTACATATTCCTTATCCTGTTATACTAAACAATATCAAAACAATCAGATGCATTTCTTAACCTTACAGTCATAAAAAGTACACAAACTGTCAGGTTATGCGTGTTATGAGTGTTATTCGTATAGTATTGTACAAGCCCCACCAATCAAAGGGTAAGTGTTTAGTCCCACTGTGCCAAGGGGTATTGTACAATATATAATAATAATAACTATAACTCACTCCCATTTTGTACTTGTTATCTAAGAGATGACCGCCCTTGATATAATTGCCCGGTTCGAGTATGATAATAGAGTAAACTGAGCAGGTATATTGAACAAACAACTACGAGCTCCCGTAAATATGAACTAACAATTTAATCAAATACATAAACAGTTATGAAACTTCCTTTCATCAGGAATACACGCTGTTTAGAAATACAACTTCCACCAAATTACAATAAAATTTGACAATAGACTTAAACAAATTAGCCGATCCATTACCAATAGTTTTAAATCCTCATAGGCTCAAGTGGTACAATCGAAGCCAATGCCTTGTTCGATTTTCTTAACCTGCTATTTCGCGATCCTCATTCACTGTTCCGTTCAATGTGGTTTTAGAAGACACTATATCGTCCAATCTCTAGATAATCTGCACCCGTGGATGTTTCCGCTTGATTCCTGACTTGTCCACTGTATTATGCGTTCACTGCAATTTTCGTTTGCCAATTCCTTTTTCCAAGTAGTACGTCGTAATTTACGTAACTGCGCGATCTTCCAAAAAAGCTATTTTCTCTCTTTCAAAAGAAAATTAAAACAATCATAAGTCTCTCATTACAATGGTTACAGTTGAGACTTTCCATTATTCCTGGTTCGAAAATCAGATATTTCTATCAGTGAAAACAACTTTACGGCTATTAATTAACTACACGTCCTGATATGAATGTAGTTAAACAAATTGCGAATTGTACATTGAGGCTTTGAATCCGGGCCCTGCCTGAAGTTACACAGCACATAAATTGAATACACTGTCGCTAAATCATCTATGAAATAAATATTTGGTGAATTCACATGTATTCTCATAACCTATTACTAATGTAATACATTAAATTCTTAGAACATAATCATTATGCAAACAAGATGATAAATTCAAGAATTAACATAACACTTTCTATTCATAACTCAGCATAGTGTTCAACGACATAAATTAACACTACGTCATTCTTAACTAAGAATTAAGGTAAGATTTCCAATTCATAATTCAAAAGCACATTATTATACAAATCTATCAAATGAAATCAATTATACAATGTATCATATGAAAGCATGCAGACCTGTATGTAACAGAATTGTTACCGAGTGGATGGTGGATTAAATGAACAACACAAACACAATATGTGAAAGATAATGTAAATTTATGAAATAAATTATTAATGAAAAATAATGATGTATCAACACAATAACTCATGCATTCAACCCACAATCTCGCTTCACAACTATTCACAATTAAACAATAAATAAAATATTAATACAAAATAAAACACATATACAAAGGAATCTCTTTTACTATACACAGATCCAAGGAACCTTTACAAAAGTTATATTACCGCAAAGCGGCAAGTATAAATTGCGATAACAAATACAAAACATCAAACTATACTATCGCACGTATGGATTGCGACAACTAGCACGAACATATACATGTATTTAATCAAGTTGCTAACTTTTATTGAGATTCATGTAATCCCTTGAAATACTACTGTGATTTGAAGTAACTATGTAAATATAACAATGTATTCAATTGTACTACAATTGCAACACACACGTGTCTCGACCCTGTATAACCGTACGATTCACCAACTGTTGAATCGCTACCCAGCTTCTCCAAATACCTAGGGTTGACTCAATACTTTTATCGGTCACTTGCCCTTCACGGATCCACCACAGTTATACGTACAGACAGCATACAGCATCTACTAGAACCAACGTTCCCAAATACCTAGATGCCACCCCGGATGTTTACACCTCTAGACAGCTCCGACACTCGGACTTTTAGATTTCCGGATATTTATTTATGTAGACGGAGAGACAATCCGACAGACAGACAGTCAGATACCTCAATTCGATCGCACAATTAAACAGCACAATCACGGCACAATCAATCACATTCAGCTACAACTCAGAGACATTCAGAGATGTTCAGCTACAATTCAGAGACGTTCAGCTACAATATCAGAGACATTCAGAGACGTTCCGCTACAAATCAGAGATGCTCTGCTACAATATCAGAGACGTTCAGCTACAATATCAGCTACGATATCAGCCCTTTGGCTGGAGAAAGAATGACGAGCTATCTTTCCTGTGATAAGATACTTTTGGTCCCGTAATATTATCAGAAATATTCTGCCTTATATATCCTCAAATAGGTGAGCAGAATTCACGGCAAAATTTCCGTGCACTCCGTGATTCTAATGTTCCTGACTTCAAGTGATTCGAAGTCAGGCACATGCAAATCGTTACACGCCGCTTACCTTGGAAAAAACCACTTATTCACCCCAGGTAACGCATGTACGACGAAACAAAAAAATGGTGAAATTAGTTTGTAATTCAAGAAGAAATAAATTCAATTTTCGCCTAATTCTGTGACAATACCTCCCCCCTAAGAATAAAAATGTACACATTTTTAAAACTAACACAGAATAGAAGAAAAAAAACTACTGATGATATCTTACAACATTTACACTGGTTATAATACAATCTGGATTTTAATACTGGGCAAATTCATACAAATTTCCCATCATGCCCTACTCAAGTAGTCTGCGCCTATATTTTCAACTCCCCTTATTGCTTCTACACGGAAGCGATAAGGTTGTAGTGTTAGCGCCCAACGCATCAACCGAGCGTTAGCGACCTTGGCCTTGTTTAAATACAGTAGGGGTTGGTGATCAGTCTCGAGAACGAAATCTCTCCCAAATAGATATGCGTGATACTTCCCAATTCCCCATACTACGGCCAAACATTCCTTTTCTATAACGGAATAATTTTTCTCCCTGGGTAGCAATTTCCTACTCGAGTAAGCTACGGGTATTTTACTGTCGTCTTGCTCTTGCAGTAAAACTGCCCCCAACCCAGTTTCAGAAGCATCTGTTCTTAGAATAAAAGGTTTGCTGACATCTGGCAATTTTAATATAGGTGCACTAACCAGTTTCTCTTTCAGAGCACAAAATGCTTTATCTTGTGGCGGTCCCCATTCAACTTTGTTTGGTTGCCCCTTCTTGGTCAAATCAGACAGTGGGCTAGCAATGGCTGCAAAGTTCGGTATAAACTTTCTATAAAAACCTACTAAACCTAGAAATGATCTTACCTGCGTTTTGTTGGTTGGCTTTGGTGCGTCTCTAATTGCTTCAACTAGCTTGGGGTGAGGTTTTAACTGACCCATACCGCTGACCCTATGACCCAAACAATCTAAATCTGTATAACCAATACTACATTTAGTGGGTCTCACTGTGAGGTTCGCTCTGCGGAGTCTATTGAAGAGCTCGCTCAGGACGGACACGTGCTCACTCCAAGTATTCGTGTACACGAATATGTCGTCTACAAAGCTATCAACGTTTGCTAAACCTTTCAGCAACTTTCACATCAAACGACAACAGGTGGCGCTGGCTCCAACTAACCCGAATGGCATCACTTTGAATTGATACAGTCCTTTCTGGGTCGCAAATGCTGTCAATGCTCGGGATTCTGGGACAATGGGAACCTGCCAATATCCCTTGGCCAGATCTAATTTGGAAATCCATCGGTTTCCCGATAACTTTGCAAATAGACCCTCCATATCTGGCATTGGTTCTGCATCGAACACAGTGATTTTATTCAACTGCCAAAAATCGATACAGAATCAGTTCGTCCCGTCCTTTTTCCTGACTAGCACTACTGGAGAAGAATATGGTGAGTTGGAGGGTTCAATCACCCCCAGATCCAACATTTTACCCACCTCTTCATCCACAGCTTTACGTGCGTTGTATGGCACCGGATAGCCCTTGATTCGAATAGGGTCAGACGTATTCAGTTTAATTTTGAGGTCCAACAAAGTTGTACAACCTGGTCTGTCTGTGAATACATAAGAGTGTTTAGCCAAGAGCGCATTAATCTGTTGACGCTTGTCTTTCGTAAACTCCACACTCACATTGACTTTATCTATCCCTTCCCCCGCAACTCCTAAGGGACATTCAAGGGAACTCTCGATATTCGAATCTGCTTCATCGTCATCTACGACTGCCGTACAAACAACATTTAAGACCCCCTTTTCAACATTGTCGCTCTTTCTCTTGATATACAACTTGAGCATGTTAGCATGGAATGTCTTTAAATTACCGTCCATGTCAATTTTATAGTCCATGTCACCTTTTACCTCTTTAACTTCATAGGGACCTTTCCACTGGGCTAATAACTTATTTGAGCTCGTTGGAAGAAGCAATAGAACCTGATCTCCCACAAGAAATTTCCTATTTCGCGCTCTGTGGTTATAATACTTGGCATATCTGCGCCCTGATTTAATTAATTCATCACGTGCCATCTGGCATGTACTCTCAAGTTTATTTCGCAGATCTAACACGTACTGGTAAGTTGTTTTTATTTCCTCGTTCGCGACATCACCAGTCCATAGTTCGCGTAGTATCCGCATCGGGCCTCGAACTGTTCTACCGTACAACAGTTTGAAGGGTGAAAACCCTAAACTTTCCTGCTGTACTTCACGGTACGTGAACAGAACAGCGTTTAAATAACGGTCCCAGTCTTGCGGACGTTCCGCGCACATCTTTCGTAGCATGCTTTTGAGGGTACCATTAAACTTCTCTACCAGTCCATTGCACATCGGATGGTATGGGGTAGTGTTTAGGTGTTTGATGGATAACAGCCTACTTATTTCACCCATGAGGTCAGAGGCGAATTGGGCACCACAATCAGTGAGGATTTCTTCTGGCACCCCTACCCTACCCTGGCGATCTTGAAATACAACTATTTCGTTCGGGTCAACACTTGCTAAATTCAATGTCTCAGCGATTTCATCTTCAATTATTTTTTTTACATCCTTGATAGAACCCGCAGATGTTTCCGCGGTGGGTTTTGACATTGACAGAGGTCGTCCCCAAATATCAATCATTATCGTTAGCGCAACTTGCGTTTTCAATTTATTGATTCTCTAAAATTACCTTGTAATTTCGCACTCATGTATTCATTTACAACCAGATGAGGTGGTTTCCTCAGAAATCTAGAAATCTCCGCAGAGGACATTTAATACTTCACGGCCGCATATTGGTAGATCATTTAATTGTTGTGTTGGCAACGTGGAATAAAAAATCGGAAACTCTTTGAGTTTCATCAAAGAATTTATATACCGCATAAACCTCGCTTGGCGGAGCTAGCTTATATGAATCAAAATAGACAATCCCACGTCGATCAATCGCGTATACAACCCAGTGAGTTCCCGATCCTCTGCTGTTATCAAGATTGATTATTCCGGTTTCAACGCGTTTAGGTTGTTTCGGCAACTGATCTTTCATAAAGACCCCTCTGAAGTTTTTAATCGCTTGCGCGCTAGCAGCATCAATTAAATCAAAATTGGACATGGGAAGAATTGGGTTTTCAACTAATAAACCGTTCCTGGTATTCTTAAGCCGCTTCCCTTGTACCATAAATATGGGGTCCCTGGTAGTCTTAGACCCTTTCCCTTTTTTTATATCCTTTCCCAGTTGCCTTTTTCAACGCCATCCCTGCCGCGGTACCAACGGCTCCCAACGTCGCAGCCTTCGCCACCGCTGCAATCAATGCTGGTATTGCGGCTAACAATGGAAATATGCCACCGGTCTTTTCCATGTTGGTGATTGCAGCCTTCGAAAATACAATTTGAACCCCTCGCTGTTTCTTTAGCGCATCATTGAAATGTTTTATTTGACGATCCGTCAATGATATTTTATGTGTACCGCCGGACATCTGCGCTGGTTTTAACATTATTGTTGTTCCACATTCTTTAGCGGATTTTGATCGCAATTTCTTGACCTGACCATCAGTCAGTTTGACACTAACAACACTATATGGCATTTTATTGTAAAACACATTTATGTTTTCAGTTGATCAAATTGGAACCTCTTCAAGTTTCATCTACATATTTTCCACTGGTGCATCAATAAGTCTCATTCGTCCGCCAACCCCTTCTAACAACATTGATTTATCACTGAGAATGACATCAACCGCTCTATAATTAACACCACCAGGGGCTATTTTAGCCCTAAAATATATGTCAACAACGGATTGCCTTGTTAAATCAAGATGTTCCAGCGAAAAGTAATAAATTGGATACAAGTTCTTAAAATCAAGTTGTGATATTTGCAAACCAGTATCAACATTTTGATCATGACCCATATATGACAGCATCCGATGATACACACATGCTACATGGTTGTTGTCGTAATCAAGTTGTATATCCTCGGTTGGTTAATGTTGTCTGTTTGTTCTCAGCGAAACCTCCTTGACTCCTAATCGATCAAATATCATATGACTGCGTTCTTGGGAACCTAATCGATCCCGATTCTGCAGCACTATAAATATACGACGTGGAGATGAAACGCCTTGTTTTGATGCCAGGTGCCATGTAAATGTATCAGCAACACTATCCTCTTTGGCATCAGTTGTTGTTGTTAGCCAACTTAGAAATGATTTGCCGCCTGTGTCCATAAATGCGAGTAGTCGTTGTTCTGTGGCGATTGATGGGGTCATTACTGGCATCCACAATACCAATTTAGTTAAAATAACTTTACCATCATCAACATCATTAGCACGCCAGATTGCGTCATTGTCATTACCCTTTCGCACTAACGCGATTGTGTGTTTGGCTCCATAGATGACTTTTCTGACATTTCTGCAGAATCCAAATATGTGATGGAGTGGAATCGCACATGAAAATTGTCGACGCCTCCCGTGCAACATTGCTACTCGTGTTCCAAACCCTATATTGAAATTAGGAATGGTATTTATGACATCAAAAGCTGTGGCCGGTCTTACATATCCGGCTGGTGCTGGATCAACTGCAGTAGCTTGTGTTGCCTTTACCTTAGAATACTGAACGTGTTCAGGATGATAAGAAGTATCCTTAGCAAACATCATAGATGGACCAGCAGACCTTGTATAATCATCAGAATATCTTGCTAGTCCGATTATTGTTGTTGCAACATCAACCTCGCGTTCTATTGATTCAATTTCTCTTCCGTCAATGAGATATCTCGCGGATTCAAATAGCGCCATGATACCATTATTGATTAAGCCGACTTTGGTACCATCTAGATACGGTGCGGGTACAGTAGGAGTATCAGTATGTTGTACAAGTTCTCCTTCTACTTAGATAAACGCTTCACACGGAAGCAAGTATTTACTGGTATCATGGACTTGAAGTTCAATTCGCGATCGTAGGTCGGGTTGTATTGCATGATAAGAATAATATTGATAATCCCGAACTGAATTGTCCTTGCGCGTTGGGGCTTCCATATCAAACACGGGATCAGAGGTTTGTTTAAACATTTTATTAACATACTAGTGTTTTCAATTGTGAAACTCTTTGTAATCATCGTTGTTTTCGTTTTCGTTTCAAACCACTTCCTGCTATCGCGTTCATGATAGAGCTATCTGTTACCGGCAAAGCCGTCAATGGTGACGGAGTCACCGAAGCAGCCAACGACGCTAGTTTTTGTTCCACTGTGCTATTTATTGCTTTGCTGACACTTGCAGGCATCACTGCCATAGACAGCAGCACTGGTGGTTTCACCACCGACTTCGTCGCTGTTGGTTTCTTTCGCACCAACGACATTATTTTATCCGCTGTGGCCGAAAATGCCTTTCCGGCAAGATTTCCAACAGCGCTGATTCCTTTATCACGAACAACATCAATGGCTTTCATTGATAATTGTTTAGCTAACGGCGCCACCTTGGGAGCCATTCTTGTAAATAACCCCGCGATGGTATCACCGAAACCATCTCCGTACCACGCGCGGTAAACAGGCAATCGTGAGTTCACCACGTAGACGGTTACGGCTTTATCATGGTTGTAGTGTATGATCATCTTGTTATAAAACTAGCGGTTTTTCAATTGTGAAACTCAAAGAGTTTCCATTGAAAATCTTTGATTTTAATCGTTGTGATAACCATGATTTTCCACGAGTTCGTCGATGAGTTCTCGATATACATCAGTGCCCATTATGCCTGTTTGAAATAATCATCTACAGATATCAGCTGCTTTATTAATTATCTCGACGGAGTTGTTTCCGGCTCATTTTCCCCCGATAAGTACTTCCAGCCGTGATATATCCGAGAGAATATTACCAGGGCATGTCACGCTGGAGTCAACGGCGTTGTTGAAACAAACACCGCTGCGTCGTACATATCCTTTTCTGCTTGTTTTCTTAGAACCGGCTTCTGCTCTTATGTCTATTTGTTCCGGGATTGGATCCTCCGTATAACGTGGTGGTTGTGGACCGCTTTTAACCGCAGCTAGAAAGTTCTTATAACCAGGGTGCTGTGACGCTGAGATTCTATCCCCGCCGTGTTTTGCTAAATATATTTTTGATGCCCAAGTGTCTTTGGTTTTTATAAAATTTTCAAACCCGTCTTTTAATAAATTCTCTTTTACCCTTTGGAAAATTTTCTCTAGTAAAATCAGCTAATTCGGAATCCGTACCGAGTCTTCCAATTCTATTTAATGTTGCGACTGTAAATATATTTCCAAGTGAATAGTAATCTTAATATCATCACAACAAATATCCACATGTGCAGTTGATAAATTATGCGAGTGTACAATAAAGTTGCATACGGCTGGGCTAGCACATGTTAAATTATCTTTGTTGATATCATCAAGTCTTAACGATGGAGCAGTATCATATCAGGAATCTGAAGGTAATGAGTATTAAAATCCCGGATTTAAAAATTCATGATTTAGAATCAGGTTTTAAATGTCATTGATGACTTTGTCACACGAATTACTACAACATATCCTACCTAATATGACATCATTGAAAACCACGATCTTTCCATCTGTGATTCCAGCAAAAGAAATAGCAGTAGCACAGTTGTGAGTATATCACAGCTGGCCAAATATTAGATCAAAGTCATTTGTTGTGTTACAAGCTAATAATTCATTGGTATATGCATATAAAGATAAACCAGATGGAACACAAGATTGGAATATTGTACGTAATCCTATGGTTAATTATCACATCAAACAAATCAATGATGAATTCAAGTGCAGAATCAAATCTCACAGGAGAAAAGTCCAAAATAGCTGTCACTGTTCATGAACTAACATTATCAAGGATCAACAGAACCAAAACGATCTGATAATGTTTCAGATAAATATTGTTTTAGAACTTCTGGATTATTGAAAGACTGTAAGAGATTTTATATTGTTGCATCTGATGGTACATTACTTCCTAGCATATGAAGAGAAATATAGTGTTAATGAAAAATCATACATCGAAGAAGAATTTATGAAATCATTTTCGGTCACAATTTAGCCCAAATGCCAACAAGCAAACAACTAACCGATAACTTTATTTTCCAGCGCCATACAGGATTTATCCAACGATACAATATCAGAACCAGGTTGCATTCGACCTCAGGTTCATAAATACAGTTATCATTAACACAGTGATTGTTGAAATTGATATAAATACTGGATGCTATGACAGCCTGATAAAACTTGAGCAGTTGTTTCTAAAATACTGTGCGATTACAGAAGAAGATTAAAAAAATTTAAAATACCAGGATTTAATGCCAACAAGCTAAGAAAAACTGTTAATGATATCGTTGGTGTATTTTTTCCAGCGATATTAGGTGTTGTCACGATCACATCAATGATCGCAGTCAGTCTTGTATGTGATGCAATTGATGGCAGCTATCCAGTAGATATTTGATCACAGCACAAAGACTTCTCATTCACATCCTTTACCTCAGACAATAAACATCAGCAACACCAACATTAAATTCACAGTCAGTACGAAGCCTAGGTGTTACTCTAGACAGTACCCTCACATTGCACCAACATGTCATGAACATATGCAAGACTGCATATTTTGAACAGAGACTCATCAGTTCCATTCGCAAATATCTTTCAGTTGATGCCACTAAAACATGTGTGTTCATTAATCAGTACTTTCAAGACTGGACTATTGTAACTCAATTCTGTCTAGTTCGTCACAATAACTACTCCAGAAACTTCAAAAAGTTCAAAACACACGGCTGCTCGAATCATCTTTTTAGAGTACCTCGATCAGAGCACACCTCACCACTGCCCAGTATCCTACACTGGCTATCCATTTCATTGAGAATCAAACACAAAATTTGTTCTCAGTGCTACATTTCACTGACAGACACCAATCCAGCATACTTATCTGGCCTCATTCATGTGTACACACCAACAAGATACTTATGCTCCTCTTGTGACAATCATTTACCCGTTATTCCCACTATGAAAACGAAGTCATATGGACAAAGATCTTTTGCATACCAGTGCCCAGCAACGTTGAATGAATTGATCATTGAAATTAGACTCAAAGACACAGTGATCCCTTTCAAGAGAGCTCTTAAAACGTAGCTTTTTCGACTACAAACAAAAGACCTATAAATGTTTCCTACCTTAAATATTTTCCGCATTGTTTTGTTTTCCAATTTCATGGTGTTTGTTTTTGATTTGTATTCATATCATTATAGATGTTGTAAAGTGCTTAGAGCTTCTAAATGTTAGGCACTATACAAAGTCCTTTATTATTATTATTATTATTATTATTATTATTATTATTATTATTATTATTATTATTATTATTATTATTATTATTTTGTTCTATAGGATAAATTTATCTCAGAGATTCTGAACATCCACAGACCGGAAGTGCCATATCAGGCCAAAAAAATATATGTTCCCAGATGGCCTACCATCGAAATTTAATCAATTTTTCCTCTGGTTATAAATAGAAAAATGAACATTTAAATAAAAATCCCAACAAAACTCGAAGTGCTTGGTACATATAAATATATATATATATATATATATATATATATATATATATATATATATATATATATATATATATATATATATCATAATCCTTATTTTGAAACCAATGATATAGGAATACACATGGATTGGGGTGGGGTTAGGCCGATAAATCAGCCCTTTACCCATTGCGATGTTGATGTTGGGGTTAGGCCATTTATCAGCCTAGGGTGAGGGGGTCTCATCAACATATATACAAAGGAGGCTTTAAAAAAGACTGACATTATCAGCGTTTGTAAGACAAGGTTAAAAAGCAGAATTCATGTACAAATGCATTTGAAGAAACAAAATGGGAGAAGGCACTGAAGTTCAGAAATATTTCCTCCACGGATGTACTGGCTATGCATTTGCAGTTGGGAAACTGATTGGATAGATGTGGATTTGCAAAGTTTAAATGAGGATTACAAATGTTGAATGTTTACTTTAGAGTACCTTGTTTGTCTTCATTTTAAGAATACTTGTTTGAATTAAGTGCAAATAAAAAGAAAAATTACACTGATTTTAACTTGAACTGAAAATATGATTCAAATTTGTATCTTTGGGAACTTTGGAGGTAATTTTTTAATGTTATTTAAACATCAAATGCCAACCTTTTTTTAGTTTACTATTTTTAAATCCCCAAATGGATTATATGTTTCACAGTTGGAAGTAGTGTTGTACATGCGAAGTACAACCCCTTTTTAGTTGTTAGAAAACAAAATCAAGTGTTTGGTGCATTCTTCCCAAATCACTTTGAAAGGGATTAAACATCCATGTAACTGTGCTATTATCAGCGGTCATTAAAAAATGATAATTAAAAATAGTGCCATGCCAATCATCCAATCAATTTTTTCAGACACAGTTGTATTTTTATAATTATTCTTCTAATTAATATAATGTGACAAATACAGTGTCATACAAGTTTTTAGAAAACAGTTTGACACTAATCATGTAATAGTTTGTTATCCTAGTAAACTGGTACTTTAAATTATTATTCCTGTAACTAGCACACAAACACAAATTTTAAGAAATATGTCATGTGACCCTTTAAGCATTTAAGACTTTACTTTAGACTCAGTTGCAGTTGTTCTATGTGATTACAGGGCATTAGAACTGGAACCACTCTATTACAGTAAGATGATTGTATGAAGTGTAAAAGAGTAGGCATGAAAGAAAAGAATTTTTCTAACTGGGGTTTCCATCATGCATGTAGGGTTTGGTTCTTTATCTGATATTTTTATCTCCATGTAAATAAGATATGAAACCAAAATCTGCAATCCTGTTTGGCACCATGATACCTGAAACTGAGATGATACATTGTAAAACCCATATTAATCGGTCAACATTAAGTAATATTTTTAATTCAGTCCTAGACTTGTTAGTTCTTTTGGTAATGACAAACATTATTCATTTCAATAAACTGTAAAAATGTGTTCTGAATAAATATAGACCAATCTCTTAAGTGTACAGTTACAACAGACCAAGTTCATTTCTTAGCACAAAAATGTCTTAGTCTACATTTCCAAGGTATGTCCAAGCTAAACAAAATATCTATGTTTTTATTTCTGATCTTATTTTCTTAAACCAGGGTATCTCCTAGTTTATTTTAATAGTATGAGATAATATCTAAAGTTTGCTTGCAAAACCTTGGATAAAATATCAGCATTGTCCGAGGTTTTCAAGGTTTTCCTAGGAATTTTTTTCTCTGCTTTGAGGAAAACAGTGTTTCTTATTATTTCTTATGGCTTTCATGGGAAATAGCAGATTCCCACCAAGAACATTGGACTTCTAATGATGGAAAATGATACAATGTGTGTGTGTGTGTATGTAATTTCAGAAAATGTTTGGAGAATTGTATTTTCAAAAAAAAACTTTATTGTGTTAAATCATATTTCTCTGCTTTAAGGAAAACTGTTTCTAATTATTTCTTATGACTTACATGGCGCATTATGGGATATAGCAGATTCTGTTTGCGTGAGTAAATTGATCCTTATTTCTTTAGTTAGATGTAAAATAAACCTTTGCTTTAAATAAACATAATTTCATATGGAGTGAAACTCAAAAGAAATTATGGACATGTATTGAAATCAGTCAAATAGATTGCATTTTTTCTTTTATACAGGTGCCATTCCAACAGTGACAAGCAGTTCACCTTACTTTGACATTGGAGGATCCATATCATTCACATGTTCCATCAATGAGGATGTTCTTATTAAGAATGCTTATTTAATAAAAGGTAAGGATCAATATGTATGGATCGAGATAAACAATTGTGAGCCGACTCCGTTGACTGGGAAAGATCCTCATGTCTACAGTGTCACTTGTGAACAACAGAAGACAGTCCACATTGTAATGAATAGAACTGATACTACTGATCACAATGTAACGTGGAGTTGTGAAATGTTAGCTGTGTCAGGAATATGTAGCACACAATCATGTATCAGCACATCCAGTGTCACAACTGCTCTGAGAGGTAAGTTAATACCCTAGGGTTGGCGCACTTGCTAAATGCACATTGTAAGAGTTAATTTTAAACATTTTTGGAAGTCAGTAACTTTTTGCGTTGGAAATTGTTATGTCCCTTCAGTACAGTACCAATGTCTACTAAATAATAGCTGCTATCTAATAGTTGTCTGTTCAAATGTGTACGACACGTTTGATCAGACCAATACAAATTATTTAAGTAATGATATACATGGACTTAGTTCATGTCTATTATTAAAAAAATTGGGGTTGTTGAGTGATTCTGACAGTATTACTTTTCAAATGTTTTTCACTTTCAATCAACAGAGGGGGTAAATTTGTTTAGCATACTCTTATTTAATCAGCCAAGACAATTGATTTTAACTTATTTATCTTTAGGCCTTTAAACATTTTCACATTTTCCGGCCTATAAGTCGATACTTTATTATTTGAAAGTCAGGTCTTTGTCTTATACTCTGAGTTATGTCATTGAAAGTTTATATAAGTTACGTTCGTAACTACAGATAATAAAATTAATTATAACATGGATGTGCTTTCAATTATAATACAACAAGCATGGACTGTTTATTCAGCTGTGTCAATTGATAACAGAATATAGCAGTGATTTGTTCAGAAGTAAAATCACAAACATGTTATCATTGGTAATACAATTTCACTTTTGTCGGTAATATGGAATATCATACAACAACACCATTACTGGTGTCAAATACGAAGCCAAGATATTGACCTGGCCTTGTCTTATACTAAGAATCGACTTATATATGGATGAAGGATGGAAAATTTACAAAATTGGTGAATTCCACTTATACTCCGAATTAACGTATAGGCAGGAAAATATGGTATATGCATGAATTTGTTTTCACAAGTTTACTATTGTCAGTTATCAGGTGAATGATAGATCAACTTGTGCCTCTTGCTGCAAAGTTTATTTACGATGGACTAATCTCTTGCTACCTAGCACTTGTCCAAGAGACAATCTGATTAAAATCCGGTCTTTAAAAGCATCAATAGCTTATCCATGGCTATTGTGTATTTGTTTCTTGCCGAATAAAACTTAAGTCCGTTTGATGTACCCACATGCTCCCATAGAGTGAAGAATTGTGAGTATGATACAATTCCCGTGCAACTTGTTTGTCCCAGCTATGTTGTGTGCAAAACAAGCACAGCTAGCTTATCTTTTTTAAGTATGTGATCAGACATGTGCCAAGCACCAGAGATAATTTACCTGTCTCTGTGTTTTCCAACCTCAATTGCTATCTATCAACTACAATAATCATATCTAACGTTATCGTCCATTTTTTATTCCAAAATATGTACATGGTAACCTTTTCCTTCCAGTTTCAATTCCTTCAGGGACTTGGGCTTACTTTGTCTTTTGTTTGTTTGATTAGGATTTGTTATGTAACTTTAACAATTTTTCAGTCATATTGCTACGATGTCTGCAATGAGGCAGTTTATATTGATGTCTAGCACTTACATAGTTAATGGTACATTTTACGCTATAGTTTCCTGAATCTATCGAGATCACATGTTACATACAAATACGTGATTTCTATGTGACATTATAAATATTTTAATTTATTTACTATATTAAGGAATAATGTCATCACAGTGTGTGGGAAAGTGTGGCTGCAAGAATCTTCCAGGGACACTCATCCAGACTTTATTATATGCTTCAAATGTACAAAAGAAATCATTGTACATTTTAAAAATCGTTGGTCAGCATAAAGCTTAAATCTTGCAGACTCCAGTCACACTTATAAGATATGGAAGAAACTTCATTCTTCTTTTTCCCATAAATGTCCAGCTTCTCTGTTATAAAAAATAAGTGGTCTTCTTACCAGAATACCACTCCCAGCACATTGCTAAAACCCATTACGGAAATACATCAACCATTTTGCAACATGTCAGAGCATCCACCTCAGATGTAGGAGGCCATGTGTTTAATTCCCAGCCGAGTCATACCAAAGACTTCTTTTTAAAAATGTTACTAACAGCTGCCTCGCATGGCACTCAGCATTAAGAGGTTAGGACTGGTCAGCACGGTGTCAGGATAATTTGACTGGGTGAAACATGATGCAACATTATGTCCCAGTGCTATACATCACTATAAACTGATACACTGATACACTGCAGACATTATAGCAATGTGACCTAGAACTGTTAAAGCTTTATTAAAATCCAAATCACACACACACACACACACATACTCATTCTGTGTCGCTGCCTCCCTTTGAGAGGAGATGCAGCACTATCATACAGTCAAAAATAGTGTCACACCCTTCAGCCACACCTTCCTTAGTGATGCATCAGTTGATGACCCTGAATCCACTTATCATCACAATAAGGCCTCATGATATGGGGATAGGGTTTCCCTCTCTCTACTACCTCAATCATGAATATTGGAAGTTCAACCAGCGGGCTTTGACTAGGATAGGGGATATAATCAGTATTCCCCACTTTACTATTATCTCATCAAAGTACATGAGCTAATGCTGTGATCTACCATTGAAATATCAATGCCTGATTAAAGTGTTGACATATATAAGTCATCAATCAGAACCAATCTGAGAGCAAGGTTCCTGAAGATAATGGAAACTTGGAAAAGTTTTGGAATTTAAAAACTAAATTTCAAGGGCCTTGAAAAGTAATGGACATTGTCAAAATCTTGCAAAATTAGTCTAGTAAACAACATTTCTTAAAACTTTGTATTCTTAGAGTAAAAGGATTGGTTACTGTCAAGGTCATATTAGGAGTATGTGGTTTTAAGATGTAACATAATCATGTAACCATCTAATCCATTATTTTCTGTAATTAATTGTACTGAAGTTAAATTTAATAGAGATCTTTCGATAGAGATTTTTCAGTTTGGGCTTTTTACCTTAGACACTGAAAAGTATTTAATTATTATCAGATGAGTCTAAAGTTTATTTTTTGGATTCTAAATGATTAATTTGTCTTCTTGGGAAATATGTGAATTCTCATAAAGAATTCTTTGAGAAAGACATTTCTTGAAATGATATTCAGAATTCTAACACTGCAGTGTTATTTCATGTGATTCTACAAGGAACTGTAGACAATGTGCAGTACTATACAGTTTTACAGTATACGTCATTGCCTTCCATCTTGTTTTTTCATAGGGAATTGAACTTGAATTCAATTAGAACAATTCATTATTAGGACTTATTGAATTTACTTTGTGGATTATTTCATTTTTACATTTTTTTCCAGGGAAATAAATTATTCTTTAAATTTTTACTAAGCTTATTGTTTTCACTCTATCTTTGTTACTATTTATTAGAGCCTAAACAACTAACTCAGTTCGCATCTCTCTAGCTTTTGCCTCTTCTCTCCCACACCGTTTTACAGTGTGAGACTTAACACAGAAAACAAGACACGGTGCTCAGCTAGACCTTTGAGCAGATTATCACTAACACAACACCGCCACCACCGATAACATTGATATCAATGATGTCAACACAGCCGGAATTTGAATTTTCCAACTCTGTTAACACAGACACATTAACCCCTAGCGACGAGTTTACGGGGCATGAGATAATAGCCTTCTTCCATGGTCTGTAGCATTAAGGTCATGCATGATAGACTAAAATGGGTGGTATTATAGAAAGGTAGACAGATTTAGCTCTACAATGATACCAAATAATTTGGACTTTTCTTCTCTTACAGTTCCAGTATCTTCTGTACAGCTAAAAGATGGAAATGGTCAACAGCTTGTTACACCAGTACCTGTTATTGATGGATCCAATACAGATTTTCGATGTGATACATCCCCTAATGGAAGCCGACCACGTGCCTTGTTTAATTGGTACAAAAGGTCAGAGAACCAGTCCCCAATACTAATCCAGGATCAGTCTGTTTCCACACCAGGCCCAAAACCAGAGGTTGATTTGTCCATGAACATATCGTACAGTACACTTACATTGATGGGTAACAGATCTTAACAGAATATGTATATATACTGTGAAGCACGGGATGAAACCAACAGAGGAAATTTTGTGAAGTCAACAGAGGCTCGGATTAATATTGTGTGTTGGTACATCTATTGAAATTGTATGTTAGTAGCAGGGTAAAACTACAAGAACTTGTATCATTGCTTATTTACCAATAAATGGGATATTTCATTGTTACAAGTTTGGATATTACATTGTGGCAAGGAAGGTATTTACTTTAAGCTTGTCAGATATCTATACAAATCTCAAACACTTCTATATTGTTTTTAGTTTTTACTGGTAATTAAAATTGTCATGTTAGGGAACTTGACCATAACCTTGCCATATTGTTTGTGTTCCATTTGCATATATGCTCTAAATTATTATTATTATAATTTTCTTCTAGATACCTTTTATGAACAAAAGTACTGTTAAAATATGTGTTAGAAATTATATAGGTGTGGTAAACACCAGCAAGAGAGCTGGTTTGTCACGGTGATAAAAAAATTGAAAGGAGACATTATTAGATAATAATTGCACATTTTTTGGTCGTTTTAGGAAATAAGAATAGTTATGGACACTTTTCTGAATCGATTGTCATAATTGTTGTGAAGTTTTCAGTGAAATAACTTTTGGACCCCTGAGTTGTGGCCGTCTCAATGTTGTTACTATTTCTCATTTTCATCTTGATACTGATAGACTTTTTTGTACAGCTTTTCTGGTAAACACATTTTAATTAAATGTTTGATCAAGTTCAAATGTGCCTGAAGTGATTTTACATGAGTGGACTTTACAGTGTTTTATGTTGTTTTAGTACTAGGTGACATTATATTTCAAGATTAAAGATTTTGATGTTTGTAAAATGTTTTCCAGCATGATATGCAGATAGAATACATTTTTTTAAAAACCAAGTTTGTTTATATATCTGAGAAACACATGTTCCTTTGACAATATTCCCTGGTATTGACTTTTTAAAATTATAATGGCTTGTGTTTTACAGTGGTTGAAATATATACTAATTAGGTGTTTTGACAAAGTTGATCATTTGAGTGCATTTTAGCAGTAATAATTGAGATCAGTTCATCGACATCAGGTTCTTGGTTCATAGTCCATGAACTAGATATTGGTACTGATTATTTTGAAAAAGTTCAGTCTCCAACAAGAAAAGAGTTTAAAAATGACATGTTAGTGTTTCTCGAGGACATTTTAGATAATTTCAGTAGTTAACATATCTTTTTGAATAAGAAGAGGAAAACGTTTTTGATTACTTCAATTCTTTTCATGCAGTAGGGATTGTTGTTTTTTAAAAAACCTGGATTGTGTATGTATCTGAGGAATACCTATTACTCTATATAATTGTATATACCCTGGTTAAGGTCCCTTACAACAATTTCAGTTCAATATGGGTTTGAATACAACCTGCATATTTGACATTTAGAAAATTCAAACTGAGACAGATAAGAACAAAGCTGAGAAAGAATGATAAGGAAAAAACAGTAATGTTTTGTAATTCCTCTTAATTTCTTGGCGAGTTGTGCATAGTTCCTTGTTAGGATTATTGTTTTTAGGAATGTAAATACAAATGAAATCTGATCTTTCAGATTCACCAGTTGTCAAGCTTCTTCCCAGTGCATATGCTTTTAACATTACAGAAGGGTCGCCATAATTTGTATTATGTAATGTGACTGATGATCTCCCAATGCCTAATTAATGTATCTGTTTGTGAAGATATACTTGTGTATTTTGTTTCTAATTTAGGGAACATATGCAGGTGATAACATAGGTGAATGTGTGAAAACCAACAAGTTATGTTTAGTATAAAAAACAAGAGTCGTGGCTCCTTTGAGGAATCATGTTTTAATGAGAGTTAATACAAAATAATTTTGATTTTTCAGATCCTCCAGTGGTCCAGATTTACCCCAACACATCTGTTTTTAACGTTACCGAAGGCATATCGAAATTTATATTTATATGTAACGTGACTGATGCCAACCCGATGCCAGATGATTATAGCTGGTTCCATGGAAGCAATGTTATACAAGGTCAAACCAGGTCATCTTATGAACTATTGAATGTACAGAAATCTCAAGATGGTGTATATCATTGTATGGCAAGGAATAATTATGGAACTGGAAACTCAAGCACAATGTATCTTAATGTACAGTGTAAGTACGGTATACATGATTTGATTTGATAGTCCTTATATACATGGATTCTTAATGTGCAGTAAGTATACATCATTTGATTTGATATTCCTTATGTACAAGGTTTCTTCATGTAAAGTAATTGATTTGATATTCATTATATACCATGCTTCTTAATGTAAAGCAAGTATACATAATTTGATTTGATATTCATTATTTACCATGCTTCTTAATGTAAAGTAAGTATACTTTATTTGATTTCATAAGTAAGTATCTCTCTCTCTCTCTCTATCCAATTTTTCGTCTTAGTTCCCTTGGTCAGGGGTCCGACGTTTTCTGGCAGTCAGCAAGCCCAGTCTCCAGGCAACATGGTTTTGAGGATCGATTTTGGTCATCTTCCATGTCTCGCGGTCATGATTGATTGTTTGCTTCCAAGTTTTCTTGGGTCGGCCAGCTTTCCTTCGGCTTTCCACCTCCACATTTCTACACCTGTTAATCCAAGCATTACTTCTCTCTACATGGCTGAACCAGCGTAACCGGTTGGCCCATAGGAGTTCCTCAGTCTTTGGCAGGTGCAGCTTTTCCAGTAGGGTATCTGACCTGATATGCTGGGTCTGGACTGGCTTGGCATTACGGTACAAATCCATCTGATCATGGCTCTGTCATTGCGTTGTAGACGGGCGAGTGAGGACTGAGTGAGTGCCCAACACTCACTGCCATATAGCATCATGTTCCTAACACAGCTGCTATACACCTTTCCCCTGGTGGTGTGGGGGACAACTCTTGATGTTAGTACAGGTAATAGTTCACGAAACTTACCCCATGCTGACTTTACCCTTATGGTTGAACTGAGTTCACATCCACCTCCAGCACTCAACATATCACCCAGGTAGCAGAAGGAGTCTACTACCTCCAGAGTGTAATCATCCACTTTCACCTCATTGTAAGGTCGGCCCTCAAGTGGGCGTGCCTGCCCCAGACACCTCTTACACTTGTAGTTGGGGTCTGGTACCAGTTTTCCACACAAGCCACTACACGTTTTGTGCACCCAAAGGTCACATAGGCTGCATTGTATGGTATTGGACCTGACACCATTCCTGCACACAGCACATGGGTACTGACTGGAATCTTTCAATGGTTGTAATTCTGAGCCACTGACCATCACTTTTGTCTTTGACAAATTCACTCTCAATCCTTTGGCCTCCATACCACTTTTCCACATTTTCAACTTCTCCAGTAATAGTTCCATAGTCTCTGCTATGATGGCCAGATCATCTGCATACAGTAACTCCCATGGGCATCCTGTCCGGAACTCTCTGGAGAGGGCTTCAAGGATAATGATGAATAGCAGGGGGCTGAGGACCGATCCCTGATGGACTCCGACTTTTACACTGAATTTATAACTGTATGTGTCATTCATCCGTACTCTGCTCCTGGCATTAGTGTACATGCATTTTACCAAACGGATGAGCCATTCCTCTACTTGAAGTTTCCGCATTGCCTACCATAGCACATCCCTGGGAATCCTGTCGAAAGCTTTCTCCAAGTCCACAAATGCCATGTAGAGTCTTCTGTCTGCACCTACATACTTCTCCTGCATCTGATGCAAAATGAATATCGCATCAGTTGTGCCCCTTCCAGGTATGAATCCAAATTGCATTTCATTGATGTCAACTTGCTGTCTGATGATACTGTCTGCCACTCGCTCAATAACCTTCATTGCTTGCTCCAAAAGTTTCAGGCCTCTGTAGTTGCCTCTAAGCCGGGCGTCACCTTTGCCCTTATAGCAGTTGATGATATAGCTCTCTCCCCAGCTCTCTGGCACATGCTCTTCTCTTATGATGGCATTTGCTTGGTCTGACATGATCTGACTGCCCTCATTTCCCGCTGCTTTCATCATTTCTGCCACAATAGTAGAAGGTCCTGCTGCCTTACCATTTTTTATTTTCTTTAATGCCTTTTCTATCATGTCTGGGCTGATTTCTATTGGTGGGCCTTGCACCAGTTGTTCTTTTGTTAGGTGGTCAGGGTTCCAAGAAAATTCAATATTGAGCAGTGATTCGTAGTGTTGTTGCCAGGCCCTATGTTTGGCTGTATCATCTAAAGAAAGCTGACCCTCATCATCTATTATGCATTTTTCACCTAGGACATCCTGATTTTCCCACCTCATCTGTTTTGCAATCTTGAATATATCACTACCTTTAGGGTCAATGTGGCTGAACTTGGCTGTAGCGGCAGCTTGCTTGGCTAAGAAAACAACTTTTTTAGCAGCATTTTTCACCTGTGTATACTCCTCTCTGCTGCCACCCTTCTTCCAGGCCTTGTAGCATCTCCTCTTTCTCTGTATTGTGATGTTGACTTCTTCATCCCACCACCAAGTCTCTTTCCTCCATATGCGCTTCTTTGTATGGCCACAAACACTGTTAGCACTACTCAGCAGACCTTCTTTGAACTGACGCCAGCATTCCTTTACACCAGCTGCCTGATAGTCCCTTATGGTTTCAACAAAAGCCTCTTGAAATTTCTTCTGCACTTCCTGGTCCTTCAGCTTCCAGGTTCTGACTTTGGGTTGAAATTTACGGCGTGCTTCAGGGCATATCATTACCAGGAAATCACATACTAGAAGCCTGTGCTGTGTTGCACATTCCTCTCCTGGGATGACCTTGATATTCTTTACTCGTGGAAGATCCCTCCTTTTCAGTAGGATGTAGTCCACTTGTGTTTTAGCCCCTCCAGAATCATATGTAATTAAGTGGTTGTCTTTCTTCAAGAACCAGGAGTTGCCGACCACTAAGCTGTTGGCCATTGCAAACTCCAGGATCCTCTCACCTTCTGTATTTCGGGCTCCAAAACCATATCCACCATGTACCTCTTCCTAGCCAGCAGCAGCCTTGCCTATATGTCCATTCCAGTCACCACAGGGAATGAGGAATTCTTTTCCTGGCACTTTGGAGACCACCTCCCTCAGTTGTTCATAGAAGGTGTCCTTTTCTGCATCACTGAGGCCGATTTGTGGAGCATAGATAGATAGGACTGTGAGGACAGAGCTACCTGCTATCAGTTTGACTAGGATGATTCTGTCTGATATGCGTTGAACTTCAAATACTTTGTCAATCCATTTCTCTGCTAGAAGAATTCCAACACCTGCTGTGCCTTGCTTATTACCAGACCAAAA
Source organism: Unio delphinus (assembly GCA_029339505.1). Taxonomy (NCBI): domain Eukaryota; kingdom Metazoa; phylum Mollusca; class Bivalvia; order Unionida; family Unionidae; genus Unio; species Unio delphinus. The sequence continues at coordinate 2,860,102 of JAQISU010000331.1, forward strand.
GAACTTGTATTGAGAGTCTTTACCTTGGATGATGCGAGCTGAACCTCCTCTCCACCTTGTCTCTTGTAGGCAACACAGGTCAATATTCCTGCGAGACATTGTCTCAACTACTTCTTCTGCCCTTCCTCTCATGGTACCAACATTGAGAGTGGCAAATCTAATCCTCTGTTGTGGGTTTTCACTGGATGAAGATCTGGCCAGCCCACGTCTGGCCCTACCATTAATGACACCGAAGACGCTAGTGCCTTTGGTCCCGCTGCTGTTCGACTTATTGCTGACTGTCATGTATTTCTGGAGCAAGGTTTTTATGGCTGGATGCCCTTCCTATCACTAACTCAGACACTTCCAGCAGTTCGAGATCTCTGTGGTTGATGTGGCCGGTGGGTGTTTAACACCTCATACGCCCTTTGCCGCAGTAGAGAGCAGTGCTACTCAGTAAAGTGCCATGCCTAAACATCTGGCATCCCGTGTAACCCCTGGGAGGGACTATTTGTGAGGGATAGCTCCCTGGGTACCAGAGCATGTCCGCACACTGACAGGTCGTGCATACCCTAGACTTTAAGGGGTTCCCACCCCGAGCACACAACTGCATTACTGCATCGGCTACTACTGACCACGAGGTCAGGTTCCCCAGGGAGGCAGGACAAGGACCAGTGTTGTGTACTTGCAGCAGCAACCTATACCAGCCCGTACTGGTATTCCAATTATTCCAATATATATGATATAATTTTATGTTCATGAGAGGGTTCTTCCTCCACCACTAATACTAGCTACTATATGTAGCCTGACTTGTACAGGAAATGGTGTTAAACCCTACAACAACAACAACAACAACCACCTATGGCTGACCAGCAAATTTAGTAGCCCATGAAAGTGAACAGTCATGGAATAAAGGCGTATGATGTATAAGAGCCCAAATAGCAAAAATGTCAGCATAGCTCTCAAGTGTCCCATTGTTCACATTGTTGTCCCGTATTTTGGACTTGAATACGGGTGTGCATTTTTCTTGTTAACAGTACCTTTCATAATAAAAATATTTAATATTTCCTTGCAATTTTCTGTTAAGAGAGGGTTGCATTCTGATAGAAATGTAATGCATGTTCATGTATAGAGTTCTAAAACATGGTTGGTTCATTTGAAATTTTGGTTACTTTGTCCATGACTGCAGACCCTCCCAATTTTAGCGTGAATTTCATGATCTCAGCAGTTCATGGATTCATAACGCATGCAAAATAATCCTGAATTCCCCAATTCTCAATATTTTAAATATTTAATAAAATAACAGATTTCCCATTAAGTGCTATTTGTGATATCGGCAGTTACCGAAACGGTCCAATACTGCTGGCCGCGATATTAGTGGAACTGTAGCTAATTGGTACAGTTGGCCTGGTAAAAAGCATTTTAGCTTATTTTTATCTTTTTGTTTAAGAGTAGTTTTACAAATGCTTTTGAGAGAAACTTTGGCCTAACCGGAATTTTGTCTACGCATTTACTGCGAATACGGATTTGAATTACCATTTGGCATTGCATCTTAAAAATGTAAATGATCAGTGTGAAATATACCAAAACTTGGCAGTGCATACAGCCATCAAACACCGATATACATTATGCTTTTTGCACACAGTGTGCCACAAATTTTAGCATTTGGCATGGTTGCAGAGACAATGTGATTAAGCACATTGGTAGCAAAAAGCACATTGATGTTAGGAAAATTAGGGCATTCGGAACAGATTTCATCTCTGGAATATTTTCTGCCATTGACAGAAGACCTGCAAGCTCTAGCATTGTCATAGCTGGCAACTGTCCTGATTTTTCCGTATTTTGGACATGAATACGGATGTACATTTATTTTGACAAAAAATATGTTTTTTAGTTTATAAAATACTTCTAATGAAGACCAAAAGGAATGAAAAATATTCAGAATTTTCTACAGGAAAGACAATAAAAGAGAACTGGAAGGAAAATTGTGCCATCTTGTTTAGATTTGGGAACCATTGAGTTTAGGAGAAAACATTACATCTTGCAAATTATGTAATGTGATTTCATTTAAGACCAGTAAATGTTATGGAGGCGCCAATGACGTACAAGAGCATGAAAAAACTAAATAACAGCAGCTGTTTTATCATCAGCAACTCACTTAGAACTTACGACACATAAATACCAGATAGAACTTTGATATAATTGTTTCACAATTTGGTTTATTAAATTTCTTTTAGAAATAAATCTTCCTCGTTCAGGTACTTGTGTTGCTGGCAATTTACTTTGCACATGTTTTCCAGACAGTAAAATTACAAAGGATTGCTCATGTGGTAGAATAAAATCAGTCCAATAAGAAAATCAGACAGAATTCAGATCCACAATTAAAGCTGGTAGATTGGAATTGATAATGATTGAAGAAAATAAAACAAGGTGTGGAAAAGGCTCCTATAAACAGCTTGTTTTGGAGTGTGTGTTACACTTTCGCACCTTTTGAATGGGAGCCTGAATGGTTGTTGTTGTAGGGTTTAACGCTATTTTAAGCACAAGATAGGCAATATATGGCGGCCAGTATTAATGGTGGAGGAAGAACCCGGGAAAACCCCCAGAAAGAACCTCCGATCCACGAGACGCTACTGACAAGCTTTCTCACATACCCACATTGGCCGAATCTGTGACTCCAATCCACACTGACAGAGGTGAGATAGCATTGATCCTTAACGGAGAGTGCTTTAGACCACTCGGCCACTTGGGGTTCATACTGTATTGATGTGCAATATTAAATAATAAAGTAAGGTAATGTCCTACTTTACTAATGGTTGTTAATCTTGTTAATGGTTACATATGCATTAAGTTTTAAAAATCAGTATTTGTCCCTGAAATATCAGTATTGTTGTCATAAGCAGTCAGTATTTTTGTACGCAAGGTTTGGCAGATATGGGTCAGATAACTCTACTCATAAAAACAGCCAATACTAATTTTTTTTGTACTCATGCTTTTTTCCATCCACCTTATGGTATATCAGTTTTATAAAACTGTTCTGATTTCATTCTTATACAGTAGCTTCAAAACATCAGTTGGTATCAATGAGTTAGAGACTATACTTTCTATTGCATCATATTATATCATTTTCTGTCTTTTTGTGCTCACAAATTTGCCGTAATTTATTACATTCCATTTCTAAAGTTACTCCGTACTTAATGTATCGATATATTAAGAATCTATGACTGAAAACTTCTTTGATAAATCGAAATGATAAAAAATGATACAGTGATCAAAGTTTATATCCCAGTCATTTGGTAGTTTAATATCATTGCTAGAGACTTTCATAAACACCCGCAAAATATTATTAGGCTTGATCTGACTTTTTGACGTTATATACCACAGTTTTTTTAATATAAAAGAAATTTTCTCTGTACAGGTTGTGCTTTTGAATTAGTTCTTTGAACTGTTTGGCACATGAATTGAATCAGATAATTTCTGTCTTTTATAGGCTTTACATTCAACTTATTCTTAAATTTCACCGCTCCAGTGTCCTAGTGGTTACAGCGTCCGCCGCGGAAGCAGGAGGCCATGGGTTTGATCCCTGGCTGAGTCATTCCAGAGACTTACAAAAATGGTACTAACAGCTGCCTCACTAGGCTCTCAGCATTAAGAGATTAGTGTTAGGACTGGTCGGCCTGGTGGGACATCAGGATACATGTTGAACTATAGTTGAACTATACCCAGCATGATGCCGCAGTACTAGATATCACTATAAACTGCCTCACTGCAGACATTGTAGCGATGACGGAAATGTTGTTAAACCTAGGTTAAAAATTCTAATTATGCACACATAAATTTCATTTGACATGGGCAATGTTGCAAGATTTTTATTTCATGACAATGAATACTATTTTGATTTGATATAACCACAAAATACTAGAGCAAGATGAATTTTAAAAATATATTTGCATTTCCTCTTTATAATACGTGGCTGCCAAGGGTCTTGTTTTTCCCGTATTTGTCCAGTATTTTGGACCTGATTATGGGTGTATGTTTGTCTTATTAAAATTCCAGTTTTTAATTAAAAAAATTGAATTAAGAAATTTCTTGCAATTTTCTTTTTAGAATGGGCATTCTGTTTCATCCTGGTCAAATGTATTGCATATATATATATATATATATATATATATATATATATATATATATATAAGAATAGAGTTGCAAACTATGATTGGGTTTTGGGATTCAAAATCTATGCTTTCATGCCCGTCATTATGTTCACGAGGACATTTCTAGTCAAAGGAGGTTTGGAGGGGCTGGTTCTGTTCTGTGTGTACGCAGTTGGTTGATGAGGACAACCTTTGCACAGAATGTTCGTTTGCGTATGGGACAGGGAATGAGTGGGACATCTCCAGGAGGGTTGATGGCACGAGCTTTTCTGGCTTGCCTCTTCAGCAGCTGCTGTCTGCTATCTTGAACCACCTTATTGGATTACCCAAACAGTAATTTAATACAAAACAGTATGTCTTTAGTATGTTAAAAAATGTCAATTTTCTAATATTCAGCTTCTAAATTATGTTGAAAAGAAAAGCAGAAAATTCAGAATTTCTCCAGGAAAGAAAAGAAAACAGAACTGGAAGTATAATTTTACCATCTTGTTTAGATTTGTGAAACAGTCTAGTAAAAGAAAAAACTTTTGAGTTTTGCAAATTGTGTAATGTGATTTCACTATTGGGCATGGGGCACCCATGATATAAAACAACATGAAAATGCTAATAAACATCAGCTTGCTGCTTCATCCTCATCAATTCAGTCTGAGCTTACAATGTACATAAGTACCATAGAGAACCTTGTTGTAGTTCAATCAAATTTCAGTTTAATAAATTTCTTTTAGAAATGTACTTTTCTTTTTTATTTACTAGTGTTGCTGGTGATTTATTTCACACAAGTTTTTCAGATGGTAAAATTGCCAGATGAGGAGTGTCATTGTTTGAAACCTGGCAGAGTCATACCAAAGGCTTATAAAAATGTTATTAATTTAATAGCTGCCTCACTTGACATTCAGCATAAAGAGGTTAGTGTTATGACTGGTTAGCCTGGTGCCAGGATAATGTGACTTGAGGGGACATGGTGCCCTATATATGCGGCATGATACCCAGTGTTTGACATCACTATAAAATGACATACTGCCGACATCGTAGCGATATGACTGAAAATTATTTAAAGATCACTCACTGAATCAGTAAAATTAATTAAATATTCACAGCACTATTCAAAATACAACCTTTACTAGTTCAGCCTGTCTGTTGTATGTGTGGCCCAACTATACATATCCTAATTGTCTCATGAAGAGTGCCATGTCTCATGAAGAAGAGTGTCATATCTCATTATGAAGAGTGTCTAGTTTCATGATGAAGAGTGTCATGTCTCATGAAGAAAAAAATCATGGAGATGAGGAGGTATTGTGCTGAGTATGTATTAGATATACATTCATGCATACCTGCTGATGGTAAATCTTGAGCAGAGTGCTAATGTTTAAAAAAAATTGGACACTTTATTTAATGGATTATCGATTTTGTTCCTGTCTTTTATGTTATAGAGTACAGGATCAGATATGGGGCAGTTCATTTCGATATGAATTTAACTCGTTATTGTTGTTATGGAGGAAAAGAACTGAAATTGTTTTGATTTAGAACAAAATGTAACAATTAACATTTGGATATTTGTCCAATGTTTTCCCTATTTTTTATTGAAAGGATCCAAAATATTTTGTAATTGATAATACAGATAATGGAGGTTCCAAATAACCAGTCTTACTTAATACATGTATATTGAACAAATCCACAACAAAATATTTCATTTTATTTGTTTCTGAAATGTTAATACAAAATGACAAAGTTCAGAACACTTTGTAGCTATGTTGAACCCTCCTTCTCCCCTTTAAATTGCTAGAGAGAACATGCACAGGTGTCTTCTCACCATTATGGTCATATATTCAAACCACTGATATAATAAGGAGTAATAAAAAATTAAAACTCCATGTTTAAGGGATCAGTTCAAAATTGTTCTAATGGCAATTTGTTTAAAAAAATTCCTGGTACTCCAATCATTTATAAATATTTACAATGTACAATTTTGCTAAGTCCAACGTACAAATTAAATGGTAATGTTTATATTGGTTGTGACAGGAGTTACACTGAGATCATGTTCTTTCATTAATGACCAGTAATTGCTAATTGGAATAGGGATTAAGCTTGGACTGGATACGAAGAATACCAGTATAATAGTAGCAGGTAAGTATTAAATAATTTGAATTAGTTACAGGCCTCTGAACTTTGAATAGAACAACTTTAACATGAGTGCACTCAACACACTCATGCAAATTATGGAATTAAATTTGTGATATGTTACATTTTTGACACACAATGAAAATATATACATTTCAGAGACTGTGTATTGTTAAAGCTATATAAACAAATCATGCTTGATTTTATTTCTAGATGGTCCTACAATATCCCTTATTGATTACACTGAAGTAGAAGAGGGAGAAAATGTCAGCATAGGATGTAATGTGACAGCTAATCCCCAGCCAGACATTGTGTGGAGCAGAAATGGGACAGTAATATTACCTTCATCTGATACCTTCAGGATTCCCTACATTTCAAGGCTTAATGAGGGAAACTATACCTGTACAGCCAGCAATGTTTTATATCCAACAGGGCAAGCACCTGTTTTTCAAATGGCAATAGATACAGTCAGGATCAGTGTGTTGTGTAAGTATATCAGGAGCAAAAAGGGTGAAAAGACCGAAATTAATTCAGACAAAATCAGAAAATAAACCGAAACTAAAAAATGACAGTTTCGCTTTCAATCGAAGTTTCCATTTGCCAACTAACACTGTTGCAAAATCGAAAAAAAAAATTGCCTCAATTGTCGTGGGTTTCTTAGCTGCTACGGTTGTAACCGAATATTTTATCAAGTTTGATACGATATATTGATATAGGGTCATGCAAATTTATCGTTACAAATCCATGTGGAATTCATTGAGCGTGACTAAAGAAATTTCTAAAGAAATTATAATCCATATCTCCACTGCACCAGGTCTGGTGAATATATCGTAGCATATGAGTGGCAACAACATTAAACACAGCAAGAATATTACAGTTATCTCGGATCACTTTTGGCATTTGTGTATATCGCTGAGTAACATAAAATTGCATCAGTATTTTTATGTCTATCTCTGGAAAATATTCTGGCAGGGTGTGCTTGTTTATCTAACATCACATCATCATATACGACTAATTTAATAATACTTCCATCAATAAATGCAACACTCAGTGCTTCTTCAATATCAGTGATAAATTCAATAACATCTTCGTCGAATATCGATTTTGCTCTCGCGTTAAAATCCTTTAACATCTCGTAACATCGCTGATCATCTGCAAATGGCGCTACTAAATACAATTTATTCCATTTTAACCATATCATTATTACATTAAGTAACAACTGCGTCTTGCCCCTTCCAGATGGTCCAATTATAATCATGCGAATAGAATTTGGTAGCGCTGCATGATGCTTAACTGGTTCTCGTGTTTGTGTCGCTGAAAAATCAATTTCATGTTATTATTAATAAATTGTGAATCTATATTGTGTTAATTGTAAGACGCATACTAGCACAAACGACTTGACAACAATTATAACAAGCAATAGCAGATCAGCACTTGCTGGTAAGTGTGTACAATGCGGTACAAAACAATTTAGATTTGTTTCTATGAAATCGGAAAACGATTTTAAACAAAATGAGGAGGTGATATTGCAGCAAAATTGACAAAACTCTCCGAGACTCCATGGGCAAAATATTCAGGAGAAAAACACCTTCCAGGGTATAGTTATTGTGGTCATGGAACCAGACTCGACATCAGACTTGATAGCCAAGACCAACCCCGACTCGGCGAATATCCAATGTCACTGTGAGATATTTGTACGAGCCAGGTGAACTTGAAGGTGGTAAGAAAAAGACCTACTGATCCTATTTGGAGTGTTACTACAAACAAAATATCTAACATAACAAGATCCACGGGTAGACCTGCAATCTATAGATTAGATTCAACTGCTCTTCAGCGTGGATTTACACGTGAACAATTACAGGTGATACCCAAGGTTACACAATTACCGCCGCTTGGTCTTAATTAACTAGCACTTCTGAGTCTTTTACACCCAAGACACGTCAACATCACACTATCTCTAGTATGACCATGACTATTATCCTTTCTGTCTGCAGTAAATTAGTGAGGATCTTTATCCGAATACTGCCAATGCATTATAGAATTAAAGCTCACACAGTGATTATTCCGTTCTTGTTTCAGTGTAATTATAAATTCAGCATCAATATCAAATTCTCGTTTATTTTTTTTATCCTGTTGTTTATAACCAGCGAGTCTTTTTCTTATTATATCATCGCTGACAATATCACTGATTATGGTGTCATTAGCATCTAGAACAACTCTTCGAAGTTGATTTATTCTTCGAACTCTGGGCACTGCGAGATGAACTAAATTCAACCACTTGATGCGATCATCTACGATCCAAACAATCATATTTGATATAGTCAATCCCTGCGATGAATGTATTGTCATTGCATATCCTAGCGTCCACGGAGATTTATCAGCATGCAATGCACCTTCGACAACACTGATATCAACCAACAAAATATTATTTAACATGAGAATCTGCTTCTCAGTCTGTCCTGGAATATCAACTTCAATATTCTGTCTTTGTGAACCTGTAGGCCTATAACACAATTTTTCTTTATGTGTTTGAAACTACCGCACTTGAAGTGTGTATCTGACTATCTTTCTACTTGCCACAATCAAATCGTTTGGACTTCACGCTTCCCAAAAATCATTTAATGGGGTTTCTGAAATTATTTCACACGCTTTTTCACACTGGATTTTATCCGGTTCTAATCCGATTAATTTCTTGAACTCACTTAATTCTGGATCACGAGATCTATGATCAGTGTTAATTTCTTCATAATAATCTACAAAATTCTTCAGCCAATCATGCGGAGACAACCTGACAAATGGTGGTGATTGTTCATGATCACACATTATCAAAGCTGTATTTTTCAGTAACAATCACCCGTGAAACATTTTTAATATATCTAATGACACTGTGTATATCTCATCCCAAATAAAGATTTCAGGAATAGATTTCTCGCCCATTCGATCAGGAGTCCATGTGTCACCTTTCCATCGAAAGAAACTGTGATAAGTGCAAGCATTAACTCCTCGCTGTTTCATCTCTCTTGCAAGTCTGTGTGTTGGTGTTAGCACAATCATGGTTGATTTCCCTCAAAATAATTCGATCACTCGTGTTGTTTTTCCAGACCCACCACATCCGTTTAAGTAAATGGTTTTATATCTACATATTAGATTGGATAATCATATGCTCCACCCTGGGTGAATTTACCAATTATTCTTCTACTAACATCTTTTGCATGTTTATTTCTGACCTCAAAGATCTCCTTGGATGCTTTATCAATATTTTATTCGTCGAGATCCGGAAATGTGTCTTTGTAATCGTTAATTATACTATCAAGACTATCGGATTGTGGTAACCAAATTTTAGTCAGTGCATGATATGATATATTTGCCTCGGAGACAGTCAGCGATATCAGTATTTTATAATCGATCATATACCGTAATAACACTATTGGTACCCAAAGTTTTTGAGATATGTCTACGAAACCAAACATAACAGCATGGATGAAGTCCTTGGGCAAACAAGAATGATACCACACGAGCGATTGTGTAAAGCCCATTAATCGCAACTCGTGTCATTGAGTGGGTGGGATGCCCAAATCACTTAAAATACCCAGCGTACTCACCATACCCGAGAAAACTCCCTGAATAACCCGGAACCGTATCAACCGAAAAAACATTTTCGGGATCATATTTGGTATTCTATAATCCACCGGGTCCGTAATCTACACAACTGGCTTGAATATCTAAGAGATATTCAGCGCGTGTTGGTTTCCACAGATTTTTTTTTTCTTCGCTAAATGAGCTGCAACTGACGGGATTGTAAAACAGTTTGTTAGTAATTCCTTGTTATTATCCGTTGAAAAATTCCGAGCTAGCTTTCTCATCGCATCATGAAGAGATTCAGTATGATATATTTCACAGTTAGGTCTTACAAATTGGTGAAATTTACACTCTTCGTCTTCAAAACTCTGAAATAACCGCACTGACACAGGATCGTTTATACTTTCCGCGTGAATAGAATCAAACAAATCCCCACCCCCCAAGTTCTCTGGAGAGAACTCTACATGTAGATAATTTATGGTTCTAACCCAAGGAAATGTTGTTACTGCGTTAAACCACACTTGTGCATTATGATCAACGATCTTGATTGGAGATCCCCTTGATTTATATTTTGATTCGTACAATACTTCTCCTGTTATCGTCGCTATGGTTATTGGGAATTTTAATATTTTTTTTCTAACGCAGCTACATTTGGAATTGTTGCCCCATTATCCCTAACTGTTAGTGCCCATTCATTTATATTTTTTATGTCTTAGATCTGTCAATTGTTTTCCACGTAACGCATTTGTAAAATGCTTTATTATCCGTTCGGCTACACAATTTATTCTTGACTGTGACAATTTCATAGATTTTAATTTCTCAACACTTGGTTTGTCATTTAACTGATAAATCCCATAAACAACCGCTGTCACAGGATAAGCTCTCTTATAATACGGTTTATCAATTCCAGTCACCACTCTTGGTTTGGAATCCTGACCCACGGTGAGTCTTTTTATTTATCAAGATTGGATCAAATTTATCACGAATAATCCAATTACCTGTTTCTGAACGGATACTGAATATCACTCTGAAAAAATACTTTCTATGGTCAAATTGCGATATTATTCCTGTTGTCCTTTGGTCGTTCATGGTTTCATCAACACTACCATCAATTCGAAATGTTGACCAACAATGAAATGCTCCGTCGTGCTTAAATTCGTTAAACTCTTCATGGATCTTGCCTATCATGCTTCTATCAGTTATTAGACCTTTATTTGGTGCATCTACGGAGACTCTATCGAGATTGAATTTAACATTTTTCCAGGTTTTGAATTTGGATAATCTATCAAACTCCTTCATATTATAATTAAAACAAGTATTTAAATAAAGTATTTATATATAATGAACACTGTAAATGGATTATGACAGGATTAGTAACCGTTTGTAACAAATGCAGAAACGAATTCTGTGGATATCATTCACATAGTGTGCGATGAGGAAGCTTAGGTCCATTACATTGTATACGATGTGGTGTTGGAGTATGAGAAAAGACACAGCTGTGCCTTCAATGTGGTGGTAAACGATACAGGGAACTTAAGCGCTATTATGATAAGAGAAAAAGTGACTCTGTCCCTGACAGCGTCAATGACAAAATGATAATAACACCTGAAGACTACATTGATAGATTCTCAATAAATAATAATTAAACCAAATAATTAATTAGACAAATAATATATATATATATATAAATACATATATATATATATATATATATATATATATATATATATATATATATATATATATATATATATATATATATATATATATATATATATATATATATATATGAATCAGGAATTTGAACCACACCCCACGATCATCATTTATGCATTTATGAAGCATCACGTGATGGTGTAGTCTGAAACCGCAAGCTGAAAAAACCAGTAGGGGTTGTTGATAATTGGGGATATCATAGATTTAATGCTGGAGAGAAAAGTATATTAATCATAGATTTATCTTCAAAGTGTTTATGGGAAAAATCCCAGATGGTCTTGTGATTGACCATATTAATTGTATGAAAAAACTGATAATTCTTTAATTAATTTACGAGCTATCAGTCAAAGTGAGAATATATTTAGAAAACCGGTACTTCTAAAACAGTTGAAAAGAGACCTGTAAAATCAATAACAGAAACTGGTGAAGAAAGAATATTAAAATCAATAAATGAAACCGGCAAGTATTTTGATATTTGCCAACCTTCGGTTCGACGTGTTGCAGAGAGAATAGAAAACTCCGGAAATAAAATTCAATTTATATACATCTGAATTCCATTTTTGTTACATGCGAGATAACTCTTTAATAATGTGTGTATAACCCTTTTACCTTTAGTAATGTGTGTATAGCTCTATTACCGAAGGTAAATAACTCTTTTGTAATGTGTGTATAATCCTGTTGAATGTCATCGATAAGAGTTATCTATGTTGTAACGGAAATACCTCTATGATCTCATGGGAATAATCACATATTATCTTTAATTCGCTCTCTGATCTATTTTTTTATTATTCTGTCAGAGAACGAGTCAAACAAATAAGTATTTACAACAGCAGTATTCTGCTTTGAATACTTCTGTCAGGTATTTTACTTTGTTTAGATTCTGTCATAATCACAATTAAGTAAAAGCGAAACTACAAATAACAAACTCTTAATTTTGATTTCCGTGTGTAAATTAGCTTTAGTACATAGCAGGGTTTATTACTGGGGCTCCAAGCCATGATCAAAGTTCAACTGAAAACCACTCTTCGTCACACTGTCGTACGGTGTGAATGTGTGTTTTACATTCTCTCTGAACGATTTTTATGATGGAGAGTGGTTTCAGTTGAATGTAGAGAAGGGTCCCGTATGTGTTGTATTGTCCCATACAATCATTTATTATATCATCATAGTTACGGAAAATGTGCCGTTCTATATATAATTGTACATTATACATCATTCATCAACATCAAACCACGCCTTATTGGAAATCGCTAGACTGTTGTTGACAGGCTAGGTAGTCTGATGGGTCATCATCACGACTTATATACCTTAATTAAGATTAAATATAAGCTTAAAACGGGTCAAAATGAACCCCCAATTTTTTGGGATATTTATATATTAGATATATAAATATGTTGCATAATAAATTACGAAAATATAAATGATATAATTTCTGCAATTACGGATTTGAAAAATCAAGAAATAAATATAATAGACAAATTAGATTGTGATAAGATATTTTTCTAATTTTCAATATCTTGAACACGTATCTTTAAGTAACAAATATGTGTTGCCATTCCAATACGGATTCATTAAAAATACTACAACAAGCCATTAACGAATTATTAGCATATAACAGTGATGTAAATAAATTAATTTCGCTATTTACCACAGTAGAAAAGATTAGGTCTGACCTTAGTAGACAGTATGAAGTTAAGAAAACGATAAATTCCAGAATTAAACAATTAAGAGTGCTGATTAATCACAGCAACACAATGCCATGAAGTTAAAAACGAAATATACTAACACTCTACCAGGAGGTTCAATTGTGGTAATTGATCTTGCATAAAAATAGCTCTGAAGTTTTTCTTAATTTTTTAGCAGCATCGAGTAAACCAAAATTTGACAATGGTGCTAATATACTGTACCCGGTCGTCTCAGGCCGTTTCCGTTGTACCATGAATACGGAATTCCTGGTAGTCTTAGACCCTTTCCAGCTACTGATCGTCTCTTTTTTTTGTATCCGCTTTCAGTCGCCTTCTTTAGTGTCATCCCATCGGCAGTACCAAGAGCTTCGAGAGCTGCTGCTTTCACGACCGCAGGGGCGGTGGCGGCAATTAGCTCTGGTAACGCAGCGAGAAGTGGAAATACACCACCTGATTTTATCATGTCTTTTGCAATAGACGCAGAGAGAGTGACCTGGACACCTTTATTATCTTTGCTAGCATCATTGAAATGCTTAATCTGACGAGCTGTCAGTGATAGTTTATTCTGATAACCAGACATTTGATTGTGTTTTAACGATATTGTAGTTCCACATTTTTTAGCTGAATCCGATTGCAACTTTTTAATCTGACCAGGAGTCAGAGTAACACTAACATGACCATATGACATTTTATTTAATACGAGATTGATCTAATTATCTACATGTTTTTGGACTACTACATGTTTTCTATTGGTGCATCAACTATACTCATTCATCCACCAACACCTTCGAGTAGCATTGATTTGTCACTGAGAATAACAGAAATTGCTTTGTAATCACCACCACCTGCAGGAGGATTGGTTACACGAGTGTCGAAGTATACGTGAATGACGGATTGTCTAGTTAAGTCAAGATGTTCCAATAAGTAATAAATCGGATATTGGTTTCTAAAATCTAACTGTGATATTTGCAGACCGGTATCTAAATTTTGATCACGTTCCATAAATGTCAGAAAATGATACGAGCGTGCTATTTGATTTTGTTCGTAATTAAGTAAAATATTCACAGATGGTTCCTGTTGACCGTTTATTCTTAATGAGATTTGGTTAACACCCAATTGATCCAATATCATATGGCTGTGCATTTGAGAATTTAATTTCGCAACATTTTGGAATGCAATAAATATATGTCGAGGCGCAGAAATTACCCTGTTTGATGTAACATGCCATGAAAAATCTCCATTGATGCAATCCTGCAGACTATCTGTTGTTTTTGTTAGCCATGACGGTAATTATTTACCACCTACACTCATAAATGATAGTAATTTTTTATTTGCGACGAGTGATGGAGTAATTGTTGTCATCCATAGTGTAAGTTTTGTTATATTTACTTTACCAGCAGGAACAATGAGCATGTCGCCAGAATGCATCATGATCGTCACCTTTTCACACGAAGACAACTGTGTGTTTAGCTCCAAAGATAACTTTTCTAACATTTCTACAAAATCCAAATATATGAGACAGTGGAATCGCACATGAAAATAATCTATGTACTCCCCACAACATTGATACACGTGTTGCAAACCCAAAGTTGTAATTAGGATTACTGTTAATAATCATATTCTCGGCATCAACATTAGCAGTATTAGCAAGATTTCTCGGTTGTCTTATAATATACTGATTATGATCAGCATTATTAGTAGTATCCTTAGCGAACATCGTAGATGGTTCAGCCGTTCTTGTATAATCATCTGAATATCTCGCTAACCGCACCATTGTTGTAGCGATATCAACATTATTCTGAATAGATTCAATAGCTCTATTATCAATCATATATGTAGCGCTACTAAATAATGCCATAATACCATTATTGACGAAACCAGCTTGGATATTTGCGTCATATGGTGTATTAGCTTTAAATATTTGTTGCAAATTTTCCTTCTACTTCAATAAAGGCTCCAGCGATAATATTTACAGTATCATGAACCTGAATTTCAATTCTGCCTCATTCATTTGGTTGTATTGCGTTAGACGGAAAAAAACTGATAATTATTTAGAGAATCATCTTTGCGCACTGGAGCATCCATATCCAATGCTGGGTTGGGTGAAGATTTGAACATTTTATTATATATATTTCTCTATCTAAATCGCGATCTCGATGACTTTGTCAGGCCACTTCTTGCTATCATATTTGCAGTAATATTCCCTGAGCATCAAATCCTTCATTTATTTGCTATGCTGTTTTTTTTATCCACCGCACTGTTTATTATTTTGCTAACACTTGCAGGCATACTCTCCGTAGGCGTTATTTTCCCGGTGGTGGTTTTTTCGTCGTCGAATCAGCGTGATTAGTTTCCTGTTGGCCGCGAAAAATGCTTTACCAGCAACATCACCAACAGCACTAATACGCTTATCACGAATAACATCAATAGCTTTCATCGACAATTGTTTTGTGATTGGTGCTATTTATGGAGCCATCCTTGTAAATAACCCTTGAACAACATCACCGAGACAATCTCCATAATAAATCTTATAAACAGGCAATCGTGAATTTACTACGTAGGTCATGGATGGTTTGTTGTGTTTATAGTGTATATCATCTCATCTAATTATTATTTATCTAATTGCATGACTAATTGTCACAGACAATCAATCACTGGTGATATTAGTCACTCTGGTAATCATCAACGAGTTCATCGATAAATTTTCCATATACACCAATATCCATGATACCACCATCACATTTTCGTTGGCAGATATCATCGACTTCATTAATTATTTCCGGTGAGTTATTTCCGGCTCATTTACCCCTCATGAGAATTTCTAATCGTGCTATGTCGTCTAGAATATTATTATGACAAGTAGCATTACCACTTCCATGGGATCCAGAATGAGAAAATCCCTCACCAGTTGAGCCTTGCGCATCGTCATCTTCTTCTTGATCAGATGGTATATAATACGAGTTGAGGATCTTGTTTTTTTTTTGGTCTCCGTGTTTGTCTCCGTGTTGGTATTTGACGCTTTAATCCTTGTCTTTGACGATCTTCTCTTTGTTGTATATCATAATCAGCATTTCCATCTCGATAATTTATATAACCCAATTCTTTTGTATTTATATGACCAATCCCCTTGTTCCATTTATATATCCAATCAACCCATTAAAAATGTTCAAATTACAGCTGCTTAGATAATCTTTAGAGCACCATGATTAGAGCACACGACCCAGCTGCTCTGGGCTATCCATTCGATCCAGAATCAAACACAACATTTGTTCTCTGTGCTACATTTCACTGACGGACTCCAGTCCAACATACCTATCTGGCCTCACCCATGTGTATACACCAGCAAGATTCTTACGCTCCTCTTCTGACAATTGTATACTCATTATTTCCACTATGAAAACAAAATCATAAGGACAAAGTTCTTTTGAATACCAGGGCCTGGCAATGTTTAACGAAGTGCCCATTGAAATGAAAAGAAATGAACTTACGAATAGCATTGATAACTGTTAATAGAATGAGAAAAGAGAAAATTGTGTAATAGACTATAACAATATCTTTATACAAGAGACCCATAATAAATTTTCAAATGAATTAAAAACATTTGGTGAGGATAAACTAGATAGGATTATAATTATAAATGCTTTTAATGGGGAAGATACAATATAGGGGATAGCAACCTTAATAAAAGTATTTTTAAAATAACAGGATTAGTCTGAGAACAAAAATATATAAAAGAATTTTCTTTTGCAGGAAGTATGATACATTATAGTTGATGAAATGCACTTCATAAATGTATACTTCCCAGCAGCAGCAGAGAGGGTGAACCCTACAACTTTTTAGTGGCGTCTGTTTGTCAAACAAAGACCTCCTTCAAAACCGAAAAAAATGTGAAAAAGCAGACTTAAGGCTTCTGACCAACCGAGACGCATATTTATTGTCACACCCTCATCCTCTGCTACAAAATAAATCACATCATATAACAATAATGGTAGGAAAATCGTTAAGAACTAGATTAGCTCGAGAAAGACTAGCAGCGATTAATAAATTATACCCATGAGAGATACTTTTAGACAAAAATTACAAGTGCTGCAATGATCTCAAGTTGATTTTGTAGAGGGCACAGAACAATTATTCAAATCTATTACTGCAACTACTAAAGTGGTTATATATGGAAAAGAAGGAGAAGAGGAAAAAAGGAGTTTTTCCTGAACTTGAAAAAATCACGGAGAGAACCAGAGAAACATCTAGACTTTTACAAAATCTTCCTCCTGCAATACCTCATCTGGCAAGACCTCAGTCTGGTCCGAAAAAAGTCAAGAAATAGGCGAAGAATTACATAATAAATTTACTGAGGTGGCTTTAACAGTAATCGATAAAAGTGATCCAAAAGGACTAACAGCTCTTGTTGTTACGACTTATGAAAATAAAAGGAAAATGTTGAAACCGAAATATAAGGAATATATTAGAAATATATAACAGTGGGCTGGTGTATTTTATAAAATTAAAACTTAAGCAAGTAAAGTTGATACAAAAAAATGTATATAGGATATCTTGATATGGTAAGTAAAGTATATGATCAATATGAAGAATTAAAACAGCAAGAAATAGAAAAACAAAACCAGAGAAAACAGAAAAAGAAAAGACTTAAAACCTCCAAGCAAGAGCTTTCTCCACCTCAAGAATAAAAAATAACTCGTTAATGGTTATCACAGTGATTAATTATGACCATGATTAGATATAACGATAATTAATAAGATGATCATACACTATCACCATAATAAACCAACCATGGCCTACGTAGTAAACTCACGATTACCCGTTTACAGAAAGATTTATAAAGATGGTATTGGTGATGTTATTCAAGGGTTATTTGCAAGGATGGCTCCAAAAATAGCACCAATCACAAAACAATTATAGATGAAAGCTATTAATGTTATTGGTGAATACGCTCCTGGTGCTATTAGTAATATTGCTAGTAAGACGTTTGCTGCAGCCAAAGAAAGACTAACATGATTAATGTGACAAAACCACCATCAGTAAAATTACCATCAACAGAAATTATGCCCACGAATGTCAGTAAAATAATAAACCAAGACGCAGATCAAAACTAGCAGCCTTGACGAATCAAGGATCTGATGCACAGGGAAATATTACTGCAAATTTAATCGCAGGAAGTGGTTTGAGATCACGATTTAGATAGAAAAATATATAATAAAATGTTCAAATGTTCACCTCACTCAGCATTTGATATAGACGCACCAGTTCTCAAAGATGAAAGTGTAAGCGATTATCAGTTTTATTCTTATAATGGAGTACAGCTAAATAGTCAATCAACAATTGAACTTCAAGTTCAGGATACAAGTAGATATTTTTTACCTGCTGAAGCATTTATTGAAGTATAAGGAGAACTCGTAACAAATGTTGCAGCTAATACACAATATGACAAATGTCAAAGTTGGTTTTGTCAATAACGGTATTATGGCGTTGTTTAGTAGTATAGAGATGGAATCTATTCAGAAAGATATTGATGTTGTTACAACAATGATAGGGTTAGCAAGATATTATGATTATTATACAAGATCTGCTGGTCCATCTATAATGTTTTCTAAGGATATTACTGAGCACGCTGAAAATGTTCAGAATGTCAAATTACAGACACCACAAGCTACTGCATCTGATCCAAAATCAGATGGATATGAAGCTGGACTATTTGCTGCTTTTCATATTATGAAAGATGTCAGTGCTACTTTCAATTAGGGTTTGCAACATGTGTATCAATGTTACAAGGAGTGCGTAGATTATTTTCATATGCAATTCCACTGTCTCATATATTTGGATTTTGCAGAAATGTACGAAAGGTTATCTTTGGAGTGAAACACATTAGTCCTCGTGCGAAAATTTGATGATAATGATGCAATCTGGCATGGTGCTGGTGTTGCTGATGGTAAAATAAATGTAACAAATCTTTCACTGTGGATACCAGTAATGACTCCATCGATCTCTGCAGAGGAAAATTACTATCGTTTATGGATATAGGTGGTAAATTATTGTTATCTTGGTTAACAACAACCACACATAGCATTCAGAGTACTATTAACGGTATATTTTCATGGCACATGGCATCACAGCAAGGTGTTTATGCGCCTCGACATATATTTGTTGCATTATGGGATATTACGCTATTAAATTCTCAGGAGCGGAATCATATGATATTTGATCAACTGGGTGTTTCTGAAGTCTCGTGAAGGATAAATGGCCAACAAGAACCATACCAAGATATTTTACTTTATTAGGAACAAAACCAATTAGCACGCGCATATCATCGTTTGCTGACATTTATGGGACGTGATCTGAATGTAGATACTGGTCTGCAAATATCACAATTAGATTTTAGAAATCGATATCCAATTTATTATTTTTCGCTGGAACATCTTAATTTAACCAGACAGACTATTGTTGATATACACTTTTGAGCGCGTGTAACTCTTCCGGTTTCTCTAGCCCGACATCCCTAATTACAGAGCAATTGCCGTCATACTCAGGAACAAATTGATGTTACTCAAAGGTGTTGGTGGATGAATGAGAGTAGTTAATGCACCAGTTGAAAACATGAAACACAATTATATCCCTCGTATTATTATAAATGTCGTATAGTCACGTTAGTGTTAATCTGATTCCTGGTCAGATTAAAAGTTGCAATTGGATTCAGCTAAAATAATGAGGGACTACGATATCGTTAAAACACAATCAGATCACTGGTGGTCAGAATAAACTATCACTGATAGCGCATCAGATTAAGCATTTCAATGATGCAAAAAAGATAATAAAACTCTCTTTGCGGGTGCTATCAAAGACATAATTAAATCAGGTGGTATATTTCCACGTCTCGTCGCCATACCATCAATAATTGCCGCCGCCTCCCATGCAGTCGCGATAGCTGCTGCGTTATGAGCAGTTGAAACAGCGGCAGGAACGCCACTAAAGAAAGGAAGAGAACAAGATATGAAAAAAGGGAAACGGCTTAAGGTTATTTGGGACTCCGTGTTCATGTATAGTAGAAAAGGCTTGAGATTACCAGGGACGGTTTAGTGAAACCGCTGTCAAATTTTGATTTACTTATTACTGTTAAAAAATTAAGAATAAAAATCTTAAAGGTGTTTTTTATGCGATATCAATTACCTTCCACACCCAACAACATTGAAACCGATATTATTAATCTCGAGAACAGCACCGGACCTGGAACTCACTGGGTCGCATACACGATTGATTCGCGTGGAATTATTGATTTTGATTCTTACAGGTTAGAGCTTTCTAAAAAATGTATGTGTTTTAAACACCAATTGAAACTTCCAATCTTGGTATTCAACGCCACCAACACGGACAATAACCGACCCACCAATAAGCGGCCAACAAAGTAATTAATGTCCTTGAAGTTATATCAAAATCAACCAAACCACCCCATAAAACCATGCACGAATACATGAGTAATCACTTTTTAGAGAGATCCTACAAATATAATGATTGATATGTATGGGAGATCCCTCTCTACAAATAAACCCATCGGTGAATTATCGGCAACTAAAGATATAATTTTTTTCATTAAGGATGAAATATCCAAACTATTAAATCTTAAAAGTGTGGATCCAAACAAAATAGTCATATTTCAAGACAGAGGAAATTAAAAACGAGTAATCTTCCCTCGAACGATATTATACTTAAAACTAATGGAGTTACAAAAAATTCATAGCGGTGTTTGATTCCAGTGGTACAATTAAACCAAAAGTTCTTTTTTCAACTGAGCAAGATAATATTCACTCACTTGTACAAAAATCCGGTGATACAATGATAGGCACCCTCGACATGAACTTAAATAAAATAGCATCACTTGGTGATCCAACATCTGAAACCAACGCGATAACAAAATGCTATGTAGATACAATAAATAATAGACTATCAACGTTGCGAACCGAGTATGATTCTTATGTGTCCGTGCCTTTTGCAAATCTCCATAGAAATTTTAGAAAAATTGATGAAACCATGGATAATTTCTTTGGAAAACCACTAAATATCCCCATGAAATTTTCTGTAATTAAGACATCATTTGACATGATTAAACAAACGCATTAGAATAGTGTTAGAGATTTTCGTGCTATCGCTGAAAAGCTTGATGAAATTAAAATACCGCATAACGACAATATTAATACAGTGTACTCGATACAACATGGGTCTTTCACTGGACACATCAAAATAAAAAATTTTCAATTACTGCCGACGTCCGGGGTATCTATATATTAACCCTAATTTCGCAGTTACAGTTTAGTATATTATGAAGTTCATCTACGGGCATTGGTAGCGTCAATGCAATCATAGATAAAGGGTCCACCGAAACATTTAGTCTAACCCCTAATATTGGTGATTTAATGTCGGTGTCAATCACATGGTATGTAGAATTTGAAATTGATTTACGTAGATAGTATAATGAATGTCCAACAATATCGATACGATCAAGTGTGTGAATTGCAGACGAAACTAAAAAGTCTCATTGACGTGTATCAAGTATTAATAAAATATCACTGGAGTATTACCCGTGTTGATATAATCCTGTATTCGGTTTCAGCTGTTATTGCTGGAGCGGGTATATTACTATCAGTAACAATGATTACACCTGTAGCCGTCACAATTTGTGTTTCAGCGGCAACAACAATTACAGGGATTGATAATATATTTGCAAAAAAATTATCCAACTGTATTCAGAATAAACTACATGATTATATAATTAAATTACATATCGCTCATGCCGCATATTCCCAATTTTCTTCACTGAGATCGTTCAGCCTCGACGATACAATAATATCCAATGATGAGTTCTCGGCAATGATTAAGATCTATAATACAGCGATATCAGAATTAGAAAATCATAATAATATATTTGATGGAATCAAGGGAGCTACTGCAACAGACAAATAGCCTTAAATACAACCCTGCCAAAGACAGCCATGATCTACATAATCTCAACTAACCCTGAATTGAGCGTGAACTTTCCAATGGCATTTCCGGTAAACAAATCGCTTTTGCAAAAATTACGAGTATATTACAGCTGGCCAAATAATTCTCTAGTGTTGGCAAGTAAAATGATGAAGATGGAAATCCCGAATGGATTATTGTTTATATACCGTCTGGTAAATATCAAATCGAACAAATCAATAATGAATTCCAGCGTCGAATAAAATCCATTACAGGAAAAGAATCAAAAACTGCTATAAAAGTCCACAAACCAACATTATCAGCTGCCATCGAGATAAACTCGACTGGCTATGTTGTAGATATTCATCAGTCATCGATCAGAACAGTGCTAGGATGGCCTGAACTTCCACCTTATGAAAGACCAAACCTAAATGATTTTACCACATATGTGACAATTTTTATAACACAACCAGAGTACAGAAAAACATTGTTATGATTATTTTTTTAAATTATTGATTATGGTATTTCGTTCAGATTTTGTAAATAAATTATTCGAGTACGACACACAAATAACGAATTTCTCCTGAGAGGAGTATTTTAAATTTCTTTCAGACAATTTTACTCCTGAACTCACTCGCATATTTGATAAATTAAGGAATTTAATTGCGAGTATTACACAGCATTATTATGATGACCTAAAACAACAGATTATTGAAACAATTCAGCATTATATCAGATCATATATGATATGGAGTATATTAATAGAGAAATTCGTGACTTCGTAATCCATGAAGAGTATTATAAATGCTACGGAATCAGAAAACCTTTGTATTATATATTTCTCACTTATTTCAAAATAATCGAACAGCAGTTTCCGACATTTGTAATACCAGCACTGAAAACCGATAAACCAAAGAAAACACTCCACGATCTTATCAACGAGAACTCTACTAAAATACTCGCTGCAAGGTGAAAAATAACAATTCAGGATAATATTCTCAGGTACAATAATGACCTAGACGGGGTGGAAGACACGTATCAAGTGGAAATGAAAATATATACTCGGTGATCGCAGTAAATCTAGTACCGGTATGTGATGTACATGTAATTGATGGAAGCTATCAAATATATCTCAAAAAATCAAATCAAGCCCAGCAGGGATACATTTTATACTTGTTTACACCACTGGTTCTACCCAGATATTTAATCGTGCAAGAACCAGGTGTCACCCACCTATATGCAGTGTCATAATAATGTATTAACGAGAATAAATTTTAAACTCTCTGACCAATCTGATAACTTAATTGACCTGGAGAGGGCGATTTTACAAATAAGACTCTATGTGAAATTTTTAATGTGATTTCATCAGGGTACAAAAAAGTGATGAAATTAAGATACACGATTTTTTTGTCAGCATTAATAAAATTAAGCATTTATGATTTTATTATTCTATCATTGATATAACTTTAAATTAATTTTTTATACACAAATAAACAGTTGCATGATGAGTGGTTATCATTCACAGAGTCCCTTTAATTGGCGTTGTGTCTTTCATTGGGTCCCTTTTTTCTTTTCATGGTAAACTGTTTTCTGAAAATTGTCGTTGACCCTATGACTGTTTCTTTCGGCTGACATTTTTCTAGTGTGTGTGTGAGGGGGATGGGGGGACCTCACTGTGACATCGAGCTGTTTGCATCCACACTACTGTTTGTTTTAGGGGCGCCCATAGACATTATCTCCAGCGAATTTTCTAAGCGAAACAAAAGGATAGAATATTCAGAAGATTGTCTAGGCATTTCGATTTCATGCACACCTCCCCATGATCGAATCGTAGGGGGGTACGTGCAAAACGCACCAACCACGTTATTCGAACGTGATGGGAGATGTACATGAAACGCTTTCGGGCTGGCGCACCCGCTTTATATATATAAAATAAAAAAATATCAGTACCGTCTGTAATTTACCCGTTACGAGACTCGAACTACTAACTCTCTGCATGAGAATCAGCTGCATAACTGATTACTTTTCTATTTTTTGGGGACACCAGACAAATGTCTCCCCCATTTGAAAAAAACTAAAAAAGTTGTTTTTTTATGTTTGTGTGTGTTCCCCCTGATTTGTTGTTCTGTTTTTTTTTTTATATCATTTTTCCATTTATTTTCTAATCATATATTTTTCCCATCAGGATTATCTTTTCCCTAGTGTTTTCTGTCAGGTGTTTTTCTATAAGATTTGATTTTTTCCACCTACTCTTTGGTTTTTTCTCCTGAGTCATTATTCCAGTTGACTTTGGCTAGGGGTCTCCTATATCCGGTGTTTGCTATTTTGTGTTCTTGCTATATGTGTGCTGCTATATGCATATACACTGTATATTATATATTGCTTCTGTGTTCGGATAGCCTTTTCTATTTCAAATTTCCCAGTTTTTCTAACAGTGATTTAGACCTTTAATCAGATCATCACTTTTCTTTCTTATTAAATTATTTTGATTTTATCTCAATTTTGAATTTTCAGCAAAGAAGATGTATTAATTTTATTGGGTTTTGGTTCATTATGCAAGAGACTTCCCCATTGACTTAATGTTTTTCTTTTCTGTATTTCCTGATTCTTTCTTTGTTCTTTTATTTAATTTTCTTTGAATTTGACTGATTGCGAGATAGGTTCTGTACATATTTTTATTTGTTTGTACATTCCCTTTCTTGGGTAAGGTCGTTTCTAATTATTTATGATTTACTTAATCTCTTATAAATGTTCCATAAATATTTTATTTCCCTTTAAGCAGGGCTTTCTGTGTAGTTCGGGAGCTACACAGATTTAGATATGTACGATTGCGTGTTTGTTAAAGAGTTCTCGCAAGCAACTTTTACCTGTTACTTTCCATGCATGCTTTTTTTCCTACTCTGAATTCTTCTGTGTTGTGTTCGTATTTGTGTTTTCCATGCATTATTTTCCTATAATTGGTCTTTTTCTAGACTCGTTCACAGGCCTGCGCACTTCGCCTAGCGCCATATGATATAGCCATGTGAAATTCTTTGTCTGTACTTTCCCTTTAGAGGTTCCCTCTCCCGCTTGTATTTCCTATATTATTTTTTATGTTCTCTATTACAATTGTTTGGCCGCACGCCTTCATAGTTTCTACAATAAATTCTTTTATATTGTATATAATATTTTTACTAAAATTTAAAAGAACTTGTATTTCCTTGTATGGTTGCTTAGTTTCAATTTTCATAGATAACTCCACTCTTTTGACCCTATTCTTTTCACACTCTACCATAGGGTTTCTTTTTGTGTGTAAAACTATGAATTTTACACAGTGGACATTTTGGTGATACTTGGATCATATGCCGTCTCACTGCCATCTCTCCCGTGAACCATACATCATGCATGTATTTGAAGCAGAGGCTTTGTATTTTCAAGGATCCTAATTTTACCCAGTTTCCCCTGACCCTGTCCCATTTGATATGTATGTGTTCTTGTTCCACTTTGCTTTTAATCTTATTTATTGTGTTGTCTGCAAGCCATTTATTTGTCGTTATTGTATCTATAGTTGTGTTCTAATATGTCAAAGGCTTTTTCCTGATCAGATAGTACCATAGCACGTTTTAGAACATTAATGTTAATGTTATTATATACTATCGTTCTAATGCTTAGGGTATTATTTTGAATATCCCTGCCTTTTGCCCCACATATCTGATTTATATTTATAATCCTATATAATCCTTTGTTAACCATTTGTGCTAAAATTTTGCTAATTATTTTATAATTTATGTTGAAGAGGGAGATGGGCCTCCAATTTTTTTACATCTTCCTTATCCCCTTTCCCTTTATAAATGATTTTTATGATTCCTTCCCTCATACTTTGTGTCATAAGTTTATTCCCTAGTGCAATGTTATTAAACATCCATTCTTGTACTGGCGACAGCTCTCCTCAGATTTTTTATATATATAGAATTCAGATGAGAGCCCATCCCTGCCTGGTGATTTTTTTTTCCCTAAGTTTTCTATCGATTCAAGAATTTCTTCTTGTGTTATAAAATCCTTGCATAGTTTGTAATGTTCTTCAGTTATTGTCTCACATTCTGTCTCTTGTAAGTAATCATCAATTTGTATGTCACTTATGTTTGTGAGGTATAAAGTTTCTCATAGTATTCCTATATGTAATTAAACATTTTATTTTTGTCATTTGTTAATCCCTCCCCTTCGATTTTTAATGTTTCTAGGGTTCCCCCCTCCCCGTTCTTAATTCTTCCCTTTCATATAGCCCTTCTGCATTTATGCATAATTTTGTGAATTTTCTCGCTTTTATTTCCCTCCCTTTATTTTCTTCCCTTTTTATTTTTCCAATCATTTTACTAATGTTTTGTTTTGTGATTTACATGTTTTCATTAGATTTTCCAATGCTTCTTTTACCAATCCTCAATTTGGCATTTTGTATTGCCATTGTTTTGAATCTCTCTTAAATTATCCCATTATTTTATAATATCCAAATTTCTTTTATCTTTGAATTTCTCTATTTCCTCTTTTATTTCCCTCCCAAAATCAATATTCTTTATTATTTTGTTATTTATCTTCCATTGTCCCCTCCACCATTTTATCCTATCTATTATTCCTATTTCAATATATATTAGTTTATGATCGGATAGTTTGTAGTTAGAAATCCCTGCTTTTATATATTTTATAGAGCCTGAAGTTGTCCCCCAGAATGTGTCTATGTTACTGCCCTTAGTATCCTTATATTCAAAAGTATATTCCCTCCTATATGTCAATCAGGTTTTGAGAAGTCATTATGTATTCCATAGTTTTCTTGAACCTTCTGTTATTCGTATTTAGTTGTCCTGTTCTGTCAATTTCATCCCCTACCTAATTAAGATACCCGCCTATTATCAAATTACCCATGGTATATGTTTCTAAGTATTTTGCTAATTCTTCCAAACATTCTTGTTTCCTATATATAGTGGTTGCAATGTACACATTGATGAAATTTATCCCACCCATTACAATGTGTATAAGTCTCCCTTTAAAAAAATTCCCTCATCTATTCTCTCCCATTTAACCCCTCTTTTATTTTTAATAACAACTGCCACTCCCCTCTTGTATCTTTCCATATAAAATGGCTAGTTGATATTACCACTCAGCCCATCTCCTCCACCCCTATCCATAACACTAAGGAAAGGTTATACCTGTCAATCAATGACAGCCCAATTAGTACATTATCTACACCAGTAATTAGATGTAGTACCAAACATGAAACAGCTCCTAAAGTCTTTGACCTAGATGACTCAGGCAATAAAATTAACACCCCTGGAGAGTGTCAGGAAATTACATGCTCCATAAATCATGGCCACAGCAGTGATGGCTTAAACCTTAATGATTTCTCCATGTGTGGACATCAAACAACAATCAGGAACTTGGAGGCCCAAATTGAAGAATTAAAACTACAGTTACATGCTGTTAAGTCAACACAGGGAAGGATTGATGAGCAAGTAAACTCATGTGAAATAGCAATTCAGACAGACTCCCAAATAACAACAATGTCAGATGCTCAGACGCAGACAATCCCAATACCAGCCAAGAGAAAATGTAACATGTATTTAAAAACTGATACCCTAAGTAAACCTGCATTGCAAACAATAGTACCCTCCACCAAGTCACGTGTCACACCTGTAGCAGCAGAAAGTGTCCACCCATAGCCCTCAGCTAAGACAAGTCTGTTACCTGCACCAATATCTGCATTTCCAAGTATTCAGATAAATGTGTCAACATCAACATCAGCTCGATCAGTTCACACAACTGAAACATCAATTTCAGTCCAACAGATGAAATCACAAGCCAAGAAAGGACTATATATAATTCCAAGGAAACTTTTTAAAACAGATGTATAGACTCTAAGAGGTGCAAAAATCAACAACATCACAGACAAAATAATGAATTCTGACCTTACCAAATATAACCATCTTATTATTTTAGTAGGTGGAAATGATGCCAGTGAGGGAAGGTCACTAAATCAAATCAGAACAGATTTTGAAAGTCTACTCTATGCTGCTAGGTATTGCAGTCCAGATACATGTAAAATAATGATATCAGGACTACCTCCACGTGTGGACACCAGGGTGAAAGTAATCAATGATCTCATAATTGACCTATATGAAGACTTCAACATACAGTACATTCCACAATACACATCTTTCTTTCTTCAGAACCAGGATGTCAATCTAAGACTCTATGACAGAGACAAAATTCATCTAAGCAGTAAAGGAACCTCTCAACTACTGAGAAATATTAACATGTATGCCCCCATTTTCAGACACTATAATGAAGAGTACTGTCTCTACTGTGGAGACACTGGGCACATGACACAAGTATGCCGTCATGGCAAACAGATTGAGTGCTTCAGATGCCATAAATATGGACACAAACAAAGTCTTTGTACAGCATTGTATTATACATACTAGGAAGCTGGCAAAGAGGAGAATGCCAATGCTTCATTTACAACAACAAATCTAAATGTACCAAGTGACACTCTTGTCTCTAACTATTCACTGCACACTACTGTAAATGCAAAAGCTAACAGATTTTCAGGGTCTGCATGTGACTTTGAAAATGCTAATACATATAACCATTTAAATACAGAAATAGGACGTCAGAATGATAAAAGTAGTATGGAGACAATCTCATTGTATGCCCCACTGCATGATAACATACATATAATCAATATGAAACTAAATTCAAAAGGTTTTAACATAGGTC
This sequence comes from Unio delphinus, assembly GCA_029339505.1. Taxonomy (NCBI): domain Eukaryota; kingdom Metazoa; phylum Mollusca; class Bivalvia; order Unionida; family Unionidae; genus Unio; species Unio delphinus. Next base: position 2,889,041 of record JAQISU010000331.1, read on the forward strand.
ACCTAAATGTACAAGGTATATTGGGAAAAATAGACCAGATTAAGTTAATGTTGTTATCTAAAGAAAATAATATACATATTTTAGGACTCACTGAAACTAAATTAAATGCTAACCACAATGATAATCTATTTCACTGTCAAGGCTACAATAAACCATTAAGCAGGGACAGAGAGACAGCGGGGGGAGGTCTTGTTGTATACATTAGAGAAGATGTAAATGCAGAAAGGTGACTTGACTTGGAGTCACATGAAATTGAGAGTGTCTGGGTGGAAATTTCTCAAAATAATGCAAAATCATTCCTAATTGGTTTCATTTATAGGCCACCTTCCTCCAAAGCAATCTGGAATGATGATTTTTTGAAACAAATGGAAAATGTTCTTGCACAGGAGAAAGAAACATATATACTTAGTGATATAAATAAGGACCTTCTCAACACTCAGATAAGGGACAACTGGATGGAATTTATTGAATCATTAGGCCTAGTCCAGATGGTAAATGAGCCCACAAGGGTAACAGAAAAATCATGCACTCTTATTGATCACATTTACACCAACCTACCAGACAATGTGGCTTGTGTTAATGTACCAAATGTTGGTCTTAGTGACCACTATCCTACTTGTTTGACAAGAAATTTTAAATGCCAGAGAAATAAGAAAAACACACACAAAACGATCACTTACAGATCGTTCAAACATTTTAGCGATGAACAGTTTCTTGATGACCTATATAAAGTTCCATGGAATATGATCCAAAATTTGGATGACATAGATGAAGCTCTGAGAGTGTGGACTGACTTATTTATGGATGTAGTCTCAAAACATGCAGCACTGAAAGTACATAGAGTAAAGAATGAAATCCAACCTAATTGGCTTACTACTGAAATACTAGATGCTATGAAAACACGAGACCAATTCGAGGCTAGGGGAAACCATGCAAAATATAAAGTATGGAGAAATAAAATAACAAGTATGATTAAAATAGCTAAAAAGTCGTATTATCAGTCATTGCTTGAAAACAAAAAGAGCAACACATTCTCCATTTATTCAATGAACTCACTGGAGGATTACACAACAATCACACAAGTAAAATTCACTCACTTCTGGTAAATGACACCATAGTCACTGATTTTTTCACCAGTATCTCCACAAAGTTAAAAGAACCAGTGATAGAAAACAACTTTAGTGAACTGAAAAAGTTCTGCAGCAGCAAAATCTCTAAGGAAGTATGTTTCTCTATCCCACCAGTATCAAAAAACTTTGTTAAAAAATGTCTCAGTGAACTTGATACCAAGAAAGCTACAGGACTTGATCAGATTGGTCCAAGATTCATTAAATCTTCTGCCTCTGCTATTTTAGATAGCATAACATTCATAATCAATTTAAGTATTGCAACCTTATCTGTCCCCAAAATATGGAAGACTGCAAAAGTAACACCTATTTACAAATCTGGATCTAAGAATGATGCTGATAACTGCCGACCAATCTCAATACTACCAAACTTGTCAAAATTGATTGAAAAACATGTCCATGACTCATTCATGTCATATTTAACCAAACACTTGCTGTTACACCCTAATCAATCAGGCTTTAGACAGAAACATTCATGTGAGACTGCCTTGATCTCCCTAACTGATAAATGGCTTCAAGCACTTGACCAAGGTAGAATAATAGGATCTGTATTTGTAGATTTCAGGAAAGCGTTTGACATAGTGGATCATGAAATCCTTTTGAAAAAAACTAAAAATCTACCAATGCGATGAAAAAACAGTTAGATGGTTTACTTCATACTTAAGTGAGAGAACACAACATGTTTATATAAATAACGTTCTGTCTGAACCTGAAACAGTTAGGTATGGAGTACCACAAGGCTCAATTCTAGGTCCATTAATATTTATTTTATTTATTAACGACCTACCACTTTTACTAAGAGACTCGATATCATCTACAGATCTCTATGCAGATGACACAACATTATCAGACATCCAAAACACAAAGCATGAACTCGAAATTTCTTTACAGAATGCATTAAACAAGCTCGAAAACTGGTGCACATGCAATGGCATGGTAGTAAATACTGGTAAAACTAAAATATTACTTATCTCAACAAGGAAAAACAGGAAAAGTCTTGATAGCAATGAACTAAGTCTGACATGGAAGGATACAAATTTGCAAATGGTCTGTCACGACAGACTACTTGGTGTTTTGGTCGATAATAATCTATCATGGACTGATCATATCAAACATAGTAAAAAGGTCAATTCAAGTTTATGGCTTCTCAGTAGGATAAGACATTTTCTCCCTGAAAGGCACAGAAAACTATTTTATAACAGTTACATACAACCATATTTAGATTACTGTAATACAGTATGGGGTAATTAAAATGATAAAAACATATCAAAGTTGGAAAATCTTCAGAAAAGAGCATTAGGCTAATATCAAACAAGAAAGAAAGCAAGGAAAATTTAGCTGATAAGTTAAAAATATTACCTATTAAAGACCGAATCTGTTTAAGAAAAGCCAAATTAATGTACAGGATATCCAATAATAGTGCTCCTGAATATTTACAATCCCTATTCCAGTATAGGCTACCTTGTAATACACCCCACCTGCGATCAGTATCTACAAAACTATAAAATTCCCAAACCAAATAAGGAATTATTCTAGAAAAGTTTCCTATACTCTGGAATTTTGCTCTGGAATAGTATTCCTCTGGAATTTTGCTCTGGAATAGTATTCCAGTTGAGATTAGAAATGCCCACTCTATTTCCATCTTCCAAACCCAATATATCCAGTGGCTTCTGAGATGCTGCTGATTTAAATAAATTCCTTGTATGAGGGCCTCAAGGTAGATTAGTTCTTAGCTAATTGTGTTACCCTCTTTAAATAAAGTCATTATGCTGTCCATTTCTCTTTCCCCTTCTGCTTTTAGATCGGTTGTCATTCCATTGTGTGTTTCCTGTACAAACAGTATGTCAAAATCTTGTATAGCTTTAAGTAAAATGATCGTTGCGATACCAATCAGCGTTACTGGTTATGCTATATTCTAATCTGACAAATGTATGTTTTGGAAACTATTATATAGCTAACCTGGAATAAATATATATACCTTAAAATAATTCAGGAATTGGTGTGACTTTTTTAAAAATATTTATTTCTGAAATCTAATCGCAGGAAACAAAGAGATGAACCCCGAATCCTGAAAAATTCTGTCAAACAAAGGTATTGTTTATTAAAGAAAATATGTTTTATCTTTAATAAAGCGAATACTCCTAATGATAATGTTTCAGGGAGATATAACTGTAAATATATATATGGACTTAATAATGGCAGAAAAATACAAACGAACCAAGAATCCTGACAAATTCAGCCAAACAAGGATATTGTTTTTTAAATATAATCACAGCAAAATTACATATGAACCATAAATCCTGAGAAATTCAGTCAAACAAAGATAATATTTCTTAAATACATCAATATTTACCCCTCCCGCTCATTAACATGATTATAAGTATATACTTAATAATCGCAGGAAAAATACAGATAAACCATAAATCCTGACACATTCAGTCAAACAAACATATTATTTCATAAATATAATCGCAGTAAAATACAAATCAACCATAAATATTGACAAATTCAGTCAAACGAAGATAATATTTCTTATACACTGTATACCATTCCCCCAATTAAATTAAGGGAGGTAACTCCAACAACCATATATCAAGATGAAGATTGAAAAGTAGTACTATACGAATGGGAGTATCAGCTAATTTGTTATGTTGAAGGTATTAAAATATCAAATTAATTATTGAACATTCTGCTACACGTCTAATTGAGGGTATGCATATATCAAAATATTTGCCAGCTTCATTCATTGATTGAAATATCTTTTCTTCACCAGTTTCTGTATTGATATATTTAATAGCTTTCACATGTTTTGAATATCCCACTGTCAGACCACGTTTGGTATTTTTACTTTGTATGATAGCATGAAGGTTCGATAAATTATTCTTTTTAGGATCTGAGTCAATGTGGTCAATCACAAATCCACGGGGGATTTCTCCATTAAACACTTTGTAAATAAATCTGTCACAATAATATCCCCCAGCACCAAATCTGAGCTAACCATGATTATTGACAAAACCCACTTGTTTTTTCAACCGACATTTTCTGACCACACCATGATGTGATGCTTTATAATTCTTGATCGTGGGATGCGGTTGAAATTTTTAGCTCATATATATATATATATATATATATATATATATATATATATATATATATATATTTATGTCTTATTGATTCTTGGTCTAGATTGTCACTTGAGGACCTTGATATACAAACCTTGGGGGTTCTTATAGTTCTTTCATTGTCTACGTTTCTTTTATCATAATACCGTTTAAGCTCTCTGTATCGCTTACAACTGCATTGGAGGCACAGTTATGTTTATTCTTGTATTCCAACATCAATATTGTTAGTTATATCGATGGCAAATCTCCTCAGTATAAATCAGATATGATTGTGCTAACACCCACACAGTCTCGCCAGAGAGATGAAAGAGAGGTGTTAATTCCTGCACTTAATCATAGCTTCTTTTGGTATCAGAGTGACGCATGGACTCCTTCGAAGATGGGAGAGAAATATAGTCCAAAAATCATTATTTGGGATATGTACAGTGTCATTGGATATATGAAAAATGTTTCTTGATTGGCTGTTACTAAAAAATACAGCTGTGATGATGTATGGAGAACCTGATCAACCACGGGTGGCACGTTTTGCCCAAATATACCCCAAAACACCCAAATACTGCCAAAATATACCCAAATACTGCCCAAATACTGTCCAGAGACAATCACGTGATACATTTACTACTAAATATATTTTCATATTCATTATCAAATTAAGTTCTGGGTCAAATTAAATATGTTAAATGACTTAAGCAACTAGAAATTCGTTCTACGAAACGTTTCGAACATCTCCAATTACCATTTTTTCAGAAATTATCGCCAGAGTCCGGGACGACATATATATGTCCCTAATTTGCATACCTAATTGCAGATGTCTATATTCTACAACAAAGTTGCTTCTTCCTTGTGGACACACCTTGAACATTTAGATATAATTAGTTATTGCCCTCGATTGTGTCCCCACAGCATGGCTCTTTGTTCGAAACATTCAAAGACTTGTGTGTTCCTTTTCCCATCCTGTAATATTTATGTGTTGTTTTATCGTTAAAAAATGTAAAACATATTTTTTAATAGAAAATATGATTTTATGATCGTTTATAGTTGCGATGGTTTTCTTAATTTGCTACTTTCTTGGATGAATCGTTCTGTGAGGTTCATGTATATACAGGTCCCTTTGTTCCCCATCTCCCAATACTTGATTACGTTATTCAATAATATTAATAACCTGTTATATGTTTTGCACTATCGCCCATTGACGTATTTATCTGTGAATAATTAAATAAGATAGTTCTTATTTCCAGTGATCGTGGCCAACGATTTTCGCAATGTATATGCTGTTATGTTTTGTCCGCTATATAGTTTCTGTGTCTGGACTAGCCTTTGTGTGGTCAATTTTTTTCTTTTATTTACACACACACACACACACACACACTGTTAAGTGATAAAATAAACAACAATGCATTGTGAAATAAATTATATAAGGTTTTAACTGCTGCATTGCTAGTTGTATGACAGATACAGCTGTACTTGGGAAAGAATTGTTATTGTAATGTATTTCGCCCTATTAATAAAATATAAAACATAACATTATTTGAATTTTAATTTGACTTTACATTTACAACTGTATATGCTGGTAATCACCTTTATAGCTTCTATTGGGGGCCCCGAGTGGCCGAGTGGTCTAAAGCGCTTTGCGTTACAAATCACTGCCTTATCACCTCTGTCTGCGTGGGTTCGAGTATAAGAATCGGCTAATGTAGTTATGTGAGAAAGCTTGCCAGTAGCTTCTCGTGGGTCAGTGGTTCTTTCTGGGGGTTTTCCCGGGTTCTTTCTCCACCAATATTACTGGCCGCCATGTATAGCCTATCGTATGATGAAAACTGGCGTTAAACCCTACAACAACTACCTTTATAGCTTCAAAAAATACCAAAGAGGCACAGTATTTGGGTGTATTTGAGAGTATTTGGGTGTATTTGAGAGTATTTGGGTATATTTAAGAGTATTTGGGTATATTTGAGAGTATTTGGGTATATTTGAGAGTATTTGGGTGTATTTGAGAGTATTTGGGTATATTTGAGAGTATTTGGGTGTATTTGAGAGTATTTGGGTATATTTGAGAGTATTTGGGTATATTTGAGAGTATTTGGGCTGTATTTGGGTACATTTGGGTGTATTTAGGCAGTATTTGGGTATATTTGGGTAAATCGTGCCGCCAGTCAACCACTGCCATTTGTCTCTCTCCGCATGATTGTTTAAAGCAATTTGGAGATTATTATGAAGAAATTAATTCTGATTATAGAGCGCTCGATCCAGAATTAAGCGAGTTCATGAAATTAATCAGATTACAATCGAATAAAATCCAATGTAAAATAGCGCATTAAATAATTTCAGAAACCTCATTAAATGATTTTTGGGAAGCGTGGAGACCAAACGATTTGATAGTGGTGATTAAAAACACACTTCAGCGACATCTATTTGAAACTCATAAAGAAAATTTTTCAGAATTGCCTGTACCATTATGTAATAGGCGAGCTGATACACGAAGACAAAATACTGATGTTGCTATTCCAGGCAAAAAGAGAGAAACAGACTCGTATTAAATGATATTGTTCTGGTTGATATTGATTTTGTCGAAGATGCATTGCGTTCTGACAAATCTCCCTGGAGGAAAATGTATACACAATGACAATACCCTCATCTCAGGCGTTAACCAACTCTGATACAGTTGTTTGGATCGTTTGTTTTTGTTTTTTATGGTTTAATGCCATTTTTTTAGCACAATATAGGCTATACATGGCGGCCAGTATTATTGGTGGAGGAAGAACCCAGACAACCCCCAGAAAGAACCACCGACCCACGAGAAGCTACTGGCAAGCTTTCTCACATAACTACATTTGCCGAATCTTAGACTCGAACACACGCAGACAGAGGTGAGATGGCAGTGGTCCATAACGGACAGCGCTTTAGACCACTCGGCCACTCGGGGCCCCTTTGTTTGGATCATAGATGATCGCATCGAGTGGTCGAATTTAGTTTATTTTGCAGTGTCACGAGTTTAAAGAATAAATCAACTTCATAGATTCATTTTAAATTCTAATGACAATATCAACAGTGAATTGTTAGCGATGATATAATAAGAAAAAAAAACTCGCTGGTTATAAACAGAGTGACAAAAAAAATAATCGCAACATTGATATTGATGTTGAATTTATAATGATGCCAAAACAACAACAGAATAATCAATGCGTGAGCTGTAATTGTATGATGTTAGGGCAGCATTCAGATAAAAATCCACAGCAGGTTACCGCAGACAGAAAAGATAGCAGTCGGGGTCAGACAAGAGAAAATGTTATGCTGACCTGTCTTGAGTGTAATAGACGCAGAGGTGCTAGTTAAGTGATCGCGATGGTAATTGTGTATTCTCGGGTATCACTTGCAATTGTTCACGTGTAAATCCACGCTGAGGAGCAGTTGAATCTAATCTATAGATTGCTTGTCTACCCGTGGATCTTGTTATGTTAGATATTTTGTCTGATGTGACACTCCAAATAGGATCAGAAGCTCTTTTTTACCACCTTCGAGCTCACCTGGTTCATATTAATATCTTAAAGTCACATTACTGAGTATTTTTTGTTTTGAAAAATCATTTCGTGCGAATATATATATATATATATATATATATATATATATATATATATATATATATATATATATATATATATATATATATATATAGTGTTATTATGTTTCATATTGATTGTTCCAGGAATTTCATTATTTAACGCAGCTATCACACCTGGTAATCTTGCAATCCATTCACAAGATCTCTTGTCTTGAATAAATTCTTTTACATCCAAATAACCTCTCAGCAAGTGTTCGAATAAATCGTTCAACAATTGTCTGATCGTGGTGTCTTGCAGTATGTTCTAGTCTGATCGTGACATTATGATGCTTTATTGTTGATAACACTGCACCCTGACATTCTTTGCCAGGACCAACCTGTAGCAGATTTGGCCACTGCAAAGGTCCTCGTCGATAAATTTGTTCAAATGCAGTAGCTACTTATGATGCTACCTTTGTCAATAATAGCTCAGCTTCCTTGTATCTACTCGCAACATCAATTACAGTTAACGCGTACTTGTAAGTCCGTCTTTTGACAGTTTCATGTGGGAGAAATAATCTATCCACCTGATGAACTTCATTTGGAACGATGACATCAAAATGTGCAAAATGAATTTGTTTAGGCGGTGGTAGATATATCTGTCATATCGCCTGTCTTGATAACCAATCTGCTTCAGTAACTTATTTGACTTTTGCTGCTTTGGCGAGTTTATTAATTGCTGATTTACGCCTCCAGTATCCTCTTCGGTGATAATAAATAGATTCCATAACAATATTTATCAGCTGATAAATTACCAGCATGGGAAGTTCCACTTCCAAGCACTAGTTTACCCTTCATCGCAGATCTTACTAACTAGTTAAGTAATGATTCCTTGAAAGATTTATTTGTAATAGAAATTAACGTGTGAATCAATTGCACATCTGCAATATGTCTATTTTGCAGATTGCTACTTTTATAAGCAACATCATGAGCATGAGAAGCCCGATCAGTTTCATTTATAGGATATTCACCTGGTCTTAGTTGGTCTTGACTGTCAAGTCGGATATCAAGTCTGGTTCCAGGGCCGCAGTAATTATATCCTGGAAGGTGTTTTTCTCCTGGGTATTTAGCCCATGGAGTCCCCGGGAGTTTTGTCAATTTTGCTGCAATATCACCTCCTCGTTTTTTTAAAAAATCATCACCTGATTTCAAAGAAATAAATCTAAATTTCTTTGTACCACATTCTGCGCACTTGCCACTGTTATTGCTTGTTGTAATTGTTGTTAAGTCATTTGTGCTAGTATGCATCTTGCATTTCATTAAATATAGGTCAATAATTTAGTTATAATAACATGAATGTAACTGATTTTTCAGCGACAAAAAACAAGAGCCTGTTAAACATCTTGCTACGCTACCAAATTTGAACAGAATGATAATAACTGGACCATCTGGAAGTGGAAAAAACGCAATGATTACCTTATCTAATAATGAGATGGATGATGTGGGATAAGCTCTATCTGCTTGCGCCATAGATGATCAACGGTGCTATGATGTGTTAAAAGATTTTAATGAAAATGCAAAGACAATAAATGAATATGGGGATGTTATTTAATTTATTACTGATATCAATAAAGCACCGAGTGTTGATTCCATTGATGCATCTATTAACAATTTAGTTGTGTATGATGATGTGATGATGGACAAACATTCAAATCCTGCTCGGATATTTTCCAGAGGCAGACATTAAAACACAGTTGTGATTTATGTAACCCATTGATATACACAAATAACAAATGTGATAAGAGATAATTTTAATATTCTTGCTGTATTTAATGGAGTTGATACACATACTAAGAAATATTCATCAGACCTGGTATTGCGGTGATATGGATTATAATCTTTTTAGAATTTTTTTTAGTCATACTCATGCAACCCCACATGGATTTATAACAATAACTTTAAATGACCCTAGATCAAGATATCGTATCGGACTTGATAAATGTTTTGGATATGTGTCTTGGTTGGTCAGAAGCCTTAGTCTGTCAGTTTTGGAAGAGGCCTTTGTTTGACAAATAGACACCTCTAAAACGTTGTAGGGTTTACCCTCTCTGCGGTTCCAGCAAATACATACAAAAATATTTTTATTATAGATAACCGTTTCAAATACTTAGAAAAAAAACGCTATGTTTGTTTTGATTCTCGGGGGAGACTCTAACTGGGTGGGTGACGAAATAAAGTAGGGAAGTTTACTACAAATGGCATAAGATTCAGATCAGAAATGTAAAACTTTTTTCAAAACAGAAAGAAAATAAAAATTGTAAAGCAATGAAAAAGCAAATCGAAAATAACATTTGGGTACTAGTTGGGCTATGCTTTTTGAGCATGCCATATTGATCAAAACCGATATGTACTTAAATGTTAATTATGTTATTAAATAGAGGGATTTTGAAACTTGTATACTATATAGTATATATAGGTAACGCAATCATAAAATACATATGGGGATATAAAACACATTATATAAATATAAAGAAACTGTATAGAGCGAAGAAGAAAAAAAAGAGTGTGATTACCTAGTCCAACCCTGATTAAATGTGGAAATATTTGAAGTAAATTTAAGATCATTAATGCAGAACTAAATGCACCATGGGAGGGTTTATAAATTGGTATGCATTCACGATGAGGAATACAGTGGGACCCCGCTATAACACGGTAGTTGGGAGCCATAGAATCCGACCGGGCTATGAACCGAACCGTGTTATAAGCAACCATGTACAATACCAACACATTTTTGGATTTAATTGCAGGGTGGGGGGTACATAAAGACGGGTGCGAAAATGCATGGCACAATTACCATTTTTAATCAATATATATTAAATGAGAAAAACATTTACTGTGGTAACAGAAATTGCAGATTTAATATATTACTTTATTCAGAGAACCATGCATTGGTACATACACGTGTCTAATTTATATATACCTGTATAATCTATTGCATGAAAAGAGTATCAACACCGTGTACTCACCAGCGAATCTAGTAACATACACTGAATCCATAATACATATATTTCCATCGAAAATATCCACACAAGGATGTAAAATATTCAATAATTTTGTCACAGATCATTATGTGACTGAATTCAATGAAAAGAAAATAGCAAAAATTACGAAACGGGTGTACGTAACGAATGATGAAATAGTACATGTCCGTAGATTAAATAATGGAAGCTAAAGTGTATTCTTATAATAACTACATGTACATCTCAGGACCTTTCCGTCTCTGAATTCAGTCATTGTAAATTTCAGCACAATTTCCCACCCAAGCTGCTAGTCAAAGTCCTTTGAACTTGCCGCCCAGCTATAGTGTCATGTTATTTTGATGTACTCTAATACAGCAGGCAGAACTGGCTGTTATTTTAACCACTGAATCACTGTTTAGCTCGGCAGTTCACTTTGATGATAAACAATGTACTTAAATTTATTGATTTATACATTCTGGTGAGAATCTTTTATCAACCCCCGCATTGGCTATTGTTTAGTTGTGTATGAAATTAAGAAAACATATATCGGAGATTATTTGAGCAACGATTGTATTCGGAATGCATTCAAGACAAACACAAAGTAAACACGATGGCTTCATTACTCAGGAATCAGTAATTATAATATTGACACTTATGAGCTGTGATTTTTCAACAATAAACAAAGATCAAAGTTCTCAGTACACCCAGCAATTGGTTCGTATTTCCGACGTTTATTTTGGCACAAAACTAGAAGAAATTTGATAATACATTTTCTACACGTTCTTTTTCGCACTGTTTAGACGAATATGAAAATGATAATTAAACTCTTAATTTTTTTTTTCATACTTAATTTTTTTTTTTTTTTTTTGGTCTTTGAGAAAAATACCTGTAATAAATTACCCAAAATTTCGGGAGCCATGCCACGACCGGGTTATATCCGAATTCGGGTTATAGCGGGCCGGGTTATAGCGGGGTCCCACTGTAGGTGGGACATGTATAAAAAATAATAAATTATTTTTTAAAAAAATAGAAGTCTCAAGAAAATTTAGAGAAATAAAAAACTTATTAGTCAAATATAGGGATAAGATGGAATTATGAAACTTAAATAAGGAGAAAAAAAATCATTGGATAAGGAAGACATCACAAAAAATATAAAATGTAAAGTTGATCAATACCATTTGGAACAGAGGATGGAGACACTGGTCCAGACTGTGTTCCCTAAACATACAAAGCCTCTGTTTCAAATACATGCACAATGTGTGCTTGACAGGAAAGGTTACAGTGATTTGGCATATCCAAATTGTCGACTGGGTTAAAATGCTTCCTTTACAAAAAATTAATGTAGTAACACAATGCATAAAAAAGATACAGAGAGAAACAATTGATTAGGAAATAATATTTTTGTATAAATCTGTGTGCCACCAAAAAAATAACCTTTTTTCACCCTATCAAATGATTTAGCAACACTAGAATCTTAGATGGGAACAAGAACCTGTATGTGATCGAAGTAGGGGCCATAGACATTCCGAAGCTGTGTCACATGGCTCCACGCAAAGTGAAAACCTCACAATACATGGAGAAACAATAAAAAAACATGGGGTTAGAATTCAGTCTTGTCCCCCCCCCCCACTCTTTTTCAGACAAAAAGATATCACTTAAAATTTCAATTCAATATTTTTTGTTCGGAAATGAAAGTATAAAACACAATTTGTCACTATAAGGTAAATAGTTAAATGACAAAGTAATATGGACTTAATATAAAGTCAACTTTAATTGAGACAACTGAACACATTACTAATACAACTGACTCCAGTCCAAATGTGGATATATTCAACATGTTACTAATACAACGGATTCCACTCCAAATGTGGACAAACTGAACACATCACTAATACAACTGACTCCAGTCCAAATGTGGATATATTCAACATGTTACTAATACAACGGATTCCAGTCCAAATGTGACAATACTGAATACATCACTAATACAACTGATTCCAGTCCAAATGTGAACATACTGAATACATGATACACATGTCTTAGATTTAGGCAAAGATATTAATCCTAATAGTTAACCTATGCTTACGTGAAAAGTAGATATCTTTAGTTCTTTACAAAACTTTAAAAAAGTGTTAATGATTTGGGTCAGGCAGAAAATGAATTTATTTTGGACATGGTTAAAATACCATTATCCAAAACATATAATGAAATATATCATAAAATTAAAACTGTCAAATTAAATTAAATACACATACCATAATACTTAACTTGTTCTAAATGAAAATGATACAATATGGCTGACATGATGACAGTCTTGAAAATCATAATGTCACTAATCGTACTTAATGAGTGGTCACGTTGACATATGGTTTTAGACTTCTAATGGTATTTACTTGGTTTTGATTAAAAATGGTACATGTAATGTACCAATGTACAAATGTTGCGTCCAGTATGTCTACTACCACAGCTAAGTTATTGCGGAAGTATATGAGATACTTTCAACACTTGGCACCTGAAAGGAAGAAATGGTCTTTTCTTGAATTTCTGGGAATTTTATTCAGCCGCTGGAGTTGCAGTATTTTCAAGGGACTCTTGATTTACTATTTTACACTTGATTTTTGAGCTAGAAGTTGACGAATAAATTTTGACAAGGTTGTGGTTACAGAAAAGTTTGTGTCAAAACACTGCATTTCTCATTTTTGCTCTGTATGTTGAAACACTGATGTTTTTGGGTCACTCTGACAATGCACCAAAAAAAACTTAATGATTCTAAATGTTTAAATCTTTTGAATGTGAGTTTCTACACTCCCCTTGTCACAAACGTGATCATTATGTTAGAAAACGTAAGAATGAGAACTGTGAAAACTATGCACAAAAGGTGATATTGTCTGTAAAATTGTTCAAATCAGTGTGTATCTAAAAAGAACATCCCATTTATTGCCCCAAGCTTTCATATGCATCAGATTACAAAGAAATTTCAATTAGAATGCAATTCAACAACACAAATATTATATACTGACATAAAGTTGGACAATGAAGTATTAGCAGTGAATCTTGGGCATTGTTCATAACAGTGATGACAACTAACTGAAGGTATATTTAACAAATTCCATTGTGGATCATTGTGACCTATACCATTTCTTAGTGACTTGTGTTAAAGTATGCATGTCATATAATATCCTTGGTTGTAGAATAGTGAAACCTGAAACTTACTGTAACTAGCTGTAAAGTCAGTGAACATCAGAAAACATCAAATGAATGGGGTTCTCACAGTACTAGTTGCACTAGGTGGCACTGCTAGTAAACTCGGTTCATTTTAACGGAGTAATGTCAAGAAGTTCAGCTTATGAATCATGGACTCTTCCAGAAATCAGAGAAGAGTTAAAGAATAGAAATGCCAAGGTTCCTGGTCGAAAAAAGGAGCTCATTGAGAGGTAAGTGAACGTACACTTTTCTTAGCACGATCCAAACAAGAATACATTGAAGTTGTTTAAAGACGCCAACCTCGAAAATAGGTTATAGTCGAATATGAGCAAATATTTACTCGAGTACAGGTCATATTTTTTTTATATGATTACAATATGAAATACTGGATTAAATGATATATTGTATTAGTACTTAACCTGATGCATTCATGGTCATCTAAGTTCCATAATTTTTTTAATTTGTAATTGTTTGGGAAATGTCGAGCTGAGATTTGTTTAGTGCGAAATTGATGAGCATAGATCATAGATGACTATTGAAAATTAGAAGTATTGACACACATCTTGGATATTTAACTGCTTACAAAAGTGTTAATGTTTGATTGTTGCTTCAAAAGCTCAACGTCCAATTTTGCTTGTTAGTTACCATGTTTCAGAAAAAGAACAGATCACATGTTCATTATGTTTCTCTCTCTCTCTCTCTCTCTCTCTCTCTCTCTCTCTCTCTCTCTCTCTCTCTCTCTCTCTCTCTCTCTCTCTCTCATATTCTCCAAGCATATGTACTATGTTTTCAAGGCAGAAGATTATAAGTCCTGTAAATAAATGACTAAAAAAAGTATATACAAAAAGTAAAAGTGTCTTGTCATAATGAACTTGTATCTTTTTAATCGTTAAAAATATTATGAGGTATTTTTAATATCCCCAATTAGAGTACACGTTATATGTAATTACAACATTGAAATAAAACAGGCAAATCTTCTGCAATATAAATAATCAAAAATAGCTTTTTTTTAAATTATCAAACTTAGTTTTAAAATAATATCATAATTTATTGACTGTATGATTTATTAAAATGTCAAGTAATAATGACAATAAATATTGAAGAGGGTCTAATTGTGGTCACTATTCACCACTAAGAATAATGAGAGTAACTTAACAATTAACAATCTTAATTGTACACAGGAGGTAGACAATAAAGCTTATGTAGTTTTGGCTGGTATCAGGATATAAACATGGCCTGTGAAATGAACTGTATGACAAACAGCAAACAATTTTTAATCTTTATTGTATTTCTTTACAGATTGGAGTTTTATGATAAAAATTCAGTGTCTGGTACTACTGAGCCAGAGTTCAAGATGGATATTCCAGGTCTAGATCAGTACAAGGATGCCCATGTCGGTATGACCAGCAATTTTCCCCAATTAACCATGGAAAGGTTGACAGATGCCAAGTGCAGAGATATGTATGAAGAGAGGTACTTGCGATGCTACAGAGTGTGTCCATACCCAGAGAAAGGTTTGACATTTATCTTGTACATTGTATGGGCTGAAATGAAGAAGTCAGTAACCTATAAGGTAGACCTGTTACTGGATGAAAATGGGGTAGTACAAGAAGCTCAGTGTGAATGTGGTGCTGGACAAGGTCCCTCAGCTCACTGCAAACATGTTGCTAGGGTCTTGTTTGCAAGTTCTAGGTTTTTACAAGATGGAATCATTTTGTCTGAACTGTCGTGCACTCAGGTACTGCAGACATTTCATCAAGCAAAACCACACAAATGTTCTCCTCTAAAAGCACATCACCTGCAGACCATTCGTGGAAATGATAGAACCTTGCAATTCGACCCACGTCCTACCAAATATCGTGTTCAAGAAGCCTACCCAGATCATTTTAGAAATGTTTGTTTTAATTATAATGGTTCTATAAAGATGCCAGTACGCCATCTCTTCCCCCCAGCTAACATGCCAGCACTTAGCAAAGATCACCAGTACAAGACACAAACCATGGAAGAACATTTTCTCGAGACAGAAAACTTAACACAGATTACCAAAGGCCAGGCTAACCTAGTCGAGGAAGCAACACGAAATCAATCTGCCTGTAAACAATGGGGTGATGAGAGGTGCAAAAGACTTACTGCCTCTATGTTTGGTTCTATCTGCAAAGCTACTGAAAGAAAGGACAAACAAGCCTTAGCTAGATCGCTATGCATGTGCAGGTCAATTCGCACTGCACCTATTCTCCATGGCATAAAGTATGACGCAGTAGCCATAAATAAATTTGAACAATTAGAAGGTATCAAGACGCATCATTGTGGTTTATTCATTTGTGAGGAGTATCCTTTTTTGGCAGCAACTCCAGATAGGATAATTAATGATACTACTCTTGTGGAAGTGAAATGCCCATATGCAAGCAAAGACAAGGTCTTTAACCCCAACACTGTGCCTTACCTCAAGTTGTCATCATCAGGCCTCACCTTGGATTCCAATCATGATTATTATTATCAGATTCAGGGACAAATGCTGTGTTCTGGGAGAAAGGAGTGCAAATTTGTTGTCTTCACCATGAAGGAATTAAAGGTTGTTTCAATAAAATTTGACAAGGACTTTGTAGACAGGATGAAATGAGTGCAAATTTGTTGTCTTCACCATGAAGGAATTAAAGGTTGTTTCAATAAAATTTGACAAGGACTTTGTAGACAAGATGGTAACAAATCTTAAAGAATTTTTTTATAGTCACTTCAAAGAAGCATTAATCAATCATCACTTCTACAAACTATATTACAGCTATGACTTTTGAAGTTTAAGATGTTACATCACTGTATTTTCAATTCATCCTACTTTTTATATACAGCAAAACCAGTAGTTGAATGGAAGACAAATGCAAACATTGGGTTCAAAATGAGGTTTTATTTTAAGGGCATATTAATATTTTATAAGCATTAAAAAACACACAAGAATCAGAGTGCATAATAGTATATCACTTAAATTATTTTGAAATTGTATGTTAACTGTGGTCTGTATTTAAATTCATGTAGTAAAACACCGTAGTAACATTTCACATCTTTGTTTTAATTCAAAGATATTTCTGTATGAGATACTTGAAAAGTGATCATTGTGAGACAGAATACTGTACATATTTGCTGAATTGAAATAAATATCTTTGTTCTGAAAGAACCATATTTATTGTTTTGTTACACATTTCTACTGCAAACACCAGATTAAGATGAGATTTTTTCAAAACATTTAGTCTTTTCTTATCAAATATATTTAAGCATGTCTAGGTACAATTCTGTTTCTAAAGGAACACAAAGTAAAGCACACCTTTATTATTTCTGTTGCCAGTGCAGATTCTGTATTATTAAGGGGGTTGCACAAAATTTTGTATGTTTTTGCTAAACCAATGATTCGTTCAACATGAACTCGTTAGGTGGAGATTTTTCTATCTTTTAGCATGATTCTGGATGACAAACGATTCTTGGCCTTGAAGAAACTTGGGATATTGATATGAATATTGAACGGAATGAAGATATCTTTTACATTGAAGCCCTTATCAGCCATTATTGAGTCCCCTGGATTACACATCGTAGTTAGTTTACTTCTTTCACATATCTGTCGATCGCTGGTAGAACCTCCATAGGCACTAGAAACATAGGAAACAAGTCCACCAGGCGTGCAACCCACCAGTACCTTTACAGTATTTCTATTTTTGTATGTTGAATATGTTGCTTGTTGTGCCATCGGCTGTTTGGGTTTGAAAATTGGACACTGTACTATCCACTATCACCCTGGTATTGGGGTATTTTGCCTTAAAATCTGTAGGTGCAAAAAAATGAACTAAATCTCTGGACGGCCACCAGTTGACCTCATTCCACTGGTGAAACATAAAATTTAGCCATGTGACAAACACATTGGTAACCCCACTCTTAGTTAGTTTAAAAAGGCGACTGAGCTCAAAATTTGTAATGTGTCATCGAAGTTTAATTAGTGTACAAAAAAACTGATCTTCAATACCAATGTTAGGTAATGTCCCATCATAGTAGTTGAGGTGATATGCTGCGATTCCTAAGGTATCTAATACAAATTTAAAATTATGATAATTCTCCAGTCCGGTATAAAAATGTATCCCCTGGGGATCATTCACTAAATTCTGGATACTAAACATTGGTTGATCACCACTTTGTGTCCCACAATCCTTTGTGCTGGTTTCTTCAGTCTGAGTTGATGCAGGTATGTAGACTGGAACCACTGAAATAAAATTGTAATTGCAGTTGGTGAATTTCAAGGTTATTACAGACTTACAGAAATGACTGTAATATATTTTGCAAAAACATTTGAGTAACAGGTTTTAATTTACCAAAAAAAACAAGTGCATCAATTTCATTTTTAACAGTACATTTGGAATTTGGATTTGGTTCATACGGAAGTGTTGAAAAGATACAGAGTCCTATAATGATCTAATAGTGATTGACAGAATGTAACACAAATGAACAAAGAGCAAATAGGTTTTGTTAACAAAGTTTTCTTCTTTTTCCGATATTATGAATGGCAGAAAAATAAAAGTCATAAATTCTTGACTGTACCTGTTTCTTCAGTTGGAGCTGATGAAACTGTTTCTTGACATCCAACCTCCGTGTTTTCATCCATCATAATAACATGACTAATGCCCTGTATTAATAAAAAGGAAAGTGTTTATCCAGTACTTAAGGCCAAAACGAAATGAGTGGTTTCCTGGGGCACTGGTTTTGAAATTAGGTAGATAGGTTGGGATTATTTTAAAAAATTGAGCATTATATATAAATGTTTAGTATATATAATGTACAAAGCGTATTAAGTACTGGGCTCAACTAGATGCACAAATTTGGGGAATTAATAAAAATTATTTTTTTTGATGGAGGGGGGGGAGGCTAGGGTCAGCAACAAGAAAACAATAAATATGGATAGTCTGCATACATTCCTTACCTTATTTTCTTTTCTAGAGATGTATTTATTTTAATTGTATTGTGTGATTATCTCTTTAACGTACTGCAAAATCACAATATAGATAGGTCTCAAAATGAATCAAGTCCTTGCATGAAATACCTCACCATACCTGAGTATTTTGCTTTAATTCTCTTTGGATGTGTCTCTTCCTCCGTTTAAGTGTTGCTGAAGATTCAGCTGGAGTCCAGTTGAAAATGTGGGGCACAGCTGTGGGCTTCAACTTCTTCTGCAATGGTTTTGTGCCTGTGAAGTATTAACAACATTTTAAATTCTGATTTGAAAAAAAAAATACAGTGCACTGTATATTTTTTAGTGTGTTTACACTTCTCATTAGGCGTATATTATGTTCAACTGTTCGTAGTGAGGCTGATAGCGGACCAAAACATGATTATTCAAAACAACCATAAGGATTGTAGTAAACGACATTTATTTATTTATTTGGTTTACATATTATACTAATAAACATTATGAGAACTGATTAGAAGTATAAACTGTGTAAAACTTACCAGACGATGTTTCACAGACATAATCAGATGAGTCAAAGTGGCTGGAACACACAACACTGTGTATCGTGGGCTTCCAAAAATCTCTCCGTATAGCCACCATCCAAGATTTAACCTGATCTTTTTGGGACCAGGGAAATGCATGACCTCCTCTGTTTGTGCACTGGGGTACGCAGCACTCCAAAGGCATTATTATAATAGGGAAATTGCTAATTTCGTAATGTAGCTTTCTCGCTCTTTACCTCTGTTGCTATATGGATGCTGGCTTCTTCCGGTTTGAAATGAACCGAGTTGCTGATGAGCGCTGCCTGACGGGAATGATATTTTCGGAGAACCCCATTACTTCTTGCAGCATACAGAAGAGATAAGAATCATCATTTAACTTTATAATTACATTGTTTTGGTTTGCATGCTTTGATGCATAGTTGTCCAATAGTTTCTATAGATGGCCCTGGTAGCAGTATTAATTTTCTTCCAGATATTTTCTGTGTATTGCTATAATAACTTGTAAGTTTGCTTTTGTACAGATTGCCATGGGAGCAGCAATTATTACACTCCAGATAACTGTCCAAGTTCTCCATTTTTCCTACAGATGGCCCTGGAAGCAGTATTTATCTCACTCCAAATTCTTCTGTGTATCAAGTGGATGAGGGTCAAAAAGCAGTAGATATAATATGCCGTGCTACATGTAATCCAGCATGTTCATACAGATGGATACAAGGCAATGTACAGATAAATAGCAGTAACACTCTGTCTCTTGGCATTGTACAGAAAAATGTGACTGGGAACTACAGTTGTGAGGCATTCAACACCATTAGAGGGCAGAGGAAAGGATCCAACAAATCAGTGGAAGTCATTGTTAGATGTGAGTATTAATTGTCTCCTAGGTTACTTGTTGTAGTCAACATATGATTTTGACACTTAGATGAATTAGGGTAGCAATTAAATGAATATAATATTTTACAATGAATGATTCTTATGGACTGCGTTAAGAAGTGCAACCAATTTATGATACTGATAGATCATTTGTAGAAATAAAGATTGGTGTATATGGCACTTTAAAAACACACAGGATAAAGATGACTAGCCAAGGCTCACACAAGCTGGATATTATTCAGTGAGTTTCATACATTTAATAGTAAATCATTACCCATGAGAGATTATGTTATCAGATAGTTATTATTTTAATGGAAATAGGAGTGAAGAAGAAACAATTTCTTTTATTCTGACTCGTACATTATATCATTGATTTGTTGCATTTAAAAACGTCCCTGGAACTCATTTGCACTGTTCAATAATTTGTAAAACATTATTTTTTTTAAAATTCAAAGAATAACTATCCTACCATATTAGTAAAATATTTGACGTAACAAAAAAAAAACATCGTTTCAATAAAGTTAGTGAAATGTTTAACAGCGAGAGTGGGTCACTCTCAGCTGCATGTTTAAGCATTCAAATTATTGGATATGTGAAGGGATGAATATGATGCAGATATTACAGAATTACAGTAATTTATTTCTGACCGGATATTTGTGACCGGATATTTGCAACCGGATATTTGCATCATTCAATTTGGAAAAGTAGACTATATTATACACAGAAAAATTCAGAATTGTGTCACATGATGAAAGCTATTTTATAGCATAAACATGCTGTTACTGGAGAACGTTCTTTCTCTTTGGAGACTGCCATGGCTTTTTTCCAAATTCCTCTGTGATTTTATTTAAGTTAAACAATTAAACTACTCTTGTGTGATAAATGAAAGTATCAAATTTTAGAAACCAATTCAAAATTCAAAAGAAATAAGAAGTGTAAATACCTTTAGCAGCAGAGAGGGTGAATCCTACAACGTTTTCAGACAAAATTTTGATTGAAATCCTAAAACGAGCCTTCCTACGATCTCATTTTAACCAAAAAAAATATCTCAGAGGCAAACCCTACAACGTTTTTAGACAAAAAATTTATTGAAATCTTAATGAGTTTTCCCTACGAAATCTCATTTTAACTAAAAAAATGAAAACGGAGACTTTTACGATTTTTTAATTAATTTTGGTCGCAACGTCGTTGTCATCCACCCTCTCTGCTGCTACAGGTTAACAAAAAATAATAAATGATTTTAACCGAATATTTGATCAAGTCTTTACGATGAAAATCACTAAGATGAAAGTCCTTAGGACGAAAATCCTTTCAGGATTTCACAAACAGACTAATCGCTAACACCTCATCTTGTAAATCAATCAGATTATTGGACTGGTCTGTGAGTTTGAAATTAATTCTCGTTAGCGAATCATTATGGCATCGCATATAGACAGGATTAACCGGAGACTCAATTATTAAAAATCCTGGAGGAGCTGTTGGTGCAAACGAATAAAGAATATATCCTTGCTGAGCTTGATTTGATTGCTCGAGATTAATTTGATAGCTTCCTTCTATAACATCGCATACTAAATTGAGCGCAATCACCGTTGAAATATTCACGTTGAACGGAGCGATATGTCTGCCGCCACCGTCTGGGTCATTATTATGTTTGAGGATTTTTATTTCCGATGATGCTGTTTTTTTCCATGCATCATGAATTATTTTAAAACCAACATCGATGGCATCACTGAGAGTTTTTTTTAGTTCTGGTACTTTATATCCTGGTAGTTTAAATGTTGGAATATCCTTAACGGGGATATTATAGTCTGATGCAAATCTTGTTCTCGACATGGGGGGATCATCTAATATATCCTGAATAATTTTTAGGTTAAATGTTTCCATATCGTCGATAATTTTATTGCATATTTCTATGACGCTGATAAATTCATCTCGGGTGAGAGAGCCGGATTTAAGAGATATTAACAACAGTAAAAAATCATATTCCATCGCTGTAAAATTTTCCATAATTTTAGGTTTGTCAACAAAATGATATCCCTCTATTCTCTCCCCTGGCCTCTCTTCTCCAGTTGATCGGTACCCGATACCAAAAAAATCTATAGTGATTCTGTGATCTTTATAACTCTTTATTGGATTATTAGGTTTTATTCTGTCGGTGATATAATCAGTTTTTTGTGGTTCTGGTAAATCAACGGTTTTCCCCCTTGGTGGTAATTCAGGCCATCCTAGTACGGTTCTAATAGAACTCTGATAGATATCTACGACGTATCCTTCTGTGTTTATCTCAATTGCGGATGATAGCGTCGGTTCATGAACTGTTATAGCGATTTTTGACTCTACTCCAGTAATCGATTTTATTGTACGCGCGAATTCATTATTGATTTGTTCGATTTGGTATGACCCTGTTGGTATCGAAACGACGTTCCAGTCTGGGGTACCGTCGTCCTTATTCTTATACGAGAACACCAGTGAATTATTCGGTTGTTGACCACCAAATGATTTTGATCTGATATTAGGCCAACTGTGATACACTTGTAGTTTTGCTAGCGCTATCTCCTTCACGGGGACTGGAGAGGGGAAATTCACACTAAACTCGGGTTTCGTAGATGTTATTGATATCATACTCGTTTGTACTGGGTTCGTGTTCTCCACTACTCGTTGAAGTAATTCCATCGGTGTCGTCATTGTTATTATACTCATGATTTATTTCTAATTTTGGTATCGAGGAATCATAAATACTGACCATCACTGAGAACTCACAATCTGGTAATGTTGATATTATTGAGATCATTTTGTTTTTTGGGTTCGTGTTTTCTGATTCCATCGGTGTTGTCATTGTTATTATATTCATGTTGTCGCTCTAATTTCGATATCGCGGAATCAAAAATACTGACCATCGCTGAGAATTCACTATCTGATATAATCGTATTATCGAGTGACGACGATATCATCAGGGATAACTGCGAATATGCGGTTGATGCAATATGAAATTGAATTAAGTAATCTTGCAGTTTACTCTGGCTGCATGATGATATCTTTTTTGCTATCCCGGTTGATATACCCCCGATTGTAGCCACCGCAGAAATGCAAATTGGAACTACGACCGGGGCAATCATTGTAACCGATGCAAGTATTATTCCGGCGCCAGTGAGAACGCTTGACACCGAGTATATAATAACATCAATTGCGGTGATTCTTCGTCGGTATTTTTTTTATTTTTATTTGATACTCCTCGGCGAGGGTTTTGAGTCTATTTTGAAATTCTCTGACCTGATCATAGCGACATTGAGTTGATGAAATCATTGTTATTTTAAAAACACTAGCGTTTTCAATTGTGAAATCCTTTCAATTTAGTTATTTACTTAAATCCGCTACGAATTCTAAGCACCAGAATATTTCTCTTCTAACGGTGTCATCAACCGCGATAATCTCAAATTCTTCTTCACCTCCGATAATTACTGTCGCGGTGCCACCAAAGTAGGTTTTACCTTTCACGATGATATCAAATTGCTTGTCAGAGATTAACGTCATCCTGTAGATACCATAGGGCCACTTCTCGATATTGACCTTCAATTTAGCATTAGATTCTTTTACCCAATCAAAGGTCCCATACTTTACCCTTTCAGAGGTTTCTTTTAGTTTAGCAATATCGTCATAAATGTCGAGATAGGTTTTTTTGATTTCGGTATATTTCATCATCGTTTTATCGCGGCGACTAAAAAATGAAATCAAAAGGAAGTTAAATTCCAAACCTTTTTGCATGACATAATGCCCGCTGAGTTGAGAATATGTCGTCGTGATATTGTAGCTTTCAGAGCCCTCAAAGAAATTTTTAGCCATTTCGCTGATGCGTTTTTGTTCATCAATAGCTTTTTTAACTTCAGCGAGAGTCGGGCCTGTCAACGATGTGGTTTCAGACGCAGGTGTTCTCCCTAAAAATTTATCAACGATGGTATTAAGTGTTGTTTGTCTCACCATAAACATATTAATATCTTTGAGAGTCATTGTAGATGTAACCGGGACACCAAAGAAATTATTAGCGACGTAGGCATTATGAGTATGCTTGCCGATAAACTCGTTGATTTCAGCGAGAGTCATGGCAGCCACAAGTGGGGTTCCAAAAAACTTAACAACGACGTCGTTAGTGGGTTTTTGCACTCTTTCAAGATTTTCTATTAGTTTAGAAATATCATTGTAAATATCAAGATAATTTGCCTTGATTTCATTTTCATTCATCATCCTCTCCGCGTCCTTGTTAAAAAAGAATAGCGATAGAAAGTTTTTGATTTCAGCGAGAGTTATGCCAACCACAAGCGGGGTTCCAAAGAATTTATGAATGACATTTTTGCGAAAAGAATTATAACCTCGTATATGATCATCAAGATTACGGTCTTGGGTGGCAATTGCGTCGGTGATCGTAGACACAAGTGCGCCTGGTTTAAGTCGTCCGTCGTTGGAATACAGCGCAATAGAGTTTTCAGCGGCGTCGCGCTGCCGTATCAAAATATCATTCAACGACACATTACTACTTTTCAATTTACCCTGTTTATCTTGAAATACAACTATTTCCCCGGGATCAACATCTGTTAAATTTAACGTCTCAGCGATTTCATCTTCGATTAGTTTTTTTATATCCTTGTTAGAATCACCGGTTGCAACGCCATCGGGTTTAGGTTTCATAGGTCTTCCCCAAATATCAATCATATTATTGTAAAACTCTCTCTCTCTCTAAAAAGCGATTGCTGGTGTATTCATTTACGACAACATGAGGTGGTTTCCCTCTTGGGTTACCCAAGGAGTTAGAAATAGCATCAAGAACATTTAATATTTCGCTGCCGCATATTGGTGGATCATTCATTTGTTGTGTTGGTAGCGTAGAATACCAAGTCTTCATTGGAAACGTTTTTATATAACGCATGAATTCCTTTGGCGGTGCTAATCCATATGAATCAAAATAGACAATCCCACGTGGATCAATAGCGTATGCAACCCAGTGAGTACCAGGTCCGGTGCTGTTATCGAGATTAATGATGCCTGTTTCAACACTGTTGGGTTGTGCTGGTAATTGATCTTTCATAAAAACACCTCTGAAGTTTTTTATGGCGAGTTTTTTAGCAGCATCAATTAAATCAAAATTGGACATGGGAATCGAAGATTCCTCAACTAGTAAACCGGTCCTAGTCTTAGACCTTTTCCGCTGTACCACGAATACGGGGTTCCTGGTAGTCTTAGACCCTTTCCCTTTTTTATATCCTTTCCCAGTTGCTTTCTTTAGTGCCATTCCTGCTGCAGTACCAACGGCTCCTAACGCTGCCGCTTTAGCCACCGCTGGGGCTGCTGCTGCAATCAATGCTGGTATTGCAGCTAACAACGGGAATATACCGCCTGTTTTAATCATATTTTTGATAGCAGCCGCAGAGAGAGTAATCTGAACACCTTTTTTGGCTGCAAGTGCATCATTGAAATGTTTCACCTGACGAGTTGTCAGCGATAATTTATTTGCACCACCAGTCATTTGGTTGGGTTTCAACGTGATTGTGGTTCCACATTTTTTAGCTGATTCCGATTGCAATTTTTTTAATTGACCGGGAGTTAAAGCAACACTAATAACACTATATGACATTATATATAATTGATTGATTCTAATTCAATGAAAAATCAATCAAAGATTTTCTACTGGTGCATCTACCACTCTCATTCTTCCTCCAACACCTTCGAGTAGCATTGATTTATCACTGAGAATGACAGCAACCGCTCTATAATTATCAATAGCATCAGGACGGGTTACATTAGCTCTAAAGTGTATATCAACGACGGATTGTCTTGTTAAATCAAGATGTTCCAGCGAAAAGTACTAGATCAGATATAGATTCTTAAAATCTAATTGTGATATTTGCAAACCAGTATCAACATTTTGATCGCGTGCCATAAACGACAACAATCTATGATATACGCGAGCAATATGATTTTCTGTGTAATCGAGTTGCACATCTTCGGATGGTTCCTGCTGGCCGTTTATTCTCAGTGAGACGTCTTTCACACCTAACTGATCAAATATCATATGACTGAAACGTTGATCGCCAACTCGTGTGTTATCCTGTAGCGCTACAAATATATGACGTGGAGCTTAAACGCCTTGTTTTGATGCTAGATTCCACGTGAATAACCCGTTGATATTTGATTGCTTAACATCTGTACTCACGGTTAACCAACTCAACAACGACTTTGCTCCTTGGTCCATAAATGATAGTAATCGTTCTTGTGCGGTGATTGCTGGAGTCAACATTGGCATCCACAATGATATTTTTGTTAAAATAACTTTACCGGCATCAGCATTGGGATTTGCAGCATCTGCTGGAATCCTCCAAATTGCGTCATTATCATCACCCTTTCGTACAAGCGCTACTGTATGCTTCGCCCCGTAGATAACTTTTCGGACGTTTCTACAGAATCCAAATATGTGATGCAGTGGAATAGCGCATGAAAATGATTTACTAGCCCCTTGCAACATTGAAATACGTGTTGCGGCTCCTAGATTGAAATTAACATCGTTGTTTATAACTACAGCCTCGACATCAGCATCATCATTAGCAGCACTGGCTTTTTTTGGTCGTCTTACAACAAATTGCATTCCTCCAGCGGTATTTTTAACATCTTTTGCAAACATCATAGAAGGTCCTGCTGATCTTGTATAATCATCAGAATATCTCGCTAACCCGATTATTGTTGTAGCCACATCAACATCGCGATCTATCGACTCGATTTCTTTTCCATCAATGAGGTATCTTGCACTCTCAAATAACGCCATAATACCATTATTGACAAAACCGACTTGAGTACCAGCTGGATACGGTGCTCCAGCAGCTGTTACAAGTTTTCCTTCTACTTCGATAAACGCTTCACAAGGCAAAAAATATTTACTGGTATCATGGACTTGAAGTTCAATTCGCGATCGACTATTTGCGTCCATTGCATGATAGGCGTAATATTGATAATCGCGTACAGAATCATCCTTGCCAACTGGGGCGTCTATATCAAACGCTGGATCAGGTGACCTTTTGAACATTTTATTCTATTTATCAGAGTCTAAATCATAAACGATTTTCATCGACGTAGTTTTTTAAAGCCGCTTCCTGCTATCATATTTGCGTCGGGAGTTAAAGCCATCGACGCTAATTTTTCATCTACTGCGTTATTTATAATTCTACTAACACTTGCAGGCATTTCTGCTGTAGATGGCAATGGTACCGGTTTCTTTTTTCGTCTCACCAATGATGTTAATTTATTTTTCGCGGCTGAAAACGCTTTCCCGGCAAAATCTCCAACAGCACTAATACCCTTATCACGAATAACATCAATTGCTTTCATTGATAATTGTTTAGCTAACGGCATCACTTTTGGAGCCATTCTCGCAAATAACCCTGCAATGGTATTGCCTAAACCATCTCCGTAGTATGCTCTATAAACTGGAAACCGTGAATTAACTACATAGACGGGGGTTGGTTTATCATGATTGTAGTGTATGATCATTATTTGAAATCAGAAACCATTTTTCAATTGGAAACGCTAGCGTTTTTATTTAATCACTGTGATAATCCTCTACTAACTCGCCAATGAAATCTCGATATGTTTTGATATCCATGATACCGCCTTGAAATAAACGTCTACAGATATCAGATGCTTCATTAATTATTTCCGGCGAGTTATTTCCAGCTCGGAATCCTCCTACAAGAACTTCTAATCGTGATATATCACTGAGAACACTACCAGGACATGAAATCCAAGGATTTTCCCTCGAAGAGTTTTCAACTAAACCACTGCCTGTTTTTGAAAATCCTTTGGTTTTATCAGTGATACCGGTTGCACCTTTTTCATGATCAGCTTCTCTCGTTATTTTCATCGGTTGGGGGGATTGTGTTATATCAATAAATTTTGATTGTTCTGGTAGTCTAAGAAATCCGGTATCCGATTGCTCCCCTATAGATGATTCAGCTTTTTTTATTGCTGCCATATATTCCTGAAATGTTTTATCAACTCCTTTTGCTTGAGAGGAACCTGATAGTATACGATATAACCCCCTATACCAATCTTTTTTAGGGGGAAGATTATAATCACCGTAAATATATTTTCTTCTCTGATGAAAACTCCTAGTGACAAATTGGGCTAATTCTTCCATAGAATCAAATTTTTTATTTCTCAATTCATCTAATTTACCGGGAAGAAGTTTTTCATTGAATGCAACTCGTCCACTAGTAGTATCCTCCCCTTCTTCTTGAAATTCGGGTGGGGGGATATCTTCTTGAAGTTCTCGTTGTTGTTCTGAAGCGGTTGATATATCCTGAGGAAGTGTTTTCAAGGATTTTTTTGTTTGTTTAGTTCTTTTTGCTATTTTTTCTAACACAGGAAGAAAAGACTCTTCTTGTTTTTTTCCTTCTTCAGAGATTGTTGACACTATCTGTTTCGTTGCTGTGGTTACTGGTTTAAACAATTCTTCAGACCCCACAGCAAAATCAGTTTGTAAACTCTGTCGTTGTTGCAGTTTATTTCTTACAGAGTCGCGAATTGGTATAAATTTCTTGATTGCATCAAGTCGTTCACGAGCCAATCGGGTCGTTAATGCTTCATTGACCATTATTTGAAATCGCAAACAATTTTTCAATTGTAAAATAATTTTCAGTTAATTCAACACTTCGGATGATTTTTTAACACGGCCATTAACAATAATCGTAGAAGCGTTATTTCACTGTGAGACAGCTTCGTTCATCGATGGCGAAAGTCACATAATTGTATATAAAATAAAATAATACTGTGACTTTCGCCATTCTACGCTGATCAATCTGACATATCATATCGAGAAAACCAACCATTAACGGCCTATCGATTTGACATTTTCAATCAAAAAATGCTAAAAAAATGAAAATCTCTCTGAGGGTCGGTCACAATCAAAATCTCCTTGAAGATCTGTCACGGTCAAAATTGTTCATTTTCTTGAATTAACGCTCGTAGGTTTCTAACTTTAGAATTAACCTCCTTTTTCAATTCGTATTCCCTACCTAATTCCTTTCGTATTCGTTCTACGATGGTATACAACGGAGCGAACACACTTACGTCACTGGAAAATGCGAGAGAGTCCTTAATAGAATTCTGAATTCTTTTGATGAGCGCATACTTCTTTGGTAGCATATATTTATTGTTGTTAACTCCGTATTCTATATCCTGAAAATCAGACATGATTTGATCAGGATTTAACCCATCTGATAGTTCAATATCCCAACTTTTCAATTTTGAAATCTCGGATAAAATGCTATTCATGTTTTCAGAATTCATTATTCTATAACAATTATATATTTCTAAATGAAAAATATGACGCATCAGACATAACTAAATTGAACTTTTTGTCCCGTCCTTTTTGAAATAGCCGATCGATAAATTCCCTCTGCAACAAATCGTACTGAGGCTCTACAAATATCGAAATGCCTACCGGCGCTGGTTATTGATTGAAATATTTTTTCTTCGTTAGTTATCGTATTCAAAGATTTTACGGGTCTCGCTTTTTCTGAGCCAGTGCCAGTCTTTCCTCGTTTGGTATTCTCACTTTGTGTGATAGCCTGCAGATTTGATAAAGAATTATTTTTTGGATTGGAATCTTTATGATCAATAACAAAATCATCCTCGATCAATCCATGGAAACATTCATACACGAAACGATGATTGTGATATTTTTTCTTTCCAACACTAACCATCAAATACCCTTGATTAGTCACAAAACCGACCGGTTTCTTCAATCTACGATTTCTGATAGTACCATCACTTGATGCTTCATAATTTGTGATCACAGGGTGTGGTCTGAATTCTTGGTTCATTTATATATTATACTATTGTTTGTCTAATTCATCGTTTGGTCTAATGATTACATCTTTGGAAAATCTTTCGATGTAGTCTTGGGGGTTCTTATGACTTTATCCTTGACTTTGTCAACGTCAAGGACTTTTTCAGGGTCATAATTTCTGATTGATTGTCCATTTTTTATTCTTTTATCATAATATCGCTTCAATTCCCTGTATCGCTTACCACCACAATTCAAACACAACTGCGATTTTCCCCTGACCCCAACTCCACATAGAATACAAGGTAACGGACCAAGGCTTCCACGACGATAGCTTTGCATATGATACCCACAGAACTCATTTCTGCATGATTTGTTACACGGGGTTACTGATCCAATCATAAGCCACTTGCAGTGATTCATTATATAAAAATCTTTCATTTAAATGCTTGTTTTAATTATAGCATGAAAAAGTTCGAGAGATTATCGAAAATTAAGCCTTCGAAAAATGCTGATAAGGAGTTTAAGAGATTATTAAAAATTAGTCCTAGATTTAATCTCGATAGACCCAAAAAACGTCCAATAGACGGAAACATGAAAGAGTTTAAGAGATTATTGAAAATCAATCCTAGATTTAATCTCGATAGACCCAAAAAACGTAACAAACGTCCAATAGACGGAAACATGAAAGAGTTTAAGAGATTATTAAAAATCAATCCTAGATTTAATCTCGATAGACCCAAAAAACGTCCAATAGACGGAAACATGAAAGAGTTTAAGAGATTATTAAAAATCAATCCTAGATTTAATCTCGATAAACCAAAAAAAACGTCCAAGAGAGATTACCCTTGGAAAGATGCTCAATTCAATCTCGATATAGTTTCTAATACACCAAAGAATACAATTCTTGATAAAGCCATGATTAGTAAAATCAGAGACTGTTTTAATGAATTCAAGCGTGATGGAGCATCTTATTGTTGGTCAACATTTCGAATTGATGGTGTTGTTGATGCTACCATGAATGATGAAAAAGCAGCAGTGATAATTTCACGTGTTGGGGAAAAACGGCATTTTTTCCGAATCAAATTCATTATCGAAGTCGATGGCAAATGGATTATTAAGGATAAATTTGAACCAATCCTCAAGAATAAAAAAGCTGTCATTGTGAGTAGAGATTCCAAACCAGGAATTCTAACCGGCATTGACAAACCGTACTACGAAAGATCCCATCCCGTAACAGCAATGGTTTATGGGATATATCCGTTAAATGATAAACCCGATATCGCAAAACTAGCTCCTATGAAATATTCGTCAGGGCTTAATTGTGTAGCAGAACGAATAATAGAACACTTCACAAATGCATCCCGAGGAAATAAACTAACTGATCTGCGACGTAGGAAAATAACCGAGTGGGAATTAACGGTAAAACAGCATGGTGCAAAGATTTCTGATATAGCTAAATTAGAAACATCATTAAGATTTCCAATAACCGTTATGACGATAACCGGAGAGGTTTTATACGAACCGAAATATAACAAAAATGGAGCCCCAATACAGATTATTGATCATAACAAACACGCGTGGACACCTGCGGTAACAATATTTCCACGAGAACGAACCGTGAAATATATCCCTAAGGAGTTCGTCGGGGACGTTTTCTATGAAGAGAAATTATTCGATGCTATTCATGCGTTGTGTAAGGATGATCCTGTGTCAGTGTGGTTACTTAGAAGTGATGAAGAATTCGATCAATTTGTAAAACCAAATGGTGAATTATATCGCATTGAAGAATTAGATAACAGAATGAGAAAAATCGCTAGTGATTTTTCACCGGAGAATTCCCATGAAAAACTACTCACGGATAGTTTTACTATTCCATCAGTGGTAGCTCACTTTGCAAGAGAAAAAAACTCATGGCGTCCAACACGAAGTGATTTTCTCGAGGATGTTAAATTGAGTTGCGTCGAATTTAGTCATGGAGGACTGTGGAATACGAAATACTCACGTGATGGTATGATTTCAATTGATATAGCCGCGTGTTATCCCGGAAGTTTTCTCGGATATGGGGAATGCGCTGAGTACTTCAAACGATTTGGACACTCCACGCATGAAATGACTCGTGTTGCGATTAATGGACCATTGCCTGATTTTGATTTAACCGGATTCGCTCGGGTGATATCATTTGAATTAGCTACAGGGTTACATCCGTGTAGTTATCTTTGGCTTGGTAGACACCTATCTGAAAAGGCCTGGATGCCAATATTGTTATTGCGGTATATGATCGATTGTGGTATGCTAATATCGTTAATTGTCAGTGAGGCGATTATATCCTATCGAGCTCAGAAAGAAGTTTGGCTACCACAACCCGATCTAGATAGAATAATCAACGAACTACGAAAACAGTTTCCAGATTTCAGTGAAGAAGAAATCATAAATTGGTCTAAGAAGTTATTTGAAATTAAAAAAGAACAAGCAAAAGATCTCGGAAGAAGAATAATCGGTAAATTTACCCAGGGTGGACGATACGATAACGCAAAATATTCTTCGCGGTTGATCATAGACGTCGCTGAATACGATTTTATTGTAGCGGATTTAACGAAACAGGGAAAACTTGTATCCCGTAAGGATGCTTTTCTATCCAATGGTGAAAAATTAGGTACGGTTGTTACCTACTGTGATGGATATAATTCCCAGTACACACACTTAAGAAGTTCTATGCTAGCCTATGCTTGTATTAATCTATTTTCGATGATAAATAGATTTCCTAATACCGCAGTTAGAGTAGCGACTGATTCGATGTATATACATAATAAATACAAATCAGCTGTAGCGGCATTCGCAGATCCCAAAGAAAATTGGGGGCGTTGGCGATTTAAAAAGGAGATGCTACTTGAGTATTGTGAATCCGCAGACGTTGCCATGGATGATAAATATCTTTGTTGTAACCGTATTGAAATTCAATCAGAATTTTCTAATGCACCACCGGTATCTGATCCAATCTGTAGATATAAGACAGTTTATTTAAACGGTTGTGGTGGGTCAGGAAAGACAACTCGTGCAATTGAATTATTTCGTGGGAAAAGTCCTACGGATTTCACAAACATGATTGTGCTAACACCGGCTCACAGACTCGCCAGAGAGATGAAACAACGAGGGGTAAATGCCTGTACTTATCACAGCTTCTTTCGATGGAAGGGTGATAAATGGACTCCTGAGCGTATGGGTGATAAATTCATTCCTGAAATCATAATTTGGGACGAAATATGCACAGTATAATTAGATGTATTACAAACATTTCTTGAGTGGTTGTTAAACAAAAACACAAAAGTCGTCATGTGCGGGGATCACGGCCAACCACCACCATTTGTCGGTGGATCCCCACATGAATGGCTAAAGGGTTTTGTAGACTATTATGAAGAAATTAACACTGATTATAGATCACTTGATGAACGATTACGCGAGTTCAAAGCGCTAATTAGATTACAACCGGATACAATCCAGTGTGAAATAGCGCGTGAAGTGATTTCAGAGACTCCAATGAATGATTTTTGGGAAACATGGAGACCAAACGATTTGATAATCGCGAGTAGAAAAATTGTCAGAGACGCACTTCAGATGAAGTTATTTAAATTGCATAAAGAAAAATTTGCAACGCTTCCAGTACCGTTGTGTTATAGGCCTTCGGATACACGAAAACAGAATATCGAAGTTGATATTCCAGGACAGAGTGAAAAACAAATTCTTGTATTAAATGATATTGTGCTGGTTGATATCAGCGTCGTTGAAGATGCATTGCGTGCTAATAAATCCCCGTGGACGCTTGGATACGCAGCGACGATACATTCTTCACAGGGATTGACTATATCGGATACAATTGTTTGGATGGTAGATAATCGCATCGAATGGTCAAATTTAGTCTATCTCGCAGTATCCAGAGTACGAAAAATAAATCAACTTCGAAGAATTGTTGTTGACGAAGTCAATGATGACGATAATGACTCAACAATGGATGATATTGATGTTAAAATTATTGATAAAAAATTATCCGGTTACAAACAACAAGACAAAAAAAAACAACGAGAATTTGATATTGATGCTAAATTAATAATCACTTTGAAGAAACAACAGAATAATCACTGCGCGAGTTGCAATTGTATAATGCGTTGGCAGTATTCGGATAAGGATCCTCGCCAATTCACCGTGGACAGAAAAAATAACAATCTCGGTCATATCAGAAATAATGTGATGTTGACTTGTCTTGAGTGCAATAGACGCAACGGTGCTAGTTAAGACCATGCGGTGGCAATTGAGTATCCTCGGGAATCACTTGTAGTTGTTGTCGAGTAAAACCCCGCTGAGGGGCAGTTGAATCCAGTTTATAGACTGGAGGTCTACCAGTTGATCGTGTTATACTAGATATCTTGTGTGCAGTAACACTCCAAATAGGATCAGTAGCCCTTTTTCTACCCCCTTCAAGCTCTCCTGGTTCATATAAATACCTAACAGTGACATTACTACCAAGAATTGGTTCTTTGAAATCTTTTTGTGGTTGTACGGGTATTGACTTCTTTTTAATCGCGTTGATAGGTTTCATGTTGATTGTTCTAGTAATCTCGTTATTCAGTGCAGTAATCACAGATGGTAACCTTTTAACCCATTCACGGGATCTTTTTTCTTGAATGAATTCTTTTGCGTATTGATATCCAAATAACCGCTCAGCAATCGTCCGATTAAATCGTTCTACAATGGCCTGATCGCGATGTAGCGCAGTATGCCCTCGTCGTATGGTGACATTATGATGTTTCATTGTAGATAACACTGCACCCTGAAATTCCTTGCCAGGATCAACCTGCAATAGATTTGGCCAGTGCAGAGGACCTCGTCGATAAATCCTTTCAAATGCAGAAGCGACTTCAGTGGCTGATTTTGTTTTTAACGGTTCTGCTTCTTTGTATCGACTTGCAATATCAACTACGGTTAACGCATATTTGTAACCACGATCATGTGGCAGAAATAATATATCAGCCTGATGAACTTCATTAGGAGCGGTCACATCAAAATGCGAGAATTGAATTTGTTTAGGCGGTGGTAGATAAATTTGCCATAGTGCCTGTTTGGATAACCAATTAGCCGCAGTAGTTTTTTTTACTTTTGCGGCGCTAGCGAGTTTATGGACTGCTGATTTACCCCTCCAGTATCCTCTTGGGGAATAATAAATTGATTCCATATTATTAATTACCGGCACCTAACATCAATTTGCTTTTCATAGCCGATTTTATCAAAAATGAAGCCAATTTTTCTTTGAAGGATTTATCAGGAATAGCATTTAACGCATGAATTAATTTAACATCTGCGAGATGCCTGTGTTGCAGATTGCTGCTTTTATAAGCAACATCATGAAGGTGACAGGCCTTATCAATAGCGTTTATTGGTTCTTCACCGGGGTTGGGTTGATTTTGATTATTGAGTCTGATATCAAGTCTGGTTCCCGGTCCACAGTAGCTATATCCTGGAAGGTGCTTTTCTCCGGGGTACTTTGCCCATGGGGTTCCAGGGAGCTTTGCCAATTTGGCTGCGATATCACCTCCTCGTTTTTTTTAAAAACATCTCCGGATTGTAAAATCTTTGATTTTGTAGAAACAAATCTGAACTTTTTAATACCACATGTTGCACATCTACCAGTAAGTGCTGATCTGTTATTTTTAGTTGTAACCGTCGTCACATCATTTGTGCTAGTACGCGTTTTACACTTCATTCAATATAGATCCATAATTTATGTATAGAGATATGGATATAATTGATTTTTCAGCGACTAAAACAAGAGAACCAGTTAAGCATCATGCAGCGCTACCAAACTCTATCCGGATGATTATAATCGGGCCATCTGGATCCGGTAAAACGCAATTGTTACTCAATTTAATAATGAGATGGATGAAGTGGGATAAGTTGTATTTAATTGCCCCTAGCTTAGATGATCAACGATGTTATGAAGTGTTAAAGGATTTTAATGAAAACGCTTCAGAAATTAAGGGTGAGAACGCCATTGAATTTATAACCGATATCGATGAAGCACCGAGTATTGATGATATTGATGGAGATATTAACAATTTAGTCGTATACGACGATATAATGTTGGATAAACAAAAGAATCCTGCTAGAATATTTTCCCGTGGGCGTCACAAAAACACTGACGTGATATATGTCACTCAACGCTACACTCAGGTTCCAAAAGTCATCAGAGATAACTGCAATATTCTTTCTGTATTCAACGGAGTTGATACTCATACTCTTAGAAATATTTGGCAGACATGGTGTTCTGATATGGACTTCAATCAATTTCGAGATTTCTTTAGTCATGCTCAGTCGACTCCGCACGGATTCGCAACAATAAATTTACATGATCCTCGGACACGATATCGTATCGGACTCGATCAAATCTTCGGTTAAAATCATTTATTATTTGTGTTAACCCAGTGATGAAATCACTAAGCAGCAGAGAGGGTGATTGACAACGACGTTGCGACCAAAATTAATTAAAAAATCGTAAAAGTCTCCGTTTTCATTTTTTTAGTTAAAATGAGATTTCGTAGGGAAAACTCATTAAGATTTCAATAAATTTTTTGTCTAAAAACGTTGTAGGGTTTGCCTCTGAGACATTTTTTTTGGTTAAAATAAGATCGTAGGAAGGCTCGTTTTAAGATTTCAATCAAAATTTTGTCTGAAAACGTTGTAGGATTCACCCTCTCTGCTGCTCCTTTCAAACATAGGGAAAATAACTGTACAAGTATTAATTTGACAAAGCTGAGTCTTGTAATAAACGTATATATGGGACACACATTCTTCATCTGATATAAATGCATGCCACGTTTACTGAAGATATCTCAAATGGTATTGAAGATCTCAAGCGCATCGAGTAATGCATACTGCCAGAAAAATAATTATGCAAAACAACACCAGAGATCTCAGAAACGCTTAATTACGCGTATTTGGACGCAAACTTTTGGTCCGGGACGCAGAAAATCGCCCATGCACGAGTCCTTTGTACGCACGTTTTTCAGTTTTTTTTTCTTCTTTTGCAAACAGTTAAGTTTTGCGACACAATAAATATATTCTAATCACAGTGAAAAATGAGGCAATGCTTTTATTTGAGGTGTTTTTTGCTGACTTTTTTTGAGCAAAGGTCGTCGGCTTACTTTGATGATGGTTCGTTTGTTATTGAAGGCGCCGCTAAAGGCTCCAGTTGAAGGGTCAAACAAATACCTGTTTGTTATTGCTGCGGCAACTTCAGATTATTGTAGAACATTGAAACAGATTTGTTTTATTTGTTTAGTATATATCAGTGCTTTAAAGGTAATCAGTTCTCTTTGAAGTGTCAGCAAACGTATTTTTTCTTCTTCCATCTGGTATTTGTTTTTAAATTAGTGTCATCTGCTTGACTGTACTCATTTTACGTTTCCGCCTTCTGCGGA
Source organism: Unio delphinus (assembly GCA_029339505.1). Classification (NCBI taxonomy): domain Eukaryota; kingdom Metazoa; phylum Mollusca; class Bivalvia; order Unionida; family Unionidae; genus Unio; species Unio delphinus. Next base: position 2,926,701 of record JAQISU010000331.1, read on the forward strand.
TTCGGATTTTAACTAGTCAGTTGCATAAAGTAATAAGGCCAGATATCATCATTAGCGGATTATGATATAACAGTGCACTGTTAGTGTGGTTTGTCAGTATGAGACAAGGACTTGTTATTTTAACAATATATTCCAGTACATTGTTTCCTGTCATGGTGCCTTTGATTTTCTCTACTCCAAACGCAAGACTGTATATACGGTTTTTATCAGCCAAAATTGGTGTCGCCACAAATATCACCAGATGGCATTTTAATGGCCATTTAGTCGCTTCAGAATGTTTCTGGGCACTGCAACTTTTGCTGGTGGGACTGCAACTTTTGTAGGTGGGACTCCTATTTTTACCAAATTAGGAGTCCTGGACTCCTAGTTTTAAAATCCTAGTGAGAACTCTGAACACATTATAAGCAAATCTACCTGGATATCACTTAAAATGCTTATCAGAGCCCATTCTTTTCAAAATACACAGCTTGAAATGATGATACATGAACATATGGCTTCAAACAATTAAAGACGTATAAAGTGGAAATAAAACTTTCAAACATGGGAAAATAACTCTACATGTGTTTTTCTCACAAAATAAAATCTTTAATACATGGGACAGAAACCTTTGTTGTAATACAAATACCTGTCATATTTGATGAAGATATTTCAAATATTTCAGGATATACTGAAGATATTTCAAATATTTCAGGATATATTAACCAGATAAAAAGTGTTTTATTGAAGGATAGAATTTGTAATTATATAAAACTCTATACAATTAAAATTCTGAAAATGACATAAGAACAATCATACTCCAGTACATAAACCAAATTTGATTGTAGGGATTGTTGTTGTGCTCAAATAAAAATTAGCAGATCTCACAACCAAGGACTACATATCTGAAAAACAATGAAACTAAATTGTTTATAATCTTCTATAGTCAAAGACCCATGGACCATCAATATATTGCACTTTTAAAACTGTCTTTCATTGAAATTCTAATGTTACTGTTGGGCTGACATGTTAGTAAACTGTATTATATGCAGACATCCCTATCAATGTTAAGCTCTCTATTAAAACTGTCTATTAAATTTGGTTCAAATCCAACAGATAAATGTGTTGTACTGAACAATATAAAACTACCTTTAAACTTTAGCTCAATATTAAAATAAGGGAGTTATTGTGTGGAAAATAAAGTTGTGTATTTAGCAATCAAGGTTTATAACTCCGCTCAGAAAAACAGAATGATTACAATTTATCTTAGTCAAGGTTTCATGAAAATCAAGCCGCACACCAAGTCCACTTTAAACCTAATGACAATTCAAGGGTATTATTGTATGAAAAGAAGAGTGGACAGGTCTATGAATCGGGTTCTACAACTCCAAAAATGATGCCAATTAAATGGACTCATGGTGTCTACAAGGTCCAGCTACACAGTCAATCTGGTTAAAAATCAATAAATGGAAACAACGTTACTGAGCAGAATAAAACATGGGTTGATCTGGCAATCATGGGCTACAATTCCACAACTATGCAGAAAAGCTGACAAAAACTTGTAACTAAGTCCTCGTCAAAATAAAAAATGAAATGCAACAAAAAAATGGCAGTAATATCTGTAATAATAAAAACTCACTATCAGAGGCAATAACTTCACTAAATAATGATTAAAATACCATCAATTTATTTCAGTCAACAACATCAGGCACCATACCAATAAACCCTGTCTCTAACCATATATACCGACCCACGAGAAGCTACTGGCAAGCTTTCTCACATAACTACATTTGCCGAATTTTAGACTCGAACACACGCAGACAGAGGTGAGATGGCAGTGGTCCATAACAGACAGCACTTTAGATCACTCGGCCACTCGGGGCCCCTCTTTTGTTATGTATGGCTTTGGATATTTTCTACTAATTTATTTTCCATATAGAAATCCATTTGGGGAAGGATGGTGTCAAATAGTTAGGTTCCCTCTTTCCCTCTTAGTTAGGTTCCCTCTTTCATCTGTCCAAATGATAAATTGTTAGGTGAAAAACAGGAATATTTGCCATTTGAATTACTCTGAACCACCTCTTTAAACAAAATCCTCATAATACAATTCTGTATTTTCCTCTGCTTCTGCTGTGATTCAGGTAACATCAACTGAAATAGATTAGAATAACATGTACTTATGTAACCAGGGAAAAAATACGAGTATTTGCTTCTTTGGCAATATAGCATTTCATTTTTAGTGCAACATTCCAAAATCGGTTATCAAGTAAAAAAAAATATCAGTAAGTGTTGTTCAAGTCTAACTTTTAATGATCTCCAAAATTTAAGTTTTACCATCCATTTTGAAAAGGCTATGACACATGTCAAATGAATAGACCGTATTCAGTGATGTCAGAATTTCATGTGCACGCGTTAGCGCGCCTCCATATTGGATTAAAAGCAGAGGTCGACACTTCTGGTTACTAATCAGATGTAGAGTATATAACACTGTAGAAACCAGTGAAAATCAAAGAAAATCAGATACACCGTATTTTGTGGCCTATAAGTCGATGCAGGGTATAAGTCAAATTCACTAATTTTGTAAAGTTTCCATCTTTTAACCTTATATGTCCATTGCAGCATGAGCCACACCCAAACCAAAATTGCAAGCTTATTTTAAAGCTTGCAGCAAACTTGCAACAAGCATGCGCATGCTTATTTTTGCAAGCTTGCAGCAAGCTTGTATTTGGAACATTGCAGCATGCTTGCGCAAGTTTATGTTTGCAAGCTTATTTTTGCAAGCTTGCAGCAAGCTTGTATTTGGAACATTGCAGCAAGCTTATTTTTGCAAGCATGCACAAGCTTACTTTTAGTACTTTTCTTGGGTCGCAGCTATTTTGGCTCCACTTGGATAATTGGTACTTTTGATTTTGCTTAGTTATCTGCTGTTGCTGTAGTTGCTTTGGATCTTTTTGTTGCGATGTGCTTTGTGGGGGATTTGCTGCTGTTTTCGTCTGCTGTTGTTGTTTTGTTTCTGGTATTGCCTTGTTATCTTTGATGGTGGTGGTTCTATTTTGGGGGATTGTTTTGGTAATTTCCCTTAGAGATTCAGTTAGCTGTTTTTGTTATGGTTTTTGTGGCTGCTTTTCTTGGTTTTGTAGTTGTTTGCTACTTTTGCACTTGCATATTATTTGAAGGGCATTTAAAGGGTGTGTGTCCTGTTTCACCACCTTTGGTGCATTTTCTAGTATATAAGCAACCCTTATATCAGGTCTTTGCCAAATAAACATACATGAAGTAGGATCTCTTTACGTCATTTAGTTTGGACTTCTCTATTTTGAGTACTCGTATCCCAGCTAGGACTGTAGTGGAGTGTCTAGTTGACATTCTTGAATATATTACCTTTATATTTAATTTCTTTTTAAATTGCTCCACTACAGAGTCTAATAGGATTTTCAGGGGATATCCGATATGCATGCCTCTCCTACCTTCTTTCTAATTTTTCTCAGCAACGGAGTGGGTTCTGTAATTGTACCTTTTCCTATCTGCATCACTCCATATGGGATGATTGGATGTTTTCCTTTGGTTTAATTATGTACCCCTTGTATCCCACTGGGTTAATTGAGTACAGCTTCTTAATGTATTCCAGGTTCAATGTTTTCAAAGCCACCAATACCTCTGCTATTCTGGGAAATTCTTCTTTTAGTATCGGTCATGTCTAGGTCTTTTGTTCCTTATTAGTATTTGCACTGAAGAAAACTCCCATCCTCCATCTCAATTTTAATTTTTTTCAAGGTTCAGCATTCATACCTGCTTGTCGACTGGCTGCCGTTTTCCTTGTTTTTCTAATGAACACAGTTCACTTAATTGCAAATGTATTTCATTTTTTTTTTCAGTTATCCTTTATTATTCTTTCTCATTTCATCTAGCTCATTTTAACTCTGGTATTTCCAAAGGTAGATAATCATTGTCAATCCACTGGGTTTCCTTCCTTGCTGTCTGTTTCATACATGCCATTGTGATTATAAACGCTTAGTTTCATCATGATGATCAGTCTCATGACCTGCTGTGGTCATCAAGGAACGGTGCTTCTGAACATCTGACCAGTTCCATCCACTTGTCTCGATCATGTACCAATGCTTGTGTCTCCACACAAAACCTTTCCTGGTTCATTATGTGATGTTGTCAGTCCACTTTTTTCTTTGTCTACCTCTCCTTCTGCCACCCTGGACACTGAAATGCAGTACTTTTGTGTATAGACTGTTGGATCTAATGACATGGATATACCATTTCAACTTTATCTTTCTGACAGTGGTGAGGAGGTCTTCATAATAGCCAACTTTGTACCTGATAGTGTTAAGCACTTTTTCATTTGTGATGTGGTCCATGTAAGATATGCCAGAGATGTTTCTGTAGCATCTCATTTCAAGTGCCAGTATTTTTCGTTGTAATTCAGCTGTCAGGGTACAGGCCTCACATGAATACAAAAAGATTTAGATGCCTAGTGCTCTCAATGGTCTGATTTGAGGCTTCTAACAGATATTCTTGTCTGTCAACCCCTACAGAACCTTGAGCAATTACTGCACTGCTTGTCTTGGCGTACAACTGCATCATGGTATTAATCAACTTTTGACCCATGTTGTACTTCTTTGTTATGGCCCACAATGCATCTGTCAAATGCCTTTTTGAAATCCGTGAACACATGACAGATGTCTTGTTGATGTTGCGAGTACTTTTCACACAGAACCCTGAGATTGAATATTTGTTCTGTTGTTGTTCTTCTTCTCCATAATCATGCCTGTTCTTCAGTCATTATTTCTTCTGCTTTTGGTTTTAAGATGATCTTCAGCATCACCTTACTTGCATGGTTGATCAAACTGATTTTCTGTAATTGTGGCACAGCTGGAGCTTGCCTTGTTTGGGAGTGTTATAATCAGTGACTGTGTCCACTGTGTTGGCCATTCACCTGTCTGCCAGATCTTGTTGCAGATTTTTGTTAGTAGCTCTATCAATCATTCCCCCCCACACACACACATTCTTGATAAAATCAGCTGGGATGTTGTCTACTACAGCTGCCTTCCCATTCCTCAGTACTCTTATTGCTGATTCCACCTCTTATTTGAAAATGGGGAAATCATCTTCATTTGTGGAGTTTGGAACTGTAAGCTACTCTGCGTTGAGTTAGTTTACCCCCTGATATTTATTTTTTTATTTCTCTATACTCCATTGCCCCTGTTTTGTGTCTGGTGTTTTTGAGGTCTCTTCGGGCATCACACAAATTCAGAATCTCCTCTGTAGCCCAGGGCTTTTTCTTTGGGCGATGGAGGCTAATGAAGTCCTTGGCAGCTGTTGTCATGACTGTGTTGAAAGTATTTGTCATCACTTTAACATCAGCATCTATCACACGGAGTGGAGCAAATTTTTCTCCAGTTGTGGCTTGGAATGATTGGCAGATGTTAGGGTCCTTCAGTTGTTCAAGGTTGAATTTGAGCCTGATGTTCTTTGGCTTCTTAATTTTCTTCAGCCTAACTCAGAAGTTCATAATCATGAGGTCGTGATCACTCCCAACATCAGAACCTGGGAAAGTCATTGTTTTTGCCCTTGGTAACTTCATACCAAACGAGGAACAATACATGCATCCTAAAATGCTGACAAATATATTTGGTGAAGAACTTCCTTTTATTTGAAATTAGGAAATAGTACAAATCATTAAATATTGCGGTTACCAGAGCCAGATAGAAGCATTGGAGCAGGCAACACAAGCACAGTTTATAAGTAGACTGTGGCAGAAACACAGAAAAGGCGTAATCACTGCTTCAAAATTAAATACAGTTGCTATACAAACTCAGCACTGCCAACAAGCAACCTGGTCAAAAACATCTGTTATCCTGACATGAGAAAAATCAAATCAATTTAAAGCAGTTGGGGTTTGACAAATGAGCCTAAAGCCAAGCATCAATACATACAAGCTATGAAGAAAAATGCTACAAACGTAATGGTTGCTTGTTCTGGTCTTGTCTTTCATTAACTCATTGAGATATTAAAGCATCATTGAATGGCATGACATCATGCAACTGTTGTAAAGTGGAATCTTTAAAGATGATGTGTCCATATAAAATCAAGGATATGGACCTCAATAAAACTGACCTTGAAAACGAAAAATCATTCCTTTGCTAAAGATTGCAATGGTGGGCTAAAATGCAACAGAAGACATGAATATTATTACCAGGTTTGATGCCAATTGTTTGTATGTGAAACAAATTATGCAGACGTTGTAGTCTGGATCATCGTCATCAGTCTCTTGATCTAGTGTGGTCATCGAGGCACTGTACTGCTGAACATCTGACCAGTTCCCTCCACTTGTCTCGATCATTTGCCAATGCCTGTTTCTCTGCATAACTTTTCCTGGTCCATTCTGTGATGTTGTCAGTCCATTTTGTCTGTCTACCTCTCCTTCTGCCACCCTGGACGTATGCAGTTCGGCTAAAACACGGTATTGGTGCTGAGAGTAGTCTCACTCACTTAAAAAATTGAAATGTTTGATAGAACATTTCAATGAAGCTCATTATATACCCTAGGGTGTCCCCTAGTCAGATCAAGTTAGATTTAGCTTGAACATGCATGCGATTTTGTTTAACCATTATTTCAATTCTGTGGTATAACAACAGTTACAGACACTACACTTGGTGTATAACATGCAAGAAAAACAGCATGAAAACTTTAAAACTTTATTTTTTTTCACAGTAACATCAGTAACAGGATATCAACTTTTAAAGTAAACAACATAACTGGAAGTGGTAAACAACTTAATAACAAAATCAAAACATCTATGACAAAGGTATCACTTAGAAAAAAACCTAACCATGAAACTTTTGCATAACAAACATAAAAGACATAGAATAATCTTATTTAGGCATTTATCTAACACCAAGAAGAATATTTAAACAAACAAAATCATTAATACTGGCCAAAAGTATTGCAAACTTCCATAAGAGTCAGAAGTAAATTGTCCATAAAATTGGTTACACACTACAAAACTATAGCATTTCAATACAGCTGCAGAACCATACATATCTCCATAAAATTCACTTCAAAAATAATTCAACATGAACACATTGACTAGAATTATTCATTAAATGAATGTTGATTAGCTAATAAAATGATAAAACCACATTGTAACAGGTATATGTCCAATACTTGTGTTAAAATTATGAACTGGTAAATAGCACTTGAAAGTTTAATACTAAATAGTGTCATTATCATTTTATTCCAATTTTAGAAACTTTGATGTTGATGGAGATTCAATTAATTTACTTATGATGACTGCTTTTCTTTTTGGGGTATTTGGTAATACTTCCTTTACCTTTTTTAATTGTCTGTACAGAGTTGCTTTAGGTAACACTTTATTCATTGGTGAATCTCTGGCTGACCCAGTATTTCCTATTTCACAATCAGTCTGAATACACTCTTGCTGTATACTTTCATTCAGTTTGATACGCATTCTCCATGCTTGGGTTCTTTTCACAGCTTCTTTCTTCTTTCTACTTAATTCAGCAGTTTTCGGACTTCTTAAATCAACACTCTTATTAACCGATAATGCCAGGGCTGCTTTTTCTTTCTTTTTCTGGCGATACCTTTTCATTTCTTCACGTTTTTTCCTTCTTAATTCTTGTTGAAGATTTGAATCGGAAAGTGATTGCTGTTTTTTTAGTAGTCTTGCATCTTTTCTTCTTTCTCTATCAACCCTTTTTAGCTCCTCATGTTTCGCCTTATTTTCCCTGTTTTTTTCTCCAGGCTTGTACCTTTAGCCTCGTCTTCTCCCTTCTAGCTTTAATCTTCTGTTCATCTTCTTCTGGCTTATCTTTGCTTCCTAAAAACAAACAACTTCATTCTCATTTTTGTTCCTCTATGTTTACGGATGAAATTTAGACTTTACAAAACATACTTGTAATGAGTACGCAATATGCTTTCATACATAAGCAAACTGGAATAACCTGTAGATTCTTAAAGAAAAGTATCTGATTGAAAAAGAAATAGCATAAAACCAGATGATTATTCAATGTTCTAGCATTTACAATGATTGCACACTTTCCTTAATAATGTAAACAACAGTCGGGTCAATTCACATGTCTAGTAGTGTCTGTAACCATTTGACAATATCAGCAATGTATCCAATACTAAGTCTGAGCTCATTTAATTTTCATAATATTTCTGTTTGAATTTACTAGTCTAATGATATGGAATGCAAAAATACTCAGTTTCAATTGCATATTATAAGAAATCACTGAAAATGTTGCCTGTTATCAGAAATCTAGATGAAAGAAACTATAAATATACCAAAATATTACAAATTGCAGACAGACAATATGTCAAAATTTAGCCTTACACATCAATACTGTAATAGGAAACATAATTTGGCTTCATTTTTTAAAAAAAAACAGGGATAAAGTCATAGACAGTATAAAAAGGGGATATTGGTTACAGACACTACAATTTAAGAGTGTGGTTTACCAATTCAATACAAACTTACCAGAGTTGTTCCCAGAGGTTTGCTTTTGTCGTCTTCCCATGTCTTAGGGATGTACCATGGTAAAGAACAGAAAAAGTAATTAGGCAGCTTCTTCTAGGATAAGAAATTCAGGTTACATTGTCTTGTAGTAAATTACTCAAACAGACAGTGCTGCAAGAATGATGCAATATTCAATCAAGAGAGTTATTGCATCACTTTTTTGCTCTTGGCTGCAGAGGTAAATAGATGATGCAACATTACATCACATAAGATGGAACTTTCTATTGAGAAAAACAATGTTTTAATGACAAGTAGAACAATACTTTTATCTTTCATTTTTATACCTGTTTGTGTAGTGTCTGTAACTTTTTTTTATTGAGTTGCTGTTTTTTAATGGTACAATACAGCACCACCAATTTTGGCCAACTTGGACATCACATGGATATACATGAGCCTTTAATTGTAGGATTTATACTTTTCCATAATGAAACAACAAAATTATTGCCATATAAACTTGTAAAGGTTACAGACACTACAAAATTTAGAACTGGAAAGTTTGACAAAGAACAAGCTCTCATTCGAATATCTTGGCTAGCCATGTGATTTAAATGGTTTTACTACTTATTATAATATAAAGTCGAGTTCTAGATGTCAATAAAAGTTATAATGAATGTTATTTTGTACAAAATGTTGGCATATAACAACAGATTAGTGTTTGAATTTCAGTGTTGAAACAAAACTTCTACTGACGGTATTTTGCTTATAAAATCCATAATATTTTACCGATTTCTTTAATTCAAGAAGCAATATTTGCAGGATAGAATTCCGCATAAAACCAGACCAATAAATGCATAATTTCAGTATGATATTTAGAGAATTCTCTATTTTATATTCAAGCTTTTTTCGAGTGAGACTACATAACGCTCAAAAATGGCCATTTTTAGAGCTTGTTTCCATGCATATCTCAACAATGGGTTACACTAACCTCTTGAAATTTTCAGGAAAGTAAGAGAGGTATATGCCAGGTTTACCAATCTTTAAAATTGGTTCATATCTTGTTTAATTTTTCTATTTCATGCATATAACATGAAAATTCCTTTATCAGCACCAATACCGTGTTTTAGCCGAGTTATGTTCTAATCTGTCAAATGCTTTCTCCTAGTCAAAAAGGTGCTATGGTATGTAGTCAGAGATTATTCTTATACTTGGAATGTTATTTTGGATATCCCGTCCGTTTGCTTAACAAGTTTGGTTATAAGTAATTATTTTATGCATTACAAATTTTACTCTGTGGGCTAAAAGTTTACTTAATATTTTACAGTCAGTATTTAGGAGGGAGAAGTGCCTCCAGTGTTTTAGTTCTTCCGTCTCTCACTTCCCTTTATATATTATGAGTAATTTATCCCTCCCTTGTTGTTTTTGTCATTGTTTCATTACATAAAAGTATATTATTATATAACCATTGCAGAATGGGCGACATCTCACTGCTAAATGTTTTGTAGAAGTCCATCTCCTCCTAGGGATTTGCCTTTTGCTAGTTGATTTATGATTCTTTTTTTTCGTCTGTGGAAATGAAGTCATCATATAAATTTTTATGTTCTGATGATATCATCTCGCACGTTTTTCAGTGCAAATAGTTTTTCTATTATTTCAGTTTTAATCATTTGTGATTTATATACTAGGTTGCTGTAGAAAACTTTGATATGATTTAGTATTTACCGTTGTTTTTTTTCCCCTAACTCTTTCCTTTCAGTATCCTGTATTTGTGCATAAATTTGTCTCCCCTTCTTTGTATTCTTTTTTCCTTCATTCTTTTTTCTGTGTATTTTCTCACTCTCATTTATCTTCCACACCTTTCTTTCTCCAGTATTTCTTTCTCTGCATATTTCCCTTGTTACTCATGATGTATTTCTCTAATTGTCTTAATTGCTTCTTTTTCCATATTTTGTTTTTCGCTCTTTTTGGTAGAGAAGCTTACTGCTTTACTTTTCAATTTATTTTTGAATCTATCCAATTCCTGTATTATATCTTTCTTCCCGTTTCTAATAAAATCTTTTATCAAACTTTTAACTTCATCAAAAACTTCTTATGTCCCTGCCCCATTTACTTTTATTTATCACCTTTATCTCTACATTTATGCGTTTATGGTTTTAATTTCTGTAATCCCTGCATTTACATATGTATTATTGTTGTAGTTTATACAGTAGAATTTATATAGTGTGCTCCCTCGATTATCGTTGTATTTATAAGTAAAACCCCTTCTTAAAATATATAATCTCCTGTATACATCGGTTAATTTGTGTTTCGAAAGGAAAGCTTTTATTTCTGGTTTAAATCTTGTGTCGTTTTTCGTTAATTTTACTACCCTGTCTATTTTAACACCCACCCAGATAAAATCATTCCTCAGAATTAGATTATCTGTTGAGTATTTTTCTAAGTATTTGAAAAGGTTTTCTTGAAAATGTTTTTTTTTTATACTTGTTAGCCAGAAAATAAATGTCTATAAAATATATCTTTTCTAGTAACATATTTATCATTCTTCATGAAAAGAATGTTCTGTCGTTGATTCGTTTCCAGGTTATGCCTTTCATATTTTTTATAAAGGTGTCTAACCCCTCCCCCTCATCCTCCCCTTTCAAATACTTTAAAATTATAATCCCATTCAGTTCTTCCTCACAGAAAGCTTTTAGGTCATTTGTGAATTTATAGTTGGTGTCTTGTAGGTAAATTGTATCATAATTGGTTTCATTACTAAATCTAGTTGTGTTTTCTTTACTTATCCAATTTAAATTAGTCAAAGAAACTCTAAAGTTCTTTCCTTTCATTTCTTTCGTACCACCAGGTTGTCGCATTCTACATTTTTTAAAATAAAAGTTTATTATTGTTTCATTTTAATATTGGAAAGCCACCCATTTTTGGGTGCTGATAATTTTGTCAGTTTCAGAGGGCACTGGCCCCTCTTTGCCGTGTTCTCATTTGTTATCTTAATTTACAACAGTTTTGTTTGTGTATTCAGATTCTTTTTCAGATTCAGCTTCATCTTTCATGTTATTGTTGTGATTGTCTTCCTTGTCATCACCTGTTTCCAGTCCCATTTCCAATTCCATTCTGTTATTTATAACAGTTTGATGTTTTCATCATTATCATTTTTGTTTTCATTTCTGTCCTCTCTCTTCTTTTTATTTTTGAGTATTTTGCTGATTTTTTTTTTTTACTGGATTAACGAGCTAAGTTGTAACTCTGAAAAAATTGCGCCTATTTTTTTTTACGAGATTACAATGGCTGTTTTGTGTTGTTGCTACTGAACTATCTTGTCTATATATTTATAGTTCGTGAACCAATCTGCTGTCCATAAACAACGGAAAGTAACTGCCTTTAATGACTCGATACCGAGTTAAGTCAGTTGTGGTAAACCACATTTCATCTTGCATGCTTTTATTTAATTTCTATTAAATAAAGTAAAATTCACAAAACTCAGTTCCTTATAGAATGATGGCAGAATGGGATGCACCTCTCACTATCTCAAACAAAAATGAAAATTTATATATTTTTACATTTCTATGTAGTAAGTAAATAAGTGACCAATATTGTTTTTTTACTCCTGTCAGCAGATTATCGTTGACACAAATATGACAATTCTTTCAAAACTTTAATGTCAGAAGTTAATATTACAAGATGTACAGAGACTACATTTGATGGTGTATACATTGTCAATAAATATGATTTACAAGTGCTTAACATCAAATATCTTGCTGTATTAAGTAAGTCTGTAAATAACTTTGGCCTAGTGGTTAGAGCGTCCTCCATGGGACCGGGAGGTCGTTTGTTCGATACCCAGCCGAATCATACAAAAGACTTATAAAAATGGTACAAACAGCTACCTCGCTTGGCGCTCAGCTTTAAGATGTTAGTGTTAGGACTGGTCGCTCTGGTGTCAGGATAATGTGACTGGGTTGGACATCATGCTACATGTCTGCGGCATGATGCCCCAGTGTTAGATATCACTATAAAGTGCCTCACTGCAGACATCGTAGCAATATGACTGAAAAAATTGTTAAAGCTACGTTAAAAATCCTAATCAAACAAACAGACAAAAGTATGATTTACAGAGACTATTTTTGATGGTGCATACATTGTCAGTAAATAGCATTTACAAGTGCTTGACATCAATATCTTGTTGTATTAAGTAAGTATGTAAATGACATTGCAATCAGCAATTACAATATATTTTACATGATTTTACTAAATGGAAGTCTTTATCCAGTGTTCCATTCCATGACCAAATGAATGCATAGCTAACTGAGTGTACAATCACTTAAAGAATTTTCTTTATGTTGTTAAAACAAAATTGTTTCCCTAACATGTATAATATTTGTAAAACTTTGAAAAGGAGAACAAAAGTCATTTGTAGCAAAAAGTAACATTTTGTATTTTGCCTTGGTCTTGAAATATTTTGAAATATATTAATAATGTTCATAGTTAATTTAAACATAGAGAAATGTTGGAATAATATCTTTTATTTACGTATTAGCTAAGTAATTCAAGTTCTTAGCAATATATTATTTAACTCAAGTGCGTAATCAGATGCTATAAATACAATCTTGATAACTGGTAACATCTTTTAATTTGACAGTGTAGCTTCTTATACTGAACATGATCTAGTCACAACATACATTCTTCAACATTTCAGGAAGTTCTGATCTCATGCAGAACTGTCAACTTTCGCAACTGATTATTGCAAGCTTACAGCAAGTATTTTAGAATTTGCAAGCTTGCAGACTTGGACAAATTCTTTTTGCAACCTTGTGCAAGCACCCTTACTAGCTTGTGCAGTCTCTGCTAGCTTGTTGTAATCTTGCAGCAAGCTTGTCATAAGCAATCACTTTAGTTTGGGAATTAAGCAATAAAATCCATCCAATTTACTTTAATTTGATAATTGAGAAGGTATGTTTATATCACATAGAATATATAATTTATTCTCTTCATTTGAAATTTTATCTACTTGAAGTTCAAAATATTCACACCAATCAGTATGTGATGATTGGGATCTGTACACATAACCAACTAAGTAGGGCTTAGTTATTTCTGGAGTGATCTATAGCCAAATTATATATAACCTCTATTTCTAGGTTTTACCTTCTTTTAGTAATAGCATAAGTTCTAACATACACAATGAGCCCACCTACTCCTGCTATTCTCTCCCTATACAGTTCATCATAACCATTGATGTACACGAAATTGTCACCTTGATTTGCTGACAACATTGTTTTCGAGAATCCATGTAAATCTGTCTAACCCTAACCCATAATGGCACCATTTTCATTAAAGACAAAAATTTCCTCAAACCCAGACTGGCACTATTTTCATTAACGACAGAAATTTCCCTTAACCCAGACTGGCAACAATTTCATTAAGGATCATCTCATAACCTGTGCAGAAAGAGTAAAAGCTACAACAGGTTTCTCAAGATGGTCACATTGACCTTGGTATAAATGGGTGTCAAGTTTAACAGCAACACTTCAAATATATTGAAAGAGTAATAATAACAAAATCACTAAATATGGACTGAGAATGCAGGTCATATAATGACTTGTATATGAAGGACAAGGGGGCATCCCATTAGTCTAGGACTATGAGAGCTTAAAATTACTAAATTGCTCCAAGGAATGTACATATCATGTCTGGTCTACTGAAGTCAATGTTTTCAAATGTGTAACAGAGTACCGAAATGCAAGCAATGGCATTTAGCTTGACCAGAGGTCAGTTAGGCCTAGTTTCATAAAAGTACACGTGAAGATGTATTTTAAACTCAAACCAAAACTTAAGCTAATTTCTGTCATCGATTTACCATTACTTTGATTGTAAGTATCAGACTTTGTATGGTTTTAAGTATAATACACTATCATATTGTATGATTTTGCAACTAGGGAAAGTTGAGACATTTGTTTTGGATATACAGTGAGATTACAAAGAGATTGAAGATAAGGTTTGATTAATAATTTTTTTTTTATGTACATTTTTAGATGCACCAGTTGTCAAACTACAGGCTGCAGCACTAGACGTTAATCCATACAGAGTAAAGCAAGGTCGTGAGAATGTGATTCTTGTATGTGAGGTAGTAGGTGCATATCCACCTACCACATCATTTGTCTGGACACAAAATGGGAATTTAATTCATGGTGAATCAAAATCTAACTTCAGCATCCCTGTAGCTACAAGACAGACAAATGGAACATGGGGATGTAAAGGATTGAATGGTGTTGGAACACCCTTAGAGAGTCAACTTCAGGTTGATGTACAATGTAAGTGTATTTGTTGTCAGGTTATCGTAGCATAATAATGTCAATAATGAAATGTACCAACCATTTACAACAAACAGCATGAATGGTGAACACCAGAAACATATATTTTCAGACAAAAAATATTACAACGACAATGATTTCGAATATATATATATATATATATATATATATATATATATATATATATATATATATATATATATATATATATATATATATATATATATATATATATTGATTCGACGACAAAAAAAAACAAAAAGCCCCAAAACAACGCTGGTGAAACTACCGTCTACTGAACTTATGGCAGCGAGTGTCAGTAAGATAATAAATCAAGCTGCGGGTCAAAAATTAGAAGCATTGATAAATCAAGATGGTGACGCACAGAGAAATATTGCCACGAATCTAATAGTGGTTAGTGGTCTAAAATCCCAAGCAAGATCACAATTTAGTTTGAGAAATATATAATAAAATGTTCAAATCTTTACCCAACAAAGCTTTTGATGTAGACGCGCCTGTTCTCAAAAATGATTCCGTACACGATTATAAATTCATTCTTATCCCACGATACAACCTGATTCCAAATCTAGAATAGAACTTCAGGTTCAGGATACAAGTAAATAGTTGGTTTTGTCAATAATGGTATTATGGCATTGTTTAGTAGTGCTGGATATATGATTGATGGAAGACAAATCGAATCTATCGAGCATGATGTTGATGTTGTTACAACAGTAGTTGGTTAAGCTCGATATTCCAATGATTAGATAAAATTGGCTGGTTCATCGATGATGTTCGCTAAGGATACTACTGATTACGCTGATCATAATCAGTATATTATAAGGCGGCCAAGAAAGGTTACTGATGCTAATGCTGATGCTGATGTTCAAGCTATTTGTTATGGGTAATAATCTTGATTACATCCTAGGATTTACAATACGTAAAATGATGTTAGATAACAACGGAAGATTTTCTTTCTCATATATTTGAATTATGTAGATGTGTTAGAAAGGTTATATTCGGAGCTAAACATACAATAGTTCTTGTGAGAAAAAGTAATGACAACGATGCAATCTGACGTGCTGATGGTGTTGCTGATGGTAAAGTAATATTAAAACTCTCATTGTGGATGCAAGTAATAACCCCATCGATCCCCGCAGAGGAGCGTTTACTATCGTTTATGGACAAGGGTTGTAAATCATTGATATCATGTTTGGAGCTTAAGACAGCCCCAACGACGAATTATGTCAATGGTGTATTTACTTGGCCTATAGAATTAACACAAAGTATTTCTGCTCCCAGGCATATATTCGTTGCGTTGCAGGATATGGCATGATTACATCCAAGTGATAAACAAGAACGTTGCCATATGATATTCGACAAACTAGGAGTTAATGAGGATTCGTTGAGGATAAACGGACAACAAGAACCATCTCAAGTTTTTTTTTCTTGATTACAACGATAATCAAATAGCACATCATCGTTTATGGATGTTTATGGGACGCCATCCAAATGTTGATACTGGTCTGTAAATATCACACTTGGATTTTAAAAGTTTATATCCTATTTATTACTTTTCGTTGCAACACCTCGATTTAACCAGGCAGAGTGTCGTTGATGTACATTTCCGAGCTCGTATAACACAGCTTTCAGTTGCCACAACAGGTCCACCTGTTATACGCCGGCCTTGCAGAGCAATTGCTGTCAACTCAGCGACAAATCGATGTTACTCGAAGGTGCTGGTGGACGAATGAAAGTTGTTGACGCACCAGCAGAAAACATGTAGACAATTAGATCAACAACGTATTAAATAAAATGTCATACAATCATGTTAATATCACCTTGACTCAAGGTCAGTCAAAGAAATTACAATAAAAAATCGAATAACACGAGTACATTCGCGGCAACAATAACCTTGAAACAAACCCAGATTGCTAGTGGCGGACCAAATAAATTATCATTGACTAAAACTCAACTTAACCTTTTCAATACAGTGTTAAAAGCGAAAACCGGTGTTCAACCTAATTTTTCTCCTTCCACGGTCAAGGATATGGTTAAATCAAGTGGAATATTTCCTCTTCTTGCCATGTTGCCAGCGTTGACCGCTGCCGCCCCCCCCCCAAGTCGCCCAAGCTGCCGCGTTAGGTGCTGTTAGAACAGCTGCTGGAATGGCATTAAAGAAAGCTACTGTAAAAGGTTATAAAAAAGGGAAAGGGTCTAAGACTACCAGGCAGTTGTTTTACGAGATACGGAACCTGCCTGAGACTCCCAGGAAGCATTTATTCATAACACCGTTGTCAAATTTTGATTTAATCGAAGCTGCCCAAAAATATAATATAAAATTTTCTAGAGGTGTTTTTATGCGAGATCAATTACCACAACCACCAGCAAATACTGGAACCGGTATTATTAATCTTGATAATAATACCGGACCTGGAACTCACTGGATCGCATACCTGATTGTCCCACGAGGAATTATTTATTTTGACTCTTATGAGCTAAGCACCACCTAAAGAATTTATAAAATATATAGCGCGATTAAATATTCCTCACAAAGTGAGGGTATGGTAGTCGACGTTGCCAACACAAATGATGACCAATCGTACGGTATGCGTTCAAGAGGTTATTAATGTTCTTAGAGCTATATCAACATCAACCGCCTCATACAATTGTACATGAATACACCAGCGATAACTTTTTATAGAGATCTTAAATGTATACTGGTAGATATATGGGGAAAATCTCTCTCGCGAGGATAAACCACCGATGGAGTTTGACTTGAAGTTGTCAAAAAAGTTATCAACGACGAAATCTCTAAAAAATTAAACCTGAGAAGCATAGAACTTGATGAAATTGTTGTATTTCAAGACCGACAGGGTAAATTGAAAATGAGTAATGTTTCCTTCAATGATTTTTTAGTTAAATCTAATGATGTAACATAAAATTATTTCGCGCTGTTTGATTCCAACGGCGGGATTAAACCTGGTTGTTTTTTTCAACCGTGGAAGATAAACTAACAACGCTACGATCCGAGTATGATACTCATGTCAGTGTGTCTATTGGATATTTTAGTTCCTTTTCATGAATATATAGATCCATATTAGGTTTTATAGGAAATCCACCTGTGGTTTCTTTGAAACTCATGGATATTAAAATCATTGATGATAAATTAACAACATTGCGATCCGATTATAAAACCAATGATGATAAACTAACAAGCTATGATCCGAGTATGATACTCATGTAGGTTTATATACATGTCTTTAAAGAAATTTTAGAAAGGTTGATGACACCGTAGATGACTTTTTTGGTAAACAACTATTAATCCATACATGCCAACCATTACGCTTTTGGCATAATCATTACTCTTTTTGTCACTAAATTACGCGTTGCGCTTAAACGTATATGGATTATGCTTTTTCGGTATATCCACCTCCCAAAAAAAATCAATTATTTGTTTTCTCGTTATTATTAAAATTCTATTAATCCCACAGACCGTATTTTAGAAAAAACGACATTTACGTAACTACAATATAAGAGTAAGCTAGACCATGGACTTTCGTAACAGTATCATGTTCTGTTTATAGCTAACCTGGTTCTACTGTTGACCTCGATTCTATTTATAGAATCAGCATGCGTAGTGAGGAGATAGCAGACTGGTTTCCAAATTTAATCTTTACTCGCAGATTCCATATTCTAATTAATATTTCTTGCAGAACCAGTCTGAATGTATTTTAGCGCTTGAAAAGTATATTTTATTTTACTCTATGCATTTATGTGAGCAAAAATTCCCAGATAAATTAGAAAAAGGCAACCGAAAACCTCCGAAACGAAATATAACAGAATCCTCTAAATATTAAGAAAAAGAGTACAGCATCATGTGACATTTATTTCCGGCTGTGTCGAAAGAATTTTAAAATTTAGCGCCAAACGTCTTAAGAAGGTTTCTAGTCGATGTGTGTAAAGCTAAAAGTGCTACATATGAAAACTTGAAACAGTAAAGGATGAGAGGGGCAAATAATCGTTGTTTATTGAAATTTTAGCATGTTATATGTGGATTACGCTTTTTCTGCCTGGATTCCGCTTTTTGACCACTTGGATTACGCCATTTCCTCGTCAGGGGTTGGCATGTATGTTAATCCCTTTCGCCGATATTAAAACAGCCATCGAAACGGTAAAAAAAATGCATGATGATATCGTCGCTGATTTTCCTGATATCGCTGCTCGACTTGATAAGGTTAAAATCCCCCATGATAAAAATCTCAATAATGTTTTTTCGATACATCATGGATCTTTTGCCTGGACACCTGAAAACTATTTTTGCCTGGACACCAACAATTAATATTATTGATGTTACCGCTGATGTCAAAGGTATCTATAAATTAACCTTAGTTTCACCAATGCAGTTTAACATATCATCAAATTCATCTACTAGTGTTGATATTATAAGCGCGGTAATAGAAAAGAGATATACTTGGCTATTTAGGATAAAATACCGCAGATGATAAATTAGCTCGAGAGCCAGTTACGTGGTATGTAGATTTTGTAATTGATTTAAGTAAACAATATAGTTAGATGATGACCACCCAACAGTATCAATACGATCAAATCCGAGAGCTACAAACTAAGCTAAAAATCTTGTTGATGTATATCAAACGAAAGTAAACAAATATTGCAGGCGTATTACCGGCATTGACATAATCGTATATTCGGTTTCAAGTGTTGTCGCTGGAACCGGTTTATTATTATCGTCGATTACGATGATTGTTCCTGTAGTTGTTACTATTTGTATTTCAACGGCGACAATGATCACAGGAGTTCTCTGTATCATCAAAAAAAATATCTTTGTGTAGTCAAAATAAATTACACGATTATATGGTTAAATTACATACATCATCAACCGCGTACTCGCAAATATCATCGTTGATATATAATCCAGTCTCGATTACACGATAATATCCGATAGTGAATTCTCTGCGATGACTCACATTTATGATATCGCAATGTCAAAATTAGAAAAATATTTAATATTGACAATGTCAACGCCACAACAATTACTTCAGCAGATAGTCACAAACAGAACCCCGCCGAGAACAATGATGATATCAAACATCAAATAAACCAGAATTCAGTGTAGATTTCCCAACAGTGATTCCAGTAAGAGAAATTGCGCTTAATCAAGTATGAGTGTTTTTTTATAGTTGGCCAAATATCCGGTCAACATCATTTGCTGGTAAGATGCCCAATACTACGTTTATGTTTGCGAATAAAACTAAACCGGTGAAACTCCTGATTGGCAAACTTTATATCTTCCCAAGGGAAGATATGACATCGAGGATATCGACAATGAAATTCAACGTAAAAATAAAATCTCTCACAGGAGTCAAATCAAAAATCACTATAACAGTTCACGAACCATCGTTGTCAACTGCGATCGAGACAAATTCTCCTGCTTACGCCGTTGATATATATATATATATATATATATATATATATATATATATATATAATTCGTCAATCAGAACCATATTAGGATGGCCTGAAAAAACACCGCCGGATAAACCTTATCCACCTGAGAAAAATAATCGGATTATACCAGATAAATATTCATACCATGAAATTAATCCATCATATAAAGAAAATTTGTTTGGTCTAAAAAATTCAAACTTTAATGAGTATTTTACTGTTGATGATAAAGGTTTAGAATTGAGCAGAGAGCTGGCTGAATGGTCCATGATATTGGATTTTGATTTGGATCCTCCTCTCCCATCGAGAGAAGTGGGTATTACTGTAGGTTATAATTTTAAATTAACAAATAATATTACATATTTTAAAGAAATTAATCAATAACATCAAACACAATTACACCGACTACAGTAATATTTCCAAGAACATCTCTTTGATATAACAAGTTCATGTAGTGAAATTATCAAACACATTGAGATGTTATATGAGCTTGTATCTGATATGGAGTGTATCTCGGGTGATTAATTCAGGTAATAATTAATGATAAGAGTAACATAAATAAACAAACATTTTTAGATGCATTCTCATTAACAGAAGCCGAATTACCTAATTTCAAATTACCAGAATATATTGTCGCTTAAGTGCTTACTTAAGCATGGTTTATGCACAGCAATATGTGACCTACTCACTACCTTTCTCGCAAATAGTCCGCATTGATATGCATGAGATGTATTAATACAGCACTTGCCGGCCAATCGGAACAGACCCACGTCCTTTGTTCTCAGTTGTTTTGGTTTTTGGAGCTGTTAGCGACAGCGTGCTTAATTCGGTTGGAAAAACTTATTTCGTTTGAAAAAACTCTGTGCATTTTGCTTCATTTCAGCAACATATACTTATCGTACTTGAGATATAATTCCCAGTTTATATCTCCCTGTTTCGGGATTCAGCTATTGTGTTTAATTGCCATTTCATTGGACCATCCGCAATTTTCCTTTGTTTAGAAACAATGGCGTCACGCTCGTCAAAACAATTTCAGTCCCATACGATCTGGACAATCCGTACAACTGGACAACACTTTATCTGAAGCGGAAACTGGAATTAATAGGTATTAAAGTGTCATCTGTTCTCCCGAAGCACGCCTTGCGACAATTATACATCGATAATGCGCCTGTATTCCGGAAGTAAGGGCTACATCAAATATGGCCGACGTGGCCGAAAACCAGTTATCTTCGGACAGTATAATAACATCTATCCACTCCATGCAGCGTTCTATTGCTGACTTAACAAATTCGGTCACCAATATTTTGGCACGACAGCAGACGTCTTCTTCGGAGTTTTCCTTCAGCGACTCCACACATTTCACGACATTGCCAGCAGCCCAGCCTGTGACGTCGCTCCATTAGCTGATGCAATCCCACGGAGTTTTGCCAGAAATACTACCAGCCATCGACGTGGTGTCCGAAAGCCAAAGAAAACAGATTCTCGGGGGTAAGCACGTCAATCTTGCTACTCTTTTGCTTCCCCACTTTGAACTGGATATATCAAATCCGGACGACAAGGCCGCGAAGTATGATCCCAGATTACTTAAGCATCTTAGTCTAAGTGAGTTCATAACGGCTTTCGGGAAATATACACGTATCATCTGTTCAGTTTACCCCAACAGACGACACGAATTGGATATGTACGAGGCTGACATTATAAAAATTTCTAATGCGTATGGGGACATTTTCTATGACTACCATAATGTCTACTCCAGTCAAGCTGCTATTGCACTTTGCGACTACAAACTAAAAGTCAACTGGGCTATTAGGGATCAGGCAACTCTTCAGCTGTTGATTGGCGGCCGAAAAACAAAGTCGTGTAACATCTGCAATTCTGTCGCTCACTCTACCGATTTTGTCCACAAACAACGCGCACTGCAATGCCCATGGTGAATCTTGCCAACAGGAGAAAAACAGATATTGACAAGTACGCTCGGCCTAGACAGATGATGGATGGGAAAGAACTTTGTAATCATTTTAATTCCATACGCGGTTGCCATCGTACTAACTGCCAGTTCTTGCATACCTGCAATCAATGCAGGGCCAATTCGCATGGGGCAACTGCATGCCCAAACAATACACAAAAAGTTTTTCCTAGCACTGGTGCACGCTATATCAATGCCCCTAGTAAATCAGCACCAGATAAGATGAAACAAATCTGACAGACTGTCACGCCATATGCTTCCACTTCCATTGATATTAACCGAATGCAACATGAACTACATCATCCAGTTCAGAACTTCGTCCGATATTTATCTTCCGGTCTGAAACACGGTTTCGACACTATGGTGCAAACAACTAGCTTGCCTAAAAAAAAAGAGTGCCGGAACTTGCTTTCTGCACGTAAACAACCATATATTGTGGATCAGTTATTGGCAAAGGAATGTGCCATAGGTTTCATGCTTGACCCTTTTCCATCTCCACCATATCAAGAATATAGAGTCAGTCCTATCGGCATCGCAGAGGGGAAATATTCAAAAAAGAAGAGACTTATCATTGACCTGTCCTCCCCCCATGACAATAATGTGCATACAAGTATAAATGAGCTCATCGACAAGGATAGATGCTCCCTGAGCTACGTAAAAATTGATGATGCTATTAGAATTATTCGGAGTTTGGGTAAGGGAGCAATCATGTGTAAAACTGATATTTCAGACGCTTTCAAACAGATTCCCATTGCACCTTCCCAATGGCACTTGTTCTGTGTAACATGGAGAGGAAATTATTATGTTTGTGTTCGCCTCCCTTTTGGATCACGTTAAAGTCCGAAATTATTTGATACTTTGTCTCAAGCGATTTGTTGGATAGCAAAGCATTATTATGGTATTGACAACATCTTGCACCTCCTTGACGAATTTCTTACAATAGCTCCTCCTTCTGCATGTGGCGAGAGGACGATGGCTTTGTTGACTCTCATTTTCAACAGATTGAAGATTCCTACAGCTCCAAGCAAAACCATTGGCCCCTGTACAGTTATAGAATATTTGGGAATAATTCTAGACTCAGAGCAAATGCAAGCACGTTTACCACATAATAAAGTGGAGCGCGTTGTAAACTACATTAATCAATTTCTTACCCAACGCAGTGTCCGCAAGCGAGAATTGCTCCAGTTACTGGGCCATTTCAATTTTGCTACTCGTGTTATCCTACCTGGGCGTGCGTTTGTATCATATCTCATACGACTGTCTACCAAAGTTAGGGAACTAGATCATTATATTCACTTGGATGCAAATTGCAGAGAAGAGTTATACATGTGGCACCATTTCTTAGCTTCATGGACTGGGGTTTCTGTGTTTCTTGACAATCAGTCCACTACAGCAGATGATTTTGAATTGTGCACTGATGCTTCATCCAAAGTAGGGTATGGTGGTTATTTCAAAACTCGCTGGCTTGCAGCTGCATGGTCGGATGATCTTCAAATGATCTTTTCTGTGGAGGATGATTTCTCAATGGCCTTCAGAGAGTTGTATCCTATTGTTGTGGCTGCCATTGTATGGGGTTCAGAAAGGACAGGCAAACGCATAATATTTACATGTGATAATATGGCCACAGTGAATATACTTCAAAAGGGGAGATCAAAATGTATGCATATAATGAAATTAATGCGTAAACTTACATGGTGTGCTGCTACTTGTAACTTTCATTTTTCTGCCAAACACATTCCGGGAATTGTCAATACTAAAGCTGATGCCTTGTCCCGCCTTCAATTTCAGAATTTTCATGCACTGGCTCCTGATGCAGATCGACAACCCTGCAAATGCCCCTTACCCTCGGAGGTCTTATGGACCTGGATGAAGAGGTAAACTTGCTATGGAACCAGGCTTTAAGCCCTGCGACACAAATCGCCTACAACTCTGCATTCAATGTGTTTAGGACCTTCATGCTGATGTGTGGCTTTGCCTCGCACATGCAACTATTGCCAGATATTACGGAGAACACCTTAATATACTTCGTTACACATTGTGCAAGAGCCCTCAACTTGAAGCATTCTACAATAAAATTATACTTATGTGGCATTAGGTTCACGTACATGCAGGCTGGTATTCAATCACCATTCACGACAGACGGAAATAATATGCCACGTCTTGCCACCATCCTAAAGGCCATCAGGAAAAAAAAAAAAAAAAAAAAAAAAAACCCAAGGTACATCGGCAAAACTACGGAAGCCTATTACATACAATATTCTGACAAGCATTTGTACTGTGTTGCGAGGAGGAGTGTTTGACTCACACACAGATTTGTTGTTTTTGACTGTCTGCCTAGTTGCTTCCTTCGGATTTCTCAGATGTGGGGAGTTCACTATTAGGGATTTCTTCGATCCAACCATTCATCTCTGCGTGGGCGATGTGCATTTCCAACAAGAAACTGCTTTCTTAAAGCTAAAATCGTCAAAAACTGACCCTTTCCGGAGGGGTGTGACCATTCAGTTACATGCCACGGGTCGTGCTCTATGTCCATATTCTGCTCTGACAATTTTCATGCTATTCAGGAGACGTTCATCATCTCGGTTCGATGCCCCACTTTTCATTACGTCCACAGGTCAAGCGTTATCAAGCGTTGTATTCCTTAATCATATGCAACTTGTCTACCGTAAGATGGGACTCGACACTTCCCAGTATAGTGGTCATTCATTCCGAATAGGTGCAGCTACTTCAGCAGCAGCTGCCCATCTGGAAGATCATATGGTCAAAGTTCTCGGCCGGTGGTCTTCAGATTGTTACTCAAGATACATTCGCACACCTCCGGGTACTATTAGGTCAGCGCAGAGGGCCATGACAATGGTCGCGGATATTACTACACAGTGATCAGGATCATGCTGCATTCAACAGAGATCGTGTTTTTAGATCTAGTTCAACGCTACTGTACCAGGGATGTATTTCCTGGGGTTCCAGTTTCCATAGTCGTGCATTGTGTTTCTATATTCATTGTGTTCGGAGTTTCTGCACGCGTGTGATACCAGTGTTATTTGTGTGGCACTTGTGCCTATCCATTGTGTGGTGTGATACCATTGTTATTTGGTTGTCACTTGTGCATGTCCATTAGATGGGAGTTCTGCACGCGTGTGTTTGCTAGTGTTCTTCGTGTGGCACTTGTGCATTTCCATCATTTCATAGCCATACATGCATTCAGTGGTTTATTCCTGGAAATTCTCAAGTTATTCTTCTAACCAATTTCATGGATGCGATCATCTAGCTTCTCTCCGAATTGGATGGAATAACTTCGTCATTCCCATTCTCAAGTTTATCTTTGCCGTATTCCAAGATGTACTCGGCACCACTCTGGGACATTCTTGACATTTTGATCATCGTTCATTGACTTTTCTATATGCAGGTGTACGTTTTTTTTTACATTATTGTTGCTATGCTGATTGTGTAACACACATATATACATATATATATATATATATATATATATATATATATATATATATATATATATATATATATATATATATATATATATATATATATATATATATATATATATATATATATATATATATATATATATATATATATATATATATATATATATATATATATATATATATATATATATATATATATATATATAATTTTTTTTCTTTTTTCTCTTCATGGAACACTGAAGGCTTCCCCACTATTTACATTCTTGGGGGACAACATCTGCTGCGCATATGTTTTCTTTGGGCATTCACTTCATTCCATTTCGTTATTCACCCAAGAATCTAATGTCAGCACTATATGGTGTATTCATACTAAACCATTGAGTGAAGTCCACACAGCTGCCGCTGTCATCCCAACCTACGTTGGACAGCCCAGTCTTCGCTGGGCTCCTTCAGTTTCCGCTGAAGGAACTTCACTCAAGGGTTATCCATAACATTCTGTCAGGGAGTTTCACAGACCAGCTGTGACCTCTGTACAACCACGTTGTGCCATTCAGTAGCCACTGAATCACTCACTGACAGAATGAACCAAAACGGCTTCATTAGTAGCAGCAGATAGTCCTCCTAGCCAAAGAGTATAATTATCAATAAAAACTTAACTGAACATGTGTTTTGTTGTGTATAAATTGTCGCTTAAGTGCTTACTTAAGCATGGTTTATGCACAGCAATATGTGACCTACTCACTACCTTTCTCGCAAATAGTCCGCATTGATATGCATGAAATGTATTAATACAGCACTTGCCGGCCAATCGGAACAGACCCACGTCCTTTGTTCTCAGTTGTTTTGGTTTTTGGAGCTGTTAGCGACAGCGTGCTTAATTCGGTTGGAAAAACCCGCCGCCATCCCCACCTCAACGCCTACAGTGTTCCATGGACAAAGGAATGTCTGCTGCTGCATGTTGCTTACCCTAAAGGGCATTCACTTCATTCCATTTCGTTATTCACCCAAGAATCTAATGTCAGCACTATATGGTGTATTCATACTAAACCATTGAGTGAAGTCCACACAGCTGCCGCTGTCATCCCAACCTACGTTGGACAGCCCAGTCTTCGCTGGGCTCCTTCAGTTTCCGCTGAAGGAACTTCACTCAAGGGTTATCCATAACATTCTGTCAGGGAGTTTCACAGACCAGCTGTGACCTCTGTACAACCACGTTGTGCCATTCAGTAGCCACTGAATCACTCACTGACAGAATGAACCAAAACGGCTTCATTAGTAGCAGCAGACAGTCCTCCTAGCCAAAGAGTATAATTATCAATAAAAACTTAACTGAACATGTGTTTTGTTGTGTATAAAATATAAGGATATATGTTATATACTTTCACTCCTCATGTATCTCATCCTTGGATATCAAAAATAAATTTTAAACTCGTCGATAAAATTTATAACCTAATTGATTTATTCGAGGAGCAATTGCAGATTACTCTTGATGTGAAATCATGAAAAATCTACCGCAATCATCACCACTTGATATTTGTTCATGATAAACAACAACTCGAAGACGCGATCAGATGTTCATTTTCAAATTCTCTCACCTGAAATTTTAATATAATCATCGATGAATTCGGCAATGAGAGTTTCCTGCTGACACAATATCAGCTAGATCAACTTCAGCAAGAACATGTTACTATGATTTCATGTTCACGTGTTCAGATTTTAAATTATGCTCACTAGTGTATTCCCTGCGATCGCGCTAACGAAATCTTGTAAAGGAAATCGGAGGATAGCGTCAATAAATCTTAAATGAAAAATTACAAGTTAAAACTTGCTATGATTTTTTTCAAATTTATTACCATGATTTTTTAAATTTTATAATTACTCTATAATTTCTATGCTATTATTTTTTTATCATTTTCTTTGCTTGTAGTATATATGTGAATTCCAACTTATGTGTTTGCTGACCCCGAAAAAAATCATTGTGTTGAAGTTGCCACAGAATATAAAATCGGATTATCACGATTATATAAAATATGGGCAAGTGAACCAATAAACGCGGTTACACAAGGTAACGCTGAACAATTATGCGTGGTCCAATGAGAATATAAAGCTAGTAAGCGAAAATTACGAGAGGATATCACCGCGAGAAAAAATAAGATTGTTAATTTGAAAATTCAGCAAGATCAACTACAATCAGTTTTAGAAAAAATCAAGCTGAATACGATCAGGAGATCACCAGGTTAAAAACTACGCGGGAATAGTTTCAAACCGCCGTAGAAGAAAATCAAAACGAACAGAAAAGACAACAAATATTAAACAACAGGTATAACACTGCGATTGAAAAATTAACTACCGAGAATGCAAAATTATCAACTCGATATAATGATCTTTTAATCAAGAATAAAAAACTAACAGCAAGCATAAAAAAACTCAGGAATATTTGTAAATATGATCGTGAATTTAACAAGATTGTAAAAAATTCAAAGAATATATTTAAATTTCCTTAATCGAGCAGCATCTTTTCGAATTCTGCGATTATAACCTTTTCTCGTCATCGATCTTTGAAAACGTTGTTGATGTCATCAGATATTCTGTTGATAAGCTTTGAAACTGGTATGAGTGCTGGTCTTGAATTTAACACAAATTTCCTGGTAGCCAAAAGGACTAGTGTACTGAGAAATTTACTAGCCCTGCCAAACATTTACTAGCCCTGTCCCCAAAACAATGTCACACACTCGTATTGAGATTAACAACAATTTTATTTCATAAATAGCATTATCATATAAAATGTAGAAGTACAGAAGTATAAATTCTACTTTAAACCATCAATAAATTAACATTTCTTGTTTATCAAGATAATCTGGATCCAATTCCAGAAAGGGACCCAGGTGTCCTTTCTCGTCCTCCACCTGCACTCTGGGTCCATATTGGGTTTGTTCTGGTCTCCTTACCCCTCTCCCTGAAACATTCCACAAATATATTGCTGATAATGGATCATATGTTGGAATGTCATTTGTATGAAACATGATGAAGAGTAGGTCGGACAGAACCCAAGGTCGCAAACAAGATCTCCAGTCACTCTTCACCATTTTCATCTCTGAGAAACCCCTTTCAGGATCAGCAGAGAGGGCTGGGATTATCAGGATGAGGCCAATCAATGCCAGAATATTCTTGCAGTCAGCAGCATATGATTGTACAACTGTGGGCCAAGTCAAAGCATAGATGTCTTTGTAACTGCAAGATAACAGAATGAATTTTGCTTTTTTTCCGGAGGCTGAACACCTTCTTTAAAACACCACATTTTGCCCGTCTTACAAGGCGGGAATTGTGCCTCGATAATGTTAGTTTCAACTTGGAAAATGTGTGCTCCCATCAAACGAAGCCAGCTGATTCGGCGCTTTGTATTTAACTCAGGTGCTCGATGCGTACTTGATGTGAATGAAAAAGAAAACAATAATCAAAAGGAACAAAATCATACAGAGCGACAAATTTTTGAGATATTTTTCTAAAGTATTTTTGTCACTCTGTATGATTTGTTTCTTTAGATTTTTTTCCCCCTTCACATCAAGAGTGCACCTGTGGTATTCAACAGCTTCAATTACAGTCTCATCATTAATAACATGTTTGGTAATTGTTCCTAATTAATCAAACCTCAGTGTATTGTTGAAATTAATAATAAGCGTGAATACTTTCAATCTTAGATGCCCATGTGAGATTTTAATTCCCATCAAATGCTTGGATATCTCCACGTGTATTCCATTATTTGTTCAATCGTTTTTGGGGGAAAAATATAAAAGCTATTCTTATTATCATAGAAAAAGTAGTTGCTTGGAAAATGATGTGTCAGTAATGTTATCATAATAAATTGATCTAATTCTTCTAATTATTTTGATGCAAACGTAAAATATGAGTTACCCATTTGTGACTCGGAGCAAGCAAAAAAAAATATCTTCAAGAAGCAAACATGTAAACTAATTTCTTTTTGAATAGTTGATGCTATGTTCTTTTGTGTGGTGTAACGTTTCGTAATTTGTTACTGTGGCCGAGTGAATAAAGCGTGATACCATTTAATTCACTATCAGATTAATACGGATCAATTTCCAAACTTCCGTTGTTAATGACGGGACCTAAATTAGCGCTTTTAAGTGAAACGCACATAATCAGATGGCTTCTTGTAATAGAAACACATTTCCGAGGCAGAAATTTACTTCATCTTCACATGCTAATATTTTATGACTGTGTTTACAACGGTCACTGCGTTGATTCTAAAGAACATCGGCCGAAGTCACGTCTTTATTAGGGTATTGAGAAAACAAATGCTGACTGTTGATAACCAAAAACTTACTAGCCCGTCGGACTATTAACATTATGAAACTTACTAGCCCGACAGGAAATCTACTAGCCTCGGGCTAGCGGACTACCGCTAAAATTCGACCCCTGGAGTGATTTCAATCTGTCATGATTTCGATAAACAATTTATTTCGCTCCTCAGTAATATTTTTCATTATCTGGTATCCATTTTTATGTTATGGTATACCATTATTTCGCATCGATTTAACACCCTGGTATGCATCAGTGATGAATTTGCTGGTAAATATTGTGCTGTCACCAACTAAATCTATTTTTCGATCAAATTCGATTATCAACTCGGCAATATTTTCGTAATTCATATACCTATAGGAATTCATTTGTGTAAATAATTGTATCTCTCAGACAATTTATTGTAGATTTTGATAAATGTGACACCCATCGTCACGTACATCAGATAATGATGTCGAAAATTATTTTCTTCATAAATTTGATAAAGCGCGTATCTCCATTCATCATGAAAATCATCTGATGACATAACCTTGATGGAATTTTCAGCGAGGATATCGAGCAGATGTTTGACATCCCTCTCAAATTTTTGTGCACATAGATAATAATGACGCATTTGTTCATATGGGATTTGAAATGGTGTTACATGACTAATTTTCCTCTCAAATACATCAAAATGGTTTATAATATTTTGTCGAGCTGCGTTCATTAACTCTTGCAATTTGTTGTCCATATATTATAATAAATCATCTAAATAATTGTATTTTGTCAGATAAATAATCACGTGTATGTAAATGATACCCATATTTTGTATTTTGTTTAATACGCTGTTAAATCTATATCATTCGCGATGCGTTATACAGATGCATTTTGAAATATCAAAATATTTAGCTGTGTAATTTATTGACGGTAATTCGATAATCTTGCTATCGATGAACACGGTTACAGGTCGTCGTAATTGGTTTCTGATTTTCGGCTTTGAATATAGAAAATTTTCACTCGGAGTAACAACTCTCAAGTTATCTAAGCAATTGTCAAGAGGATTTATATTGATTTGATCAACAACAAAACCTTTATTGATCAGCCCATTAAAACAATCAAAAAGAAACTGTGAGCATAATGTGGTTTCCCACTGACACCGACACTAACTGTTATATAACCTCTATTATTAATCAAAGCAATTTTCCCCTTTTGTGTACAATGTCTAATTATTCCACAGTGAGAAGCTTCGTAACAGGGTGAGAAATGAATTCAATTTGATTCTTTATATATCTTAAGCAAAAAAACTATTTAATTGTTTATTATGATAACTCCCTGTAATATAGTCTTGTTCATCAAATACAACATTATATTTCTTTGCATAATGTCTAACAAGCTCTCAGAATTTTTTGCCACCACCATTATAGCATAATCTCATTTTACCTCGTATACCATTCCCACATTTAATGCAATTAACGAAACCTCGAAAACCTCATTTGAAATGTTGATTGTGACCAGCGCAGTATTCCCGCATGCATTTTTTTTAACACATGCCTTTTGTTCCTTTTAATATCCAGTTGCAATAATTTTGTGCCATTGCTATACATGTACTAATACTATCGATACATTTAATTGAATATATATTTGCATAATAAGGATATGGAAGATATTTCCAAATTTACTGACATAATGCCGTATCCTCAGAGGAAGGCTTTTGACCTCGATGGTAGAATACAACCGCGAATGTGGAAATCAAAAATCAAAAAAAAAGTATCAAACACACAAAGTATTAATTTCTCAGAGTTGGAGTGGAATATATGTGGTCGACATAAAAAAACAACACGCGATAATAACAGTATGACTGATGACAGAGCAGCTGAAATATTATCCAAGATAAATCGTCGTGATAGGCAATATTATATTCAAGTGAAATTCACTAAACTTTCAAAATATCATTGGAAGGTTTATAATAATCAAGAACGTTTAATGACAACAAAAATGAAGCAAGTGATCATCGACGATAATACTTGAACAGTAATGTTAATCAGAATTGATTGAGTATATTATGAATGAGCGTACCCGTTAACCATAGTTGTTTATGGAGTTTTTCTGATAAGAAACACATGACATCAATAAACTTTCCCCGATGAGAGTTTCATCGTTGATGAATTGTGTAGCTGAACGTGTTATTGAATATTTCAAAAACGCAAAACGAGGAAATGGTTTATCTGATCTGAGACGTTCCATGAGAGATAAATTGGGAGAATCGGTTAAGGATACCGGAGCTTCAATAAAGGAGGTTGCCGAATTAGAACAAATATTCGATAACAGTAAAAACGATCACCGGGGAAGTATTATACACAAAAAAATATACAAATAGTAGAGCTCCGATTATAAATCATCGATCATAATTCCCATACTTGGACAAATTCCGCAAGGATATTCCCACAAGATCGCACAGTAAAATATTATTCCGCGAATGTTTGATTGTACTTACCAGTTAAGTAACAACTGGACAAATATGAAGTTATCATACCGGATCGGTCGTCACCCAGGTCAACAAGGACCACGCCTGCCATTTTCCACCAGGACGGAGGTGACAAGTGTGCTACTGGTACTTTGCATAAAATCAGAGTGAGAGACAACGTTGCCATCACCACCTGGAACTGTACATTAGAACTCTGGCACAAACTGGAAGACTCCAGGAGTTGACACATGAGATGGAAGACTACACATGGCATATACTGGGACTCTGTGAAGTAAGATGGAAAGCCCTAGGAGAATACCAAACTGAAGATGGGCATATATTATAATATAGTGGAGAGTTGGACAAGTCCATAAATGGAATAGGCTTCCTTGTAAACAAAGCCATCAAGGGATCTGTTCTTGAATATCGCCCCATATCTAGCAGAATCATCTCCTTTCGTCTGAAAGCACCCCCCTTTAACATCACAATTATCCAAGTCTATGCTCCAACTACTGATCATGATGATGAAGAAATAGAGGAGTTATACAACAAACTTCAAGGTATATAAAACATTGGTAAATAAAAACGACATCCTTATTATCCAAGGAGACTGGAATGCCAAAGTTGGCAAAGATGCTCTAAAAGATTGGAATGATCATTGTGGACCTTCTTGCAATGAGCTTACCAATGGAAGAGGGAGATGGCTGCTCGAGTTCGCAAGCTACAACAACTTGGTACTAGCCAACACCCTGGGTCAACATAAAGCTTCCCGATGCTGGACATTGCATGCACCAAATGGAACCCATCATAACCAGATAGACTACATACTAGTTAAAAACCGGTACTGATCTGGCATCAATAGAGAAAAAACAAGAATGTTTCCAGGTGCTGATGTTGGGAGTGATCACGACCTCGTCATTATGAACTTCCGAGCGATGTTGAAGAAAATTAACAAGCCAAATAAAATCAGGCTCAAATTCAACCTTGAACAACTGAAGGACCCTAACATCTGCAAGTCATTCCAAGGCACAATTGGAGGAAAATTTGCTCCACTACTTGTGATGGATGTTGATGTCAAAGTGATGACAGACACTTTCAACACAGTCATGACAACAGTTGCCAAGGACATCAATGGCCTGCATCGCCCAAAGAAAAAACCCTGGGTTACGGAAGAGATTCTGAATCTGTGTGATGCCCGAAGAGACCTAAAAAACACCAGACACACAACAGGGTCAGTGGAATATTGAGAAATAAACAAGAATGTCAGAAAAAAAAGTGAAGAAAGCAAAAGAAGATTGGATTGGACAACAGTGCACATACATAGAGAAAAGTCTGATAAAGAATTACAGCAAAAAGGCATTCCAAATTGTGAAAGACCTCACCAGAAAGAAGCAATCAAGAGTCAGTATCATTCAAGATGAAAATGGAAAATGCCTCACGGAAGCAAGTGACATTGCAGAAAGATGGACTGAGTATTGTAAAGAACTCTACAACCATCTGTCCTCAGGAGACCCAGAGGTGCTTGAAGTTCCAAACTTTACAAATAATGATGATTTCCCCATTCTCAAGGAAGAGGTGGAGTCAGCAATAAGAGCACTGAAGAATGGAAAGGCAGATTGAGTAGACAACATCCCAGCTGAACTTATAAAGAATGGCGGGGAATCAGTGATAGAACTACTAACAAAAATCTGAAACAAGATCTGGCAGACAGGAGAATGGTCAACACTCCCCCAAAAAGGCAATCTCCAGCTGTGCCAAAATTACAGAACTATCAGTTTGATCAGCCATGCTAGTAAGGTGATGCTGAAGATCATCTTGAACAGACTGAACCCACAAGCAGAAGAAATAATCGCTGAAGAACAGGCAGGGTTCCATAGTGGAAAAGCACAACAGAGCAAATTTTCAATCTTAGGGTTCTGTGTGAAAAGTACTCACAACATCAACAAGACATCTATCATGTGTTCATAGATTTCAAAAAGGCTTTTGATAGAGTGTGGCATGAGGCATTGTGGGCCACAATGAAGAAGTACAACATGGGTCAAAAGTTGACCAACACCATCAAGCAGCTGTACGCCAAGGCTACCAGTGCAGTAATTGCTCAAGGTTCTGTGGGAGATTGGTTCAAGACTACAGTTGGAGTACGGCAAGGCTGTCTCCTGTCACCCACGCTTTTCAACATCTACTTAGAGTGCATCATGAGCAAAGCCCTGGAAAACCACTGTGGGACAGTCAGCATTGGAGGGTGTAACATCACCAACTTCCGTTTTGCAGACGACATTGATGGGCTGGCAGGCAGTGAAAATGAGCTTGCCACCTTAGTGAAGAACCTGGATAAAACATCTTCCAGATTTGACATGGAGATAAGTGCCGAGAAGACAAAGCGGATGACAAATAGTGGCATTCAAATCTCAACCAAGATTAAAGTCAGAGGACAGGAACTGGAAACAGTGGGCCAATTCAAATATTTTGGTTCCATAAGCACGGAAGAGGGATCAAGAGCAGAAATTTTGTCACGAGCAGCACAAACAACGGCAGCTATGTCAAAGCTAAGACTCATCTGGAGAGACAAGAACATCTGTCTGAAAACTAAAATCAGACTATTGAGAGCACTAGTCATCTCAATTTTTCTGTTTTCATGTGAGGCCTGGACCCTGACAGCAGAAT
Source organism: Unio delphinus (assembly GCA_029339505.1). Taxonomy (NCBI): domain Eukaryota; kingdom Metazoa; phylum Mollusca; class Bivalvia; order Unionida; family Unionidae; genus Unio; species Unio delphinus. Next base: position 2,961,763 of record JAQISU010000331.1, read on the forward strand.
TACAATGAAGAATTCAGGCACTTGAAATGAGATGCTACAGAACCATCCTTGGCATCTTTTACATGGATCACATCACAAATGAAGAAGTGCGCAACACCATCAGGCACAAAGCAGGCCATTATGAAGACCTCCTCACCATTGTCAAAAAGAGAAAGCTGAAATGGTATGGCCATGTCACTAGAGCCAACAGTCTATCCACAACAGTACTGCAGGGTAGTGTCCAAGGTGGTAGAAGGAGAGGTAGACAGAGAAAAAAGTGGACTGACAACATCAAAGAATGGACCAGGAAAAGTTTTGCAGAGACACAAGCATTGGCACATGATCGAGTCAAGTGGAGGGAACTGGTCAGAAGTTCTGCAGCACAGTGCCTCAATGACCACACTAGGTCTAAATGATGATGATGATGACCAGTTAAGTAAAACAGATCCGGTATAAGTATGACTATTTAAAAGTTCCGAAGATAGCAAGTACGATCAGTTTGTAAGATCAAATGGTGAATTATACCGAACTGAATCACTTCATGGAAAAATTACCGAACTAGCTACACGATATTCGTCAACAAACATAGAAGAATTATTATGTAATTGTTTCACTGTTCCATCTGTCACAGCTCATTATGCTCGAAAAACGATTTTATGGTCACCGACTCGATTTGAAGTTATATCTGATATACAATTGAACAGTTTCAAATATGTTCCTTGTGGATTTTGGAATACCAAGTATAACTACAAGGATGTTATTTCCGTTGACATAATTTCATCCAGGAAGTTTTCTCGGGTATGATGAGTGTACGCAGTTTGATCATCCTACTCATGAAATGACTAGAGTTGCCATAAATGGACCTTTACCTGATCTCGATAGGACGGGATTCGCTTGCGTGACATCGTTTAGCATCGCTGAAAATCTTCATCTGATCTGTTATGTTTTGTTTCGTATACATTTTTCAACGAAGAAATGGAGAAAGATAGTATTATTACGATTTATGCTTGATTGTGAGATGTTGACATCGTTGGTTGTCAGCGAGGGGATTATATCATTTAGAGCACAGAAAGAGGTTTGGTTACCAACACCTAAAATACTCATTGGAGATGATAAAAAATACCCGATTAACAAATCTTCAGGATGAAATCTTCACAAAGTATCTCGGAAGACGAATAAAGTTATTCGAGATTGAATTTAGATGATGCAGAATATAATTTTATAATTGCAGATATGACAAAAAAACAATATATTCACAAGTAAAGCAAATGTATATTTATCCAACGGGAAAAAATTGGTACTATTGTTGGCTATTTTGACAGTGAATCACCACAGTACACCCATTTAAGATCCTTGATGCTCACTTATGCTTCAATTAATTTGTTATCGATGATAAATAGATTTTCTAACATCGCGGTTAGATCCGCAACAGATTCGTTTTACTTTAACCAGGAAGATATTGAATCCGTCAAAGCATTTACTATAAATGATGATAATGAGCGGGGATTGTGGAGAATTAAACAGGAAACATTACATGGATACTGTGAATCGGCGGATGTTACCATCGAAGATAATTATCGCGGAGAAACAATAACAGAATTATCATTGTCACCGTCTGTATCTGATCCAATATCCAGAAATAAGACTGTTTACTTGAATGGGCCAGGAGAATGTGGTAAGACAACTCGAGTTATCAAATTATTTTGGAATGAATTCCGACGTAATAGTATTAATGCTAAAGCTGTACCGATTCATCGATTGATATTGTCAACGATACCACGATAAGAAAAACAACTCGCAAGTATAAACAAAGTGACAAAGAAAGTAATAGAGAATTTGATCTCGACGTTGAATTTATTTTTAAATTAGAACAATAACGAGGTAACCACTGCGCAAGCTGTAATTGTATAATGTTGTGGTCGGGTAAAGATCCACAACGATTTACCATAGATAGAAAAGATAATAGTCACGGTCATACACGAGATAATGTAGCATTGACCTACCTCGAGTGTAATCAAAATCACAGTGCTAGTTAAGATCCCTCGGTGGTAATTGAGTATTATCGGAGATCACTTGTAGTTGTTCACATGTAAATCCATGCTGAGGAGCGGTTGAATCTAATCTATATTTTGCTGGTCTACCTTTAGATGTAACAACACTTAGGTATATTATGCGTGATTACACTCCAGATAGGATCGGTTGACCTTTTCCTACCACCTTCAAGCTCACCAGGTTCATATAAATATCTCACAACGACGTTACCTAATACTGGCTGTTTTGAAAAATCATGCTGGGATACATTTATATAATTTTTGTGATCGCAGTAACAGGTTTCATATTGATCATTCAAGTAATTTCATTATTCAACATGGTTATCACACTCGGTAATCTTGCAACCCATTCACGTGATCATTTATCTTCGATAAATTCTCTCGCGTATTGATATCCAAATAATTAATCTGCAAGTGTTCGAGTAAATCGCTCGACGATTGCCTGATCGCTGTGAATTGCGGTATGTCCTCGTCTGATAGCAGTGTTATGTTGTTTCATCATTGATGATACCTCACTTTAAAATTCTTTACTGGGATCGACCTGCAATAGATTTGGCCACCACAGAGGTCCTCATCGATAAATTCGTTTAAACGCGAAGGCTACTTCAGCTGAAGTCTTAGTTGATAGGTTTGCTTCTTTGTATATTCTTGCAATATCAAACAAATGTTAACGAGTATTTGTAAGATCGTGTATTTACAGTATCAGGGGTCAGAAATAATATATCTGCCAGATGAACTTCATTGGGGATGCTAACATCAAAAGACGCAAAATTAAATTTCTTTGGAGGTGGTAAATAAATTTGCCACATCGCTTGCCTGGACAACCAATCTGCCGCATTAACCTTTTTGACTTTTGCCGCATTGGCGAGTTTACTGATCGTGGAGTTACCTTTCTAGTATCCACTTGGAGAATAATAAATTGATTTCATTTAATTAAATAATGTTTCCCAATACTAATTTACCTTTCATCACAGATTTTATTAACCAGCTAGCTAATTTTTCTTTGAATGTTTTATCGGTGATATAATTTAACGTGTGAATCAATTTCACATCAGCGATATGTCGTTGCTGATGATCTTAACAAGTTGGATATCAAATCAAGTTCCAGGACCACAGTAATTATATCCTGGAAGATGTTTTTCACCTGGATACTTAGTCCACTATTACACCACTACTTGAGCTCTTACAAAACAATCCAATTGTCACAGAATTAGGCGAAAATTTGAACTGATTTTTGTTGTACTTGAATTGCAAACGAAACTCACCATTTTCTTGATTTCGTCGTACACGCATTACCTGGGGTGATTAAGTGGCGTGTAACGATTTGCATGTGCCAATTTGTAATTTACATGAAATCCGAAATACTCGTTTTACGTGGTGCACGGCAAGCTCGATGTGATTTATGTTCACCTATTGAGAGTATATAAGGCGAAGTATTTATCATAATTATTTACGGGAACCAAAATATCTAATCAAAGGATAGATAACCTCGTCTTGCAAATCTCCAGCCAAAGGGGTGAGTGTTAAATTTACATTTCGTTTTATTGTGAATTTTATTCAGATTATCATTTCGTATAATGATGCTTTTATTGCAATTAAACGTGGAATATTTGGAATTACTAGTCACTTTTAGACTTTAAATACAATATCGTAATCTACGGCTTAGATTATTTTTGAGACAACTATTATTAGTCTGGTTTTGTTTATTATAGCTGATTCCGTCGATGATTCCGTCGTTGATTCCGTCGTTGATACCGTAGAAGTACATCACTGATAGCGCATCTAATAACATCGTTGATACCGTAGCTGCTAATAACATCGTTGATACCGTAGCTGTTAACACATCTGATACCATCTTTTGATAAACGTCTTTGATATCGTCTGATTTGTTGTGGGACATCTATTGTTTGTTCTGGAACATCTCTGTATAAATATCTGAATGTGATTGTGCCGTTAATTTTGTGCAATGGAATTGAAGTATCTGTCTGTGTGTCGAACTGTCTGTTCGTCAACATCTGTGTAACATGTAAATATCCGGAAAGCTAGAAGTCCGAGTGTCGGAGCTGTCTTAGAGTTGTAAAACGTCCGGGTCGACATCTAGGGGAGTGAGGAACCGTTGGTTCGGGTAGATGTTGTATGCTGTCTGAACGTATAACTGTGGTGGATCCGTGTAGGGAAACGTCCGATAATAGTATTGGTCAACCCTCGGTTCTCGGGGAAACTGGGAGACGATTCAACTGTTGCTGAATCGTGCGGTTATAAAGGGGAGACACATAGGTGTATTGAAATTGTGATATAATTTAATACATTGTTGTATTTGCATGCTTATGTCAGATCGCAATAATATTTCAAGTGATCACATAGATATCAATAAAAGCTAGCAACTTGATTGCATACAAGTATATGATCGTGCTAGTTATCGCAATCCATCGTGCGATAGATAGTTTGTCGTTTGTGTTTATTTTTTTCGTAAATCATACTTGCATTTATTTAACTTTCGTAAAGGATTCTTGGATCTGTGTATAATCCAAGAGATCCCTTTACATTTGTGATTCCTTTTGTATTGTTATTTAATTTGTTCATGTATTGTGAATGGTTGTGAGTTTAATTGTGGGTTGAGTGCATGAATTATTGTGTTGTTACATCTGTATTTTTTTCATTTATAATTTATTACATAAATTTATATTTCCTTTCACAAATTGTGTTTGTATTGTTCATTTAATCCACCCTCCTCTCGGTAACAATTCTGTTACAATGGTGTCAGAAGTGGGATCGTTTGATTAAGTGAACTGTCAATCATTTTTGTGAAGGTATACATTTAATGTTTATATTTGAGCGTGACCTTCTGTTAAGATAATACTCTAGTTGGAGTTTATTTTTGTTTAGTTTACCTAGGTCCGTGTGTCCTGTATAAACGTGTTTAAAGTATTGGTTTGGTTATATATCTATATTCATATTACAATTGTCATGTCATCCCTTAAGGACTTGGTTGCCTTAGGCAAAGATTTCGGATATGAAGGTGAAAGTTTGAGGAAATTTATTCAGGAAGAACAAGCCCGGGAAAGGGAAGAAAGGGCAAGGTCAAGGGAATTAGAAAGGGAATCTGATGAAAGGAAACGGGAATTAGAAAGGGAATCTGATGAAAGGAAACGGGAATTAGAAAGGGAATCCGAAGATAGGAAATGGGCCTTTGAGAAGGAAAAGATAGGATTAGAGAAGGAAAAGATAGAATTAGAGAAGCAGGCCGAAAAAGACAGGATAGGATGGGAAATGGAAGCGGAGCAAAAGCGAATAGAGTTAGATAAACTAGCTAAAGTAGAAATGTTAGAGTTAGAAGAAAGAGCAAAACAACGGGATCATGAGCGTAAGGTAGAATTAGCGACATCTGGAAGAGAACACGATTCTGCCTTTAGCAAATTAAGGGGCCCCAAATTACCTCCCTTTGACGATGAAAAAGATAACATAGATAGTTATCTTCATCGGTTTGAGCGGTATGCCGAAAACCAGAAGTGGAGTCAAAATGACTGGGCGCTGCATCTGAGTGCTTTATTAAAAGGTTAAGCACTGGATGTATACTCGCGACTTCCTAGGGACGATGTGTTTAAGTACGACGTCCTAAAGGAAGCACTTCTCAAAAGGTACGAGCTCACTGAACAAGGTTTTCGAAAAAAGTTCAGGTATAGCAAGCCCGATAAGGGAGAAACCTTTGGTCAGTTCACCGTCAGAATTGCGAACTATTTTGAGCGGTGGATTGAATGCGGCAAAGCGGTGAAAACGTTTGAAGGGTTGACTGATTTCTTGCTCAGAGATCAATTATTTAATACAGCTGGGCGAGAATTAGATCAATTTCTGAAGAAGAAAGTCTTCACAAACGTAAAAGATATGGCTAAGCAAGCCGATTTATTTGCCGAAGCTCATGGGGGAACCCAGAACGTGGTTTTAAAAGATTTTAAGTCTGGAAACCAGTCTGTAAGACCTATGCCTAGGGAGCCTGTAAAATCAGCTGAGGTAAAAAGGTCAGTTGGGAATCCAGTTTTTCAGCGTGTGCGGTGTTTCTTGTGTAATGCATTGGGTCATGTTCGAAAAGACTGTCCTAAAAGAAAGGCACTTATACATAAGGTAGCAGTGGCTATACAAAGTAAAGGTATATCCGATAACAACGTACATGTAGAACCTTGTATTCATTCACTTGGCACGTGTTTATTTCCTGAAGCGCGTGTACCAACCGCGAGAGGGTTTGTCAACGGTCGAGAAGTCGTGGTATTGCGTGACACTGGTTGTACGGGCGTAGTGATCAAACGTAGTCTCGTGCAGGATAACCAAATGCTCGGGTGGGAATCCCCATGTATGTTGCTTGATCAGACGATGGGTCGCATTCCCATAGCAAGGATCACAGTAAAAACACCTTTCTTAACAGGAACTGTTGATGCCCTTTGTATGGACAATCCTATTTACGATCTGACGATCGGTAATGTTGAAGGTTCCCGTCTTCCAACCATGGCCGATTTTAAAATACCTTTGGCCCAGGCAGTCGAAACGCGAGCGCAAACACGGCGAGATAAATCCGCGTTTCATAAATTAATAGTCCCTGAATCGATCTCAGGAATTTCCCGTGATGATTTCAAACAAGAGCAAGAACGTGATGAATCCATCAGAACAATTGTTGAGAAAATCACGTCCGGCGCGATTAAACATTGCAAGCGTGGGGGTAGCTCTAGATTTGTACGCAAGAACGGATTAATTCATAGGGAGTTTAGCGCTCGGGAGGGTAAGAAGTATTGGCAAGTGGTCGTACCCCAGAGATATAGATCTCAAGTACTTAGGGTGGCGCATGAGTCAAGCATGGCAGGACACCTAGGTAAGGCTAAGACCACTAGCAGGGTAGTCGCTGAATTCTACTGGCCCGGTGTTAATGGCGATGTCACACGGTTCTGTAGGTCGTGCGACGTATGTCAGAAAACCGTTTGTAAGGGAAGGGTCACAAGGGTGCCCTTAGGACAAATGCCATTAATAGATACACCGTTTAAAAGAGTGGCAGTAGATATTGTAGGACCAATACACCCGGTTACCGAAAGAAAGAATCGGTACATACTTACTCTGTTTGATTACGCAACCAGATACCCCAAAGCCGTAGCGTTACCAACTATTGAAACGGAAAGGGTAGCTGAAGCATTAGTTGATATCTTCAGTAGGGTAGGGGTGCCAGAGGAAATCCTCACTGATTGTGGTGCCCAATTCACCTCTGACCTCATGGGTGAAATAAGTAGGCTGTTATCCATCAAACAGCTAAACACTACCCCATACCATCCGATGTGCAATGGACTGGTAGAGAAGTTTAATGGTACCCTGAAAAGCATGCTACGAAAGATGTGCGCGGAACGTCCGCAAGACTGGGATCGTTATTTAAACGCTGTTCTGTTCGCGTACCGTGAAGTACCGCAGGAAAGTTTAGGGTTCTCGCCCTTTGAACTGTTGTATGGTAGAACAGTTCGAGGCCCGATGCGGATACTACGCGAACTATGGACTGGTGATGTCGCGAACGAGGAAATAAAAACGACTTACCAGTACGTGTTAGATCTAAGAAACAAACTTGAGAGTACATGCCAGATGGCACGTGACGAATTGATTAAATCGGGGCGCAGATATGCCAAGTATTACAACCGCAGAGCGCGTAATAGGAAATTTCTTGTGGGAGATCAGGTGCTGTTGCTTCTTCCAACGAGTTCGAATAAGTTATTAGTCCAGTGGAAAGGTCCATATGAAGTTAAAGAAGTAAAAGGTGACATGGACTATAAAATTGACATGGACGGTAATGTAAAAACATTCCATGCGAATATGCTCAAGTTGTATATTAAGAGACAGAGCGACAATGTCAATAAGGGGAGTTGAAAATATAGGCGCAGACTACTTGAGTAGGGCATGATGGGAAATTTGTATGAATTTGCCCAGTAATAAAATCCAGTTTATAGTATAACCAGTGTAAATGTTGTAAAATATCATCAGTAGTTATTTTTCTTCTATTCTGTGTTAGTTTTAAAAATGTGTACATTTTTATTCTTAGGGGGGAGGTATTGTCACAGAATTAGGCGAAAATTTGAACTGATTTTTGTTGTACTTGAATTGCAAACGAAACTCACCATTTTCTTGATTTCGTCGTACACGCATTACCTGGGGTGATTAAGTGGCGTGTAACGATTTGCATGTGCCAATTTGTAATTTACATGAAATCCGAAATACTCGTTTTACGTGGTGCACGGCAAGCTCGATGTGATTTATGTTCACCTATTGAGAGTATATAAGGCGAAGTATTTATCATAATTATTTACGGGAACCAAAATATCTAATCAAAGGATAGATAACCTCGTCTTGCAAATCTCCAGCCAAAGGGGTGAGTGTTAAATTTACATTTCGTTTTATTGTGAATTTTATTCAGATTATCATTTCGTATAATGATGCTTTTATTGCAATTAAACGTGGAATATTTGGAATTACTAGTCACTTTTAGACTTTAAATACAATATCGTAATCTACGGCTTAGATTATTTTTGAGACAACTATTATTAGTCTGGTTTTGTTTATTATAGCTGATTCCGTCGTTGATTCCGTCGTTGATTCCGTCGTTGATACCGTAGAAGTACATCACTGATAGCGCATCTAATAACATCGTTGATACCGTAGCTGCTAATAACATCGTTGATACCGTAGCTGTTAACACATCTGATACCATCTTTTGATAAACGTCTTTGATATCGTCTGATTTGTTGTGGGACATCTATTGTTTGTTCTGGAACATCTCTGTATAAATATCTGAATGTGATTGTGCCGTTAATTTTGTGCAACGGAATTGAAGTATCTGTCTGTGTGTCGAACTGTCTGTTCGTCAACATCTGTGTAACATGTAAATATCCGGAAAGCTAGAAGTCCGAGTGTCGGAGCTGTCTTAGAGTTGTAAAACGTCCGGGTCGACATCTAGGGGAGTGAGGAACCGTTGGTTCGGGTAGATGTTGTATGCTGTCTGAACGAATAACTGTGGTGGATCCGTGTAGGGAAACGTCCGATAATAGTATTGGTCAACCCTCGGTTCTCGGGGAAACTGGGAGACGATTCAACTGTTGCTGAATCGTGCGGTTATACAGGGGAGACACATAGGTGTATTGAAATTGTGATATAATTTAATACATTGTTGTATTTGCATGCTTATGTCAGATCGCAATAATATTTCAAGTGATCACATAGATATCAATAAAAGCTAGCAACTTGATTGCATACAAGTATATGATCGTGCTAGTTATCGCAATCCATCGTGCGATAGATAGTTTGTCGTTTGTGTTTATTTTTTTCGTAAATCATACTTGCATTTATTTAACTTTCGTAAAGGATTCTTGGATCTGTGTATAATCCAAGAGATCCCTTTACATTTGTGATTCCTTTTGTATTGTTATTTAATTTGTTCATGTATTGTGAATGGTTGTGAGTTTAACTGTGGGTTGAGTGCATGAATTATTGTGTTGTTACATCTGTATTTTTTTCATTTATAATTTATTACATAAATTTATATTTCCTTTCACAAATTGTGTTTGTATTGTTCATTTAATCCACCCTCCTCTCGGTAACAATTCTGTTACACCAATGTAACCTGATGAATGCTTGATGCTATAGTATGAATCATGAAAATATTATGTTTAGAGTGAAGACAGCAAGTTTAAAACATTTTAATATGTAGACCCTTGCATTAAGGTTTGCAGTTTCAAACCACCTAACGTTTGATTTCTTAATGACTTTCACATTTACATTGACTTTTCTCAGTAATCTAGGTGATGATTTAATGTGGAGAAAGTGTGCCTTTCAATGCATCTTTATTAATTAGACGTATGAGAAGTTAATAAGTAGAACATATTATGTTTTAAATAATTTCCATTACATACTGCTTTGTTTGTTTCCTCTATAGTACCAGTATTTTCAAAACTGTTCACCTTTACTGATTCTTTGTCATGCCAAATCTATTCCAGTCAAACCTTAATTTCTACTTCACCACGAAGAGAATATTGCTGATTGTCCAAATTAATGTCCTTAGTAAATTAAGTTCATCAGTTTACTTTGTATGTCAATCTTGGCTAAAATGAATCGATAACTGACACATGCTAGATGTTAAGTAATGCAAAACATGGCCAGTTGGTGGAAAATCCACACAGATTTATTCTTACGATATTATTATTTTGATTATCACTTCATTTTTAAGCTATAATTTGCTGATAAGCGTTTTAAAAAAAGAAAGTCTTTGTATTACTAAGTGTTCATGCAGTTATCCATTATCGTGCTAAATAGTCTACCCAGATTTAATTTTGTAGATGTTAGGATTCACATGGTTTTGTTAACATGAAGCATCAATGTAAAGTTTATTGCAGTACTGTAACTTATGTTGCATTTTGTAATACTTAATTATTTTTAACTATATTTGTCTGCACATAGGATACATTTTAATAGTCCAAGAAATTAAACAATGACTTGTGCTACACTTTTGATTAAGAACATCTTATTGTATTTTCATTTCAGATGGACCAGTCATAGAGCCAATTGGAAATAAGACAGTTTTAGAGGGGCAGTTGTTTTCAGTAGCATGTAGCATTGATTCCAATCCATTGCCAGTGTCAGTATCATGGACAAAAGATAATAATTCAACTTTCTCACATAACACATCTGTGCTGAAAGTAGACAGTGTCAACAGATATGACCGGGGGACGTACAGGTGTACAGCTGTCAACCAGATTCATCCCAGTGGAGAGAATAAAGAATCCCTGAATGGAACAGAATTGTTTTACCTCAATGTTCAATGTAAGATGTACTCATTAGGAGGTTTTGTCTTGATTACTATAATTACTGAAATGTATACTCATTACTTACCTCAATGTTCAATGTAAGATGTACTCACTAAAGAGGTTTTGTGTTGTTACTATAATTACTGAAATGCACATTCGTTACTTACCTAGTCTGATATCCAAGTTGGATTGCTTTTTGTTGGAGAAAGATGCGTGTTGGAGGAAAGTTTTCTTATCTCACTAGCCCTTTGAAATTTTCCTGAAATCATGGTAGGAAATGTATTTTGGGGCTACTTCTTTTTTATATTTAATATTGTTTTAGTTTTTCTAAGAGATATACATTCGTGTATACATACAATTGTTTCTTAGAACATGCAGTCATAATAAAAGTCATGATCCGTCTAGTGATAAATAAAACTTTGGATTTGTCCATATTAAGTAGCATTTCATTTTCATTACAGCATGACGGAAATTTGTTTTGATGCCTTTGAAGAGTATATTCAAGTTGACTTCTTTGCGTCTAACAAGGATGTATTATATGAACTTCACAACTTGTATGTGTTTCTTCAGAATGATGGCCATTGAGTGACATCTTTCTGAGCAATGTTATAAAAGGAGCACTATCATGAATTATTGGAGCAACTGCCATTAAAATTTATCAGTCCAGTCTATTCAAGCCGCTTGGACTTTTCTCATCAATTTTACTTGGATGAATTAAAGTCAAAGCTTTTCAATGTTGTCTTGCAATCCTTTCAGATTTCAAGGTTTTTGTTTCTTTGTTTTTCTGTAGTCATATCATTATAGATGTTGTAAAGCGCTTAGAGCTTCTAAAGATTAGGCGCTATACAAAGTCCTCATTATTACTATACACTTATGATATTATTATTATGAATTAAAGTCAAATCTTTTTGGTAGAGATTTCAACATTGTCTTGCTTGCAGTCCTTTCAGAACATAAGTCATGATGATGCTGATAAGAAGATTCAATAATAGAATAATGTATGGTCATTTATTGTTAACTTGTAAAATATTTATTAATGATATTAATTTTTCCTACACATGCTTTGCTACAAAGATACATGCATGTAGATTGTTAAAAGATTGTTGAGACCTCAGAGGAGACTAACAAATTATTACTATTATTGCTGTTTGTTTGATTTGTTGATCTTATCAGCACTTTTAATACATTTTTGGTTATTTCACGCCAAGGAAATAAGAGCCAAGTGCCATTCCCAAGGAATTTACACAGAGGCAGCTCTCCTGACTTGGTATAGTTGGGTATTAAACCCATGACCTTGGATTACAAGTCTGATAATCCACCTACTCAGTTACCATCGTTCCTCTTTTATTGGTATTGCATTTCGATTTATAATGCAGCTTTATATTGATAAAATCTGGAACAATTTAATTTAATTTACAAAATAGCTCACACTAATACCTCTTTGATAGTAAACACAAGGACTAACACACCAGTCAAGCTCACATAAAATGTAGTGTTAGAAATAAGTTCATATTGGAAGATCTGCATTAATTTACAGCAACTAATCAAGGATCAAGAAATAATTCATTAGCAATTTCTGTATAAAATTTGACTGAAATCACGTTTTCTTAACAGGCTTTCGAAAGATGACACTGTTTTCTCCCAATTCTAAATATATCTGTACAAGAATTAGGGAGTAAATATTTTCAAAGAAAGAAATATTTTCTCCTAGAGTTTATAAGACAAGTTTCCTTGACATGTAATACATTTTATAAAAAGTTGGAAAACATTCCTGATAAACCCTGAAAGATCATACCATGTGACAGAAGAAATACATTTTTTACGGAGCGAATAATATTGGAAATGTCATTGATTAATTCATTGGTAATATAACCAAATGTAACCAATGCTTAATTAATAACACATGTAAATTGTATAGAGTTTACTTGAGTATAATTATACTGAAGTGAGAAAAATCGGTACGAGTTTGACTTTAACTAGTATTTAGTTTAGACTTATAATATTCTTCATGTGTTTGTAGATGGTGCCGAGATAATAAATGTTTCAGTGGCAGAGGGCAACACTGTGAATGAAAACACCACTGCCACCCTCAGATGTCTTGTGGACAGTAATCCAGAATCAAACATTACATGGACCAAGCAAGGAATTTTGGGAGCCTATCAGACAAATTTGTCTGTACATGAGAGTCAACTCATTATTGAGCATGCTGAATGCCTGGATACATCCAACTACACATGTAATGCAAGAAATGGTGTGGGTCAGCCTGTGAAAAGAAAGGTTCCACTTTTTGTCACTTGTAAGTCAACAAATTCAAGGAAAATAACATCTGTATCAGTTATTTAAGAATACTCACAATCCTTTAATTACACCATAGTGTTAAATGTTTCATTCAAAAATGAAATAGTTCTCATAATATTCATTATCTATGCAAGTCTGATTCTGAATCATTTCAGTATTACAGTATTACATGTTGATGCATGAATTGGAAGTTGTTTCTAATTGGTTCACTCATGTTTTAAGATGCAACCAATGAAAGCCGAGTTTTTTGCCCTTGGTTGCATACAGAATTGGGCTGTATTTTAGGCATTTTTGCCTTGTTATTGTTTTGCATCTCAACTTTTTTCTTCACTTACTCCTCACTCTTTAGCCAGGAAGCTGATGGTATGTTGTTAAACATAGCTTTACCAGCACATATTTCAATCCTGGCTATAGAATGTAATGATCAGTTATATACAAGGCATGTGCAACTGTAGAACTGGACTAATACCTTTCTCCATACTGGGAGTCATCTTGATTATACAAAAGCTTGATAATAGTATAAACATTGCACAACAATTTTATAGATTTACTACTTACTAGCCAATAATATTGGCATGCTAATTATTGCTGGGAGCTAGTCAAGGTTCTTACGGTCTGTGAAGGTTTTTGACCGTTTTGGGAAAAATGAGGTAGCATTTTCAAAGCCTTGAAAGGCCTTGAAAGTTTGGGAAAATTAAGCAGATTACCCTGAGGTCTTTAAAACTCGCTAAAATTGAAATAAACCTAATTTTTTTTTAAAATTTGGCATGATCAGAAGTAAAATTGTGCAAGGTTGTTAGATTTGGATGTAGAAGAGTTTTCTTGGTTTCTTTCATTTGTGTGTATCTGGAAAATGCAAATCCCTGTACACATTTGCCATCAGTATGGGGATGGCATGGGGTTCTAATTATAATAAATTAATTATTCCTATGAAATTCATTAAAGAGACAACAACTGTTCTTATCAAATAATTATGTTGAAAGCTGTCAGTGTGAAAATGTACAAAGTTTTGAAAACACTATTAGTGTATAGGATGGGTAGATACTTAGGATAAAGGTATTTGTATAAATATTTATGGACATTTCACAAAGCATGGATGTAAATTCTTATTCTTGTAAACAGGTCTTAAAATATGACTAGAATTAAGTGATGCTGCACGAGTTCTCAAGTGTTTTAATTTCCAAAAATGTTGCTGTCTGTTATAGTATTTCCATGTGAAGTTATATCATCATTCAAGATGTAATGGATATTTTATTAAGTTATTATGATTATTATTTCAGGTCTTAACAATGGACAAATACATTATGCATTCTTAAATTTGTAATCTACTGGCTCTGAAGGTCACATTATAAGAATATAAACATCAAAAGAAACCTTTTAGATGAATTACCAAAATTTGGTTACTTCAACAGGGAAAATTTCAATTTTAGTATTCAGTTAATGATAAAGGAAAAATTACTAATTCTCCTATACTACGTGGAGCATTGCTGTGAAGTTTAAAACACAAATTCACCCCATAGCCTAATTGGTCCAAAATGAGCAGCAGTGCCTCTTTCTGTGCACATTTTTGTTGATGCACTCTATTTGTTGCTCTGCATTTTTTAAAATCTAAATTGACTGACAGTTCTGATACAGCGTTTGTTTTCCCCTCTCATTCTTACACCATGAGAGGAAACTGCTTGCACATCCAGCTATGGCCATCTTAAATAGTATCACTACTCTTCCTGAATTAAAAACCATACTAGCATCACATTCACACCAGAAATTGTAATATGATGTCCAAGTTTGGTACAGAATCAAAAGGATGCTAATCCAATGTCCAATTTGAGAGGAGAACAGCATCCATCTTGAAACTCTTGCTTCCAGAATAGAAAGAGTAATCAAAATGGAGTAATCAAAAGAAAACTTCATTTGATTCTGAATGAAATTGGTGATGGTATAAAATTCAATATGGTGACCATCTTGAAATTCTTGTTATTGCTACTCTGCCAGAATCAATGGTCAAACTCACATGGGTTTCACGAAGAGACTTCAAATGATGTCTGCCCGATCATAGATGAAAATGGTACTAATATTGAATCCAGTATGACTGCACAGTGGCTAATTTTCAAGTCTTGTTATTGGTTAAAAATATTACACACAATTTCAACATCAAGCAGTACAAAGGATGAAATGGTCTTTATCTTGAGTTTCTGGCCAGTAGAGCATCAGTCACTATGTGAGACTTTCATATTTGACTTTGTAATAACAAGAAACATTCATTGAACAATGTATATCTTGAAGCTTATGTGATAAAAAAATCTTACAGCTCAACATGAAAGGTGCTGACCAGGGTCGGTTAAGAAATGTGCGTACATGTACTTGCTGACTGACCATTGCCAACTAGAAACAAAAAGCTAATTGATTAGAAAATCAAAGCCATTTGTTTCAAGCAATGAAATACATCATAAATAGTTAAAGGCAGAGTGCTTCGTGTGTATTATGGCAGCAAAGAATTTTAAAAAATGTTTATTCTCCCAAATAATAAGTCATTTTCTTAGTCTACTGTAAGAATTACTTCCCCATCCAATTAGTCATATTCACACTCTTGCACATTGGCAAGGGCATCAAATAAGGTGTCAGTCTACCCCCTTCATACGTTTTGTACAATTATATACTCCAAGCACTCCAAAGGATTAATCTGAATTGGGATCACTTTCGCAAGATCACCCACAGAAACCAATGATGTGGTGGTCAATCCTGGCCAACACCCCAGTAGACATACAAATCTTACTGCATGCAATGCAATGTTAACTTATCCAATGCTGGTTGCTTTTCAATCAGCTAATTCAAAACCAACACTGTCTGTGATCTATACTGACCATAAAGAAGGGTAGCAAAACCATTGAACTGGGGAAAAACTGATTATGGAAACTTAGCAACAACCCACCTTTGAGTCACCAGGCAACCTGATATGAAAACAGTTATAGACAATAGGATTGGTAAAAATGACATGGGTACATTATTTGAAACTCAATATATTACACCTGATTTAAACATTGTAATAACACTACTCATTTTGACTACACCAGGGAATGTACTAGTCTTTAAAGACATGTTAAAGAGTTCACAGGGATTGAAATTACTACCACTCTAGGATTTTGCTTGTTGAAATTATAATATTCCACTAATATGCTAGCTGTGAAGTAGAAAATAAAATGTTAACTTTTTTTCTCTCCAAGTGATAGATTGGAATAAGACTTGATTAAAACCTTATAGGTGACATAGAAAATTGTCTGGTTTTCACTTTTTCAAAATATTATTGTAACATTAACATTAAGCCCTGCAGTTTGCTTATTGGTACATGAAATGTATAAGGTGAGCTTAAAAGAATAGGAGAGCTATTATAAACACATGAAACATTTTTCATATTTAGAAAAGCAAATCAGTAGTCTTTTTTTCAATAGGTACAGGGCATTTTTCAAAATGTCCATTTTGCACAGGTTCAAGTCTAAGATTTGGCTAATGTAGTTATGTGAGAAATCTTTCCAGTAGCTTCTCGTGGGTCGGTGATTTTCCCAGGTTCTTCCTCCACCAATAATACTGGCCGCCATGTATAGCCTATTGTGTGCTGAAAAATGATGTTCTACCCTATAACAACAACAACAACAAGAACAAGATGTCCATTTTAAAACTGTGCTTTTCTGCTTTTGTTCCAGGTATTTTTGGGGGGATTAAATAAATTGATGTATGCTATCTTTGTTTGGCCTGATGAAGACATTAGAAAAAAATTCAACATGAACTGGTAAATTAATCTGAGAATCTGTGGTTTGTCATTGAAAGAATATGTTTAATTTAGAGTCAGTAATTACAATTTCTTGCCATAGTAACCACTCTAACATGGTGTGGCTTGGATTGCAGAAGACATTTGTGTTCTTAAACGTATTACTTATAGTGTATTGAACTGAACCTTCTCCAAGTTCTTGTGAAAACTGCATTTGTCATGGCTATCCTTTAGACACTTAATGTCTGATTTCTGACATGACGTCTCCTTGCTAACACAACTGGAGTGAAACTAGTTGTCTCTTAGTCTGCCAAATGTTCCATGTAAACAATTGTTGGATGTTCATCACTTATATTTTTAAAATATTTTTATATAATTGGTTTTGTATTATTATCAACACATTACACAGGATTTGGGATATATACTGTTTACTTTGGTCTAAGGTTGCAATGGCACCCTTCTATAAACAGACAGTGCACTCAGTGAATACCAACAAGCCAGAAATGTTATCATAGACACATTTCTAATTTAAGGAGTGGTGGGCTTTGTCAGTATCAAAGAATTTACTAATTTCACTATTGTTAGAAATATAAATCCTACTTTAATTTTTTATTTTATTTTGCAAATTATTGTTTAATGACCAACCATTGTCCCTGCTGATTGGTGTCTTCAACATGTCTGGCATCACAGACATTTGTCATTGAATTGCAGCCAAATAATTAATTATCACATGTATGCTTACTACATTTGAACTTGCTCATGGTCTTCATGCTATTGCTAGACACCCCCATTTATTTCCCCCTTGTTTGCAAACGAATGTGACAATGATTGAATCAGAGATATCCTCATTACTGCTTTGCTGCATGTCATCATGATTGTATCTATCATCAAAGCTATTTATTTGTCTTTGCATGTAATCTGGATAATTCAGGAACAGTCTTCAATATTGATGTCATCATGATCTGCATGATGTGTCATATGGCAGGCATATGGTGACAGATCCAGGTCATCAAACAAATAGATCTACAAATGCTTTTCAGTAGATTGTTTTTTTTTTTTTTTTTTTTTTTTTTTTAGGGTTTAACGCTATTTATCAGCACACGATAGGCTATACATGGCGGCCAGTATTATTGGTGGAG
Organism: Unio delphinus; assembly: GCA_029339505.1. Taxonomy (NCBI): domain Eukaryota; kingdom Metazoa; phylum Mollusca; class Bivalvia; order Unionida; family Unionidae; genus Unio; species Unio delphinus. The sequence continues at coordinate 2,979,809 of JAQISU010000331.1, forward strand.
GAAGAACCCGGGAAAACCCCCGGAAAGAACCACTGACCCACGAGAAGCTACTGGCAAGCTTTCTCACATAACTACATTAGCCGAATCTTAGACTCGAACCCACGCAGACAGAGGTGAGACGGCAGTGATCAGTAACGGGCAGCGCTTTAGACCACTCGGCCACTCGGGGCCCCATCAGTAGATTGTCTAATAAACCAGCATATTTTGTATCAACATAAATTTAACATTTATTAAAGGGACTGAAGAAAACAAGTGAATTTTTCTTACATAATATGTATTCTCTTCTTTACAGCAAAACAGCAATATTTGAACATCAACCAGATTCTAATGGAAAATGGTACATTAATAATGAATTAATGTTATGGCTGCTTGTTACAGCAAGCACATTTCACTTTGCTCATGGCCCTCAATCTCTTGTTGTGTATATTTTATTTTTACCTTTACCAGCCATAACATTGTCTATAATAAGGCTATTGACTGTTCTTGTAAAATCATCTGTAATTGAAGTGTCCTAAAATGTGATTTGGTTTGTTGATGTTGCATCTTGGATTATTTGGTTATGATAATAGCGCAAGAAACAAACACCAAAGCATTGTCATTGTTGAATCTTGAGAAGTTTTGCTATTATGTATGGTAAGGCTATTGACAATTCTTGCAACATCATCAGCAATTGCAATGTCCTAAAGTGTGATTAGGTTTGTTGATGTTGCATCCTTATTATTTTACACATAAAATGGTCTCATTTGGTATAAATTTTACCAGGTATGGTAATAGTGCAAGAAACAATATCAAAGCAATGTTATTGTTGAATTGCTAATGCTTGAGAAGTTTTGCTATTATGTAATAGCCACACATTAATTGTACAGGTCATCCACGGACAGATTTTCGATTACCTCCAGTGACCATTGTTTATAGCAAGCGGTATGGAAATGCAGGTCTAAACTACACAGTGATATCATTCCCAGAACCAATATTTAACTGGAATTTTATTGGAAACGGAAGTCTGAGCAGATCAATTCCTGACTCAGCAACCAAGCGTGACAGTGGATTGCAGTCTGTACTGATCTTTACAAACCTGAGTATCACTGACTTTGGATTTTACAAAGTCATAGCAAATAATACATTTCCTATATCAGCCACAGAGGTGTTTCAGCTGATACCAGCAGGTTAGTAATTACTCAGCTTCAGTGTTTATTATTGAAGATGGTTTTGCTTTTTGCTGTTACTTTTGTCATCTCAGATGAGTTACTAAGAAGGAATTTTAGTCTGGTCCACACAAAGTGCATCTTTAACTTTTGCAATACAAATAATTAAAAGAAACAAATGTCCTGTTATATAATGGAACTATATTATGATTATTTCATCAGTTTCTCAAGAGTTTGGTGTCTGTGACATGTGCAAATCACATTTCACGATACTGGCCACAAACCAGAAAAGCTTATGTGATGGCTGTGGCATCCATCGTCTGGTCTGGCAACAATTAGCACAAGATTTATTATGATGTCTACAATTGTTGCTTTTGAATTAACCCTTAAAGTGACATATTGTTTTCAGGTACAAGATCACTTAGTGTTGAATTGAGAAAAAAAAAAGAAAACTGCAGTTTTTAAATTTAATGTATTTCAATACATACACACAATAGATACACAAACCCTGTATGAAACATGATGGTGGGTGTCTAAACTTTAAGATTAGCATCAAGAGACATGTGTAAGTTTAACATATTTGCATGTACAGGTGCAAAGACAAGTAAACTGGTTAGTTACAATTGTATTTCATCTGTATTTGTGTTTGTTTTTTAATGGAAAAGTTCAAATATATCTTAAGAAATATTATATTATTTAGTAGTTCAACCATGTACATGTGATGTCTGTTACATGGTTATATGTAAATTGTGAAAATAACAGGTAAAGAAAAGGTAACAGTTTTGTAAACATCCACTCCTTGAATGTCAGAGGTAAGTTTAGTGACCCCCAGAGGCAGTAATAAATGTTCATAAAATGTTTTAACCTTTTATTTATTCTAATATCATGACAACTGAGATTCATATCTGGTGAATAAACCTCAGCAAATGCTTCCATTTAAAAACATCATTGGACGGATCTTGTGTAAAGGGTCACCTTGATTATTCTCATTGTCTGCCAGGTGCAAATTGCTTAGAATAGTTAGAAATCTGTCCCAAACTCATTTGTTCTGAAGTATGTGGTTTATATCACATCATCAGTATAATAATAGGAATCAAGATCATTTGTATGTACCAAACCCATTGCTGTAATCGATGGAAAATAGAGTTTTAGATGCTCAGGTGTGACTGGTTGCCATTTTTTCAAGTGACTGTTCTACTTCAGGTCTGCCCCATGAACTCTCTGATCTGCATAATGATTTGTTTGATCTACTATCAGATACTAACTCATAAATCATTAAAAAGACTTTAGAATTGTTCACTATCTCAACATTTAATTTTGAATTACAAGTAAATAACAGTTTTGTAGACATCCACTCCATGAATGTCAGAGGTACGTTTAGACCCACAGAGTTGGTAAGAAACGTTCATGAAAAAATTTCACCTGGGGTGCCATCATTTCACGTCAAGCGAATATGTACACCAGACTCCAGTTCCACATCAATACCTGGCTCAAACTTACTCATATGTATTTCCATCAAGACTTCAGCAGCTCCAATAATTTTATCCACCTCAAATTCTTCAAAATCATTATCATCATCATCACTATCAGATACCAGTATTTGTTGTGAGAAATCACCATCATATTTAGCGTCAGCCTTTTAAACAATTTCAAGGTACCACATGCTCAAACGTGAGTATTGGTAAAACTTATTCGCTAAATGCATAATAAAGTAGAGCGGAATGCTTGTTCTGGGCCTTTATAAACCAATCAAATATAGTTTTACAAGCAGTCAGTCTACCAGTTTCTACCCTGCAGTAAATATACATTAGTGTCTAATAGTTGTACCGAACACGGCACAGAATCACTGTTATCTTTGGGAAATTTAGTAATGATGTCATCAACTGTTATTTCTACTATCCGAACTTTAATTACATATTTCTGATCAGGAAATTTAAATAATATTATAAATTGATACAATCTGAAATAAAATGCAAGATAAACATTTCATTGTGAAATTACTTTCATCATGTTATTCAGCATATTTACTGCAGGTTAGAAACTAGTAGATTGGGCAACTTCTGTCAGATCAATTTTGATAACGAGGGATTATGACCGTAATGGTGAAAATAAAGGTTAATTCACCGATTGGATTCAGGACATGGTCATTTAAGAATTATGCGTTGGTACATCACTGTCTTTTGAATGCATATGTGTTTTTTCAGTCTTCTTGCGCTTCTGAAGTGATAAAAGACTCATGAGAAAAAGTCGAATGGAGCGAAGGGTTGTGGTCACGCTTGCATTCCTTGTGCTTATTTATATTACCGATAAGGGTAATTCATGTTGTCAGACATTTCGCCGTATTGATGAAACGTCAGACTCCTGTGCTTAAACCTAGCCCATAGTATTTTGTGTATATTTAATATGAATTGTGTGATTGATCTTTTTTCATAATTCAGGGTACAAGTTTTGGCCTAGCTGATATACTGCATAGCTAATTTTTGTCTATGATTGTAGATTATATTCTAAGATTATTTTATGAAGGTAAATATATTTTATTTGGCTTGGAATTCAGGACATTGGTTTATACCTCAGGAATTTTTGGTGTACCTGATATTTGCCATGTTTTATTTACTAAACCTTTAGTACTAGAACTTATTTTGTTGTCAACTTACAGTGTCAGAAAATGAACTTGCAACTGTAATTCTGGAACCTCTTATTTTGTCTCTGGTTTTTGTGTACAGGTTGTTTATACTAGAATTACTCATTCATATTTTAACATCTGTAGTGGAATCAATCATTTAGACATATTTAGGTAATATGTGTGATGATTTATTTATTTAAATGATTTAAATGATTCATTGAAAGTGTAGAATAGGCCGTTGACACTTTTTCAGACTGAATCACTTTATTTTGAGTTTTACAAAGCTTGCTGGCTTTTGCTCTTTTCTGATACTTATAGTTTAAGACCATTGAGTCATGACAGAAAATTGGGGCACATGTCAGAATATAATTTTTTAATAATATTTCAGAAAACCTCGATATAGATGTATTTATAAATTTAAATTCAGTATGTTTTGGAATAATGTTAGTCCATGTTATTTTAAATTTACATATTTGAGAAATCATTAATGAAACTAACAAACCTGCATAATGTCATTAATGGCGGAGAACTTTATTAAGAAACCTACCCAAGAAGGACTACAGTCTTTGAAAAAATGCTTCAGCTTCCCAGACAATGTGATCTTTCTGAAGCAAAAGCTTCTTTAATGAAGAAATAAATTTAAAAAAATAGTTTGGTCCAATACTTGCTGGAAAAGGATTTATTTAGTCAAAGTGCTTTGGGTTTGATTACTAGGCTACAAGCTTGTATTGGTCGAAGAGTTCAAAAACTGTGTCCAAAATGATGTCAAGATCTACCATGATGAGCAAAAGTAAGAAACTTGAGAAAAGGCTGTTCATACAGCTGATGACTCATAAAGTTAATTGTCAGTAAGTCGTCCTCTTAGCAGTTGTTTGGTAAAAAAGCATCGTCTCATATTAACACTTCAAAATCTCAATCTTTTAGAAATCAGACTTCTGAAAGAGCAGCAGGGGGGACGAATCGGACAACTTTTTCCGACAAAATTGATTGAAGCCTCAAAACGGAAAATAGAGCCTTCCTGCGAATCTCATATTTTAACCCCCCAAAAAAATAAGTCTCCATTTAGCAAACAGAGACTTTGCGATTTTTCAATCATCTGGGTCGCGGCGGTGTTGTCATCGCCCCTCCTGCTGCTATGGGTTAACAAAAATCATAAATGATTTCAACCAAATATTTGATCAAGTCCGATACGATATCGTGTTCTAGGATCATGTAAATTTATTGTTATAAATTCGTGTGGGTTCGACTGAGCATGACTAAAGAAATTTCGAAATTGATTGAAGTCCATATCAGAGCACCATGTCTGCCAAATATTTCGTAGCGTAAGTGTATCAACGCCATTGAATACAGCAAGAATATTACAGTTATCTCTGATCACTTTTGGAATCTGAGTGTAGCGTTGAGTGACATATATCACGTCGGTGTTTTTATGCCTGCCTCGGGAAAAAATTCTAGCTGGGTGTTTTTGATTGTCTAACATCACATCGTCGTATATGACTAAATTGTTAATGCTCCCATCAAGTTCATCCACGGATGGTGCCTCGTCAATATCAGTTATAAAATCAACGACATTCTCACCTTTAATTTCTGATGCATTCTCGTTAAAATCCTTTAACACTTCATAGCATCGTTGATCATCTACGCTAGGGGCAATTAAATACAACTTATCCCACTTCATCCATCTCATTATTAAATTGAGCAACAATTGCGTCTTGCCGGATCCAGATGGCCCGATTATAATTGCGCGGATAGAGTTTGGTAGCGCTGCATAATCCTTAACTGGTTCTCTTGTTTTAGTCGCTGAAAAATCAATTATATTCATATCTATGGGCTGTCAGAATAAAAAAGGAATTGCTTGCTTGTCCTTTTTAAAGGAATTTGGCTATAGTAACAATACTACAACTGATGTAGTATTAATACTACAAAGCTATCCCCCCAAACCCATGTAGTAACATTACCCTATGTTCAGGCACTAATTTTATGATCTCCAAAACCTGATGTAGTAACAATACTACAACTGATGTAGTATTAATACTACAACACTATCCCCCCAAACCCATGTAGTAACATTACTCTATGTGCAGGCACTAATTTTATGATCTCCAATACCTGATGTAGTAACAATACTACAACTGATGTAGTATTAATACTACAAAGCTATCCCCCCAAACCCATGTAGTAACATTACCCTATGTTCAGGCACTAATTTTATGATCTCCAAAACCTGATGTAGTAACAATACTACAACTGATGTAGTATTAATACTACAAAGCTATCCCCCCCAAACCCATGTAATAACATTACCCTATGTTCAGGCACTAATTTTATGATCTCCAAAACCTGATGTAGTAACAATACTACAACTGATATATTAATACTACAAAGCTATCCCCCCCCAAACCCATGTAGTAACATTACCCTATGTTCAGGCAATAATTTTATGATCTCCAAAACCTGATGTAGTAACAATACTACAACTGATGTAGTATTAATACTACAACACTATTCTGCAGCTGTTCCTGTGTAGCTGTGCAGGGTCACCTGGATGTAGGCTTTTCAGAATTAGATTTTGAAAATAAAAACTTTTTAGCACAATTAAGTAAAAACAACTGGAGAAGACAGCTTATATATATATATATATATATATATATATATATATATAAATAAATAATTGACCCAATTAGATGTTCGGGACATTATAACCTCATTGTATTGTTTTACTTTCCACACTTTGTACTTGAACATGCTATCTTACAACAATTCCAAGTCCAAGAAATGCACAATATTCTGTCTATATCATGATTGGCTATGTATGTATTTATATAAGCGTATTGTAACTGTGCATGGGAAAGTATGTATGTATGTATGTATGTATATATGTATGTATGTATGCATCTATGTATGTATGTATGTCCATGGGTGCATGCATGTGTGTGTGTGTATATATGTATTTATGCATGCATGTATGTATGTATTTATGTATGTATCCATGGGTGCATGCATGTGTGTGAATGTATGTATGTATGTATGTATGTATGTATGTATGTATGTATGTATGTATGTATGTATGTATGTATGTATGTATGTATGTATGTATGTATGTATGCATGTATGTATGTATGTAATTTCACCTAGTAAAACAAGCTCAGTTGACAGGGAATCAGACTAGTAATCCTAACATTCAAGCTTTGACAGGCTGGCTCAAACCAGCATTGAGCTAACTGCTTTGGTGTGTCCTTGGGAAAAGTATTTGGTCATAACGATGATGACAAAACCAACAAAAGCAAGAAACAAAAAGCAAATAGTAAAATCCGGCTCAACAATATAATAGCTAATGAAGCAGACTCTAAGAACAAATACTTACAATAACAAGGAAAACAAAATTAACCTCGTTATTTTTAGCAACTCATTATAGTACCTACTTTTATATCATTTAAAAGAAAGTTATTTTTTGACATGCCCTGTATTATCACTTTGAACAGCATTTCATTGTCAAGATAACTTATATCTGAATTTGTTTTCTACTTCAAAATTCTTGTTCACAGTAGCATCTAGAGACTACTTTTCTAAAATATTTGCAATGGTTCTCTGGCTTATGTAAAGTAACAAATGGTTACATTAATTAATTTGTCACATTAGCATAAGTTATCAGCTGAGTAATATACCATACCTTTATTCCAATTCATTGTAATTAAAAAACTGACCTCCTTCATTCTACATTCAGAGTGATGCTCTTTTCAAAAGGAGTGGGTTAACATTAGAGGCAGCATTAGGTTCAGACACTGACTCTGTTCACCACTAACCCTTGGGAATTAGTTAATGAAGATAGCTTTGATATGCAGTTGTTAGGCTGAAAATGATTTCATCTGTTAGTACAAGTGTTATATAGCTCTTCTTAATTACAGTCAATCACAATTATCTCTTATCTGTGTTACTAATCAGATTTGCTGGTCCTGGTTGTCCAATGATACATCAATCTCTGTTAATTATCAGAGCACCTGCCTAAGTTGCATGGAGAAAAAGCTACCAGAACCATATTGCTTGAATTTATTTTAAGCCAGTATGTCAGGCATAACCTCTTACATATAGAACCATGTCTAATATGATTATCATACCAAAATGAATTTTAAGCCAAAAAATATTCAGCCCTCGCAAGTTTTGTGTACCCATTCCTCTCTCTCTCTCTCTCTCTCTCTCTCTCTCTCTCTCTCTCTCTCTCTCTCTCTCTCTCTCTCTCTCTCTCTCTCATATACTGATATATGCTCCAGTAAAAACTATATGTGTAGTACTCAAAGCTATGATGCTGTCACTATTATTTTTTCAAACTGTATGACATTTTCTGCATCAGTGTGCTTCCAGCAAACATGCTTGTAAGTATAACATCTTACTACAAAAAAATTTTTTGTATAGTAACAATATAGTACTTTTGATTGGTTCCATTTATTTATAGCATCTATATGTAGCAAACAGTATCTTTTCCTGTAAACAGTGCTGATGTTATAAACTATCATAAAAACTAGGTTTAAGATTTTGTCTTGTCAGTTTTGAAAAAAAATCATAGATCACCTCTCTATCCAGGAGTAAAAATTATATGAAAATATATTCCAAGAAGGTCAATCTCATGATGGCTTATAACTATGTTTAAATATGTGGTCTTTCTGATGCATTGAACATTGAACAGAAACCTAATCTCAACGTCCTCTAATCTGTCAATCTTGAACCCAAATAAAATTCAATTCAAAATGTTTTGGTTCTTGTGGTGGCTACTTTATGCCATATTTATTAGTACTGTGTTGATTACCCGGAATGACTGCTGATCATTCCGATATTATTGGTGACCATTTACAAAAATTGGTAACCAGTTACCCCCAACCTTACTTCATAACACTTAAAACATATTTATCTAGCTGTACAAATTTTACATAAAAATTTAAAATTTGCATAAAATGTCTCACTCACAGTCTGGATTGCTTCAAAAGCAAGCTTTAAACATGAATTGAAGCAATCTAACTAATATATCTACCATGGATTTAGCCAAATGCTATACATGTCCCATTGTCTGCTATTCTTAGATAAGATACAGAGTAATATTGATACCATCTTTGCAGACATACTTTATGCAATAGTATGTAGTAATATATCTTAAGGTTTGTGTGTCTAAGTCATTTTAAAACTAGACATGCACAAGTTTTATAACTTGTCAGTTTTATAACTTTGCAGTGATTCTGGAAATCATGATATCATTGATACTGATTATTGCATGCAATGGTGGATAATATGGCAAACTAATTAAAAGTATTATACATGCCTGAACTTCATGCAAACAAAAGAGGAAGCTACATCTGTGTCAGTAGAAGCAACATATATGTTTTACTTGATTTTAGAAATTGAATTTGCTGTAATTCTCACCAGTACACAGTAAATACATGCTTTGTAGACTGCAATTCACCATTGATTGTTTTCTCATGAATTATGGGCAACCAGTTTAGAATTTACTGCAATGTGACTTTTACTTTTGGTGCAATGTGACTCACTCTTTACTGCAATGTGACTTTTGCTCTTAGTGCAGTTTGACTGTCATTCTTTACTGCAATGTGACTTTTGCTCTTGGTGCAATGTGACTGTCACTATTTACTGCAAAGTGACTGTTACTCTTGGTGCAATGTGACTGTCACTCTTTACTGCAATATGACTGTCACTCTTGGTGCAATGTGACTGTCACTCTTTACTGCAAAGTGACTGTTACTCTTGGTGCAATGTGACTCATTCTTCAATGCAATGTGATTGTCACTCTTGGTGCAATGTGACTCACTCTTTACTGCAATGTGACTCACTCTTGGTGCAATGTGACTCACTCTTTACTGCAATGTGACTGTCACTCTACGTGCAATGTGACTGTCACTCTTTTCTGCAAAGTGACTGTTACTCTTGGTGCAATGTGACTCACTCTTTACTGCAATCTGACAGTCGCTCTTGGTGCAATGTGACTCACTCTTTACTGCAAAATGACTGTTACTCTTGGTTCAGTGTGACTGTTACTCTTGGTGCAGTGTGACTGTCACTCTTTACTGCAATGTGACTATCACTCTTGGTGCAGTGTGACTGCCACTCTTGTTACAATGTGACTCACTTTTGGCAGATACACATTCCTGGTCATAAATTTACTTAAAATAGCTATCATTTATATATGAAAATTACAAAATTCATTGAATGTATGCTCTGTGTAGCATTCTTGAATAAAAACGAAAAGAAAAACTGAAACAAGAAATTCAGTGGCAATATCACATATTCATAGCTCCATATCTTCTAAGGAAAACCATATGTATAATGCTTTAAATAGATTTGTATATCTGTATATTAATACAGAAATCATTGTGTCCATTAAATCCTAAGTTCATCAAACTGAGACTGAATTTCAGCCAAAACTTGATAAAATATAAGCATTGTGTACACTTTTCCAAGGACAATCAAGTTTTAAACTTCCTTGCAGGTTTTATCAGGAATATATTGAGTATGTTCGTACTATGAGGAATCACTAACAAAAATTACACCCAAATGAGCATATTTAGTAATTCTTTGCATGTTTGTTTCAGCCATGTATTAATATTTGGTTAGTTTGAGTACCCATTTCATGATACTGTATTGGATTTAATTCAGTCTTCTATGAATTCAATGTGACCAACTAAATTTGGGACCATTTCTATATCCTTACACATTAGCTGAGTTTAGGTTTCAAAACAGTGATTTTCTTTTATTTAGGAAGGAGAAAATTTTCAGATAAAATCTACTGAAATGAAATGGCTAAGTATAGTGGATTGGGCTATCTCTATACTAAATTAAAGTTGCTCCTAAACAGCTATGTTATAATTGGGTGATCTTTATATTCCTGCAGCTACTACCTTCTTACCTGTATTGTTTAGTTCTATCTATGAACATTCAAGGTCAGAAATCTCCAAGTCACACTGTAGAACAGTATGAATGTTTTTTAATACTTGATTCACACTCATGTGTAACCTTTCCTTCCTGTATTTCATCATTTAGAACAGCGGTTCTCAACCTTTCTAGTGCCGCGACCCTTTTAATGCAATTCCAAATGTTGTGGCGACCCAACCGTAAAAATTTTTTCGTTCATAACTGTAAAAATGTATATTTCCGATGGTCGTAAGCGACCCCTGGCAAATCGTTAGACCCCTGACGGGGTCGCGACCCACAGGTTGAGAACCGCTGACTTAGAATACTATGCTTAAGCCGCATCTCAGCAAAAATCACTACATTAGTCATAAAAAAGAAAATGTGTGTTTCTAGTCGGCCGACAATCTGTTTTTTGTTGCTGACCCTAGCACTCCCACACCCGCAGATTAAGAAAAAGAAATTAATTATTTTATAATCCCAAAATTTATTTGTGCATCTAATTGAGCTGGTTAGCAAAGTATTTGAAGTGTTGAAGTGCTTAGTAGTCATTATATATACTAGTCATTTTAATATATATATATATATATATATATATATATATATATATATATATATATATATATATATATATATATATATATATATATATATATATATATATTTTAAAACAGTGCAATAGTAAATATACTTTTTGGGCCTCAGACATTTCCCAGTATCAATTTTCTTGTGCTTTTTATGGCACTTTCAACACATTATTGGCTAAATCATGCTGAGGAAATTGGAGCTAAGTAAGTTTCCCAAGGACACACCAAGACAGGTAACCCAGGCTGGCATAGGCCAGTATCAAACCTGAATATCTTGGATTATAGTCCTGCACTATGCCAACTAAGCTTTCTCTGTATATCAAATCACTGTTATGTCATAGACTGTGTACATTAAAGTACATAATAGTAAAATAATTTCAACATGTTTGCAAATTGGACTTAGGATATATCCAAGTTAGCAAAAATAGGATCCTAATAAAAATACATTATTATGACAATAAAAAAAACATTACTGGTAAAGAATGACTTAAGTAAAAAAAGTTTATGTGCATCAGATCAAATAACCAAATAAATAGTAGGTAACTTTTGGCATTACAATGTTCTGATCATGTGTTGTATGCATCAGTGAAGGTTGATTTGCACAAATGTGATACAACTTTAAATGCGAACAATTCTAACAGAACAATTTTGGAAAACAGAAATATTATTAATATTGAGAAATTGCACTTATTTCATGTTAACATTTTTTATGACACCACTGCCATAGCAGAATGGGACATTTTTTAAATTATTCCTTAAACATAGGCAGCAGTGGGTAAGGGAACCATCTGACTGACTACCTCATAATTCATTATAAGCAAATTACTTTATAGGGAATATTGGTTAACACTACTATTTAACATTATATTCTAAGCCCAATACAGAACTTAATATTGGCTACTTTACAGAGAGAAAAAGAAAGAGGAAGACAAATATGTCAGCAGTCTCTTAAGGAGAGAGAGTGCAAATAAAAGAATAGAGTGCGAATAGAAAAAAGAACATATATTTATTGTAAGCATTTTTTTTACATGTACACATATTTAGTATACACACATATATATAAACACAAATACTTAGACATATACACATATATGCATGTTATCACTAGATTCAACATTTGCTTGTTATTACAAGTTTTATACTGTTGTCAATATTTGCATTTTGTTACTATTTTAAATGATTATTTTCTCTTATTACCAATCTCCTATGAGACAAATAGCACTTTAAAAATTTACTGCATTATTACCTTTGAAATTACTCTACTGATGTGTATATACAACTGCTACGTGTTTCTTTTCCTTTCAACAAAAGCATTAAATAAACATGGCCATACCGACAACTGTAAAAGTAATTATTTAACTTCGCTAAATTTGCTTTCATAATTAAGCTGACCATATCATCTAACTCTATAGAGAATGTAACACATGTACCTACATACATAAAATAAGATGTATTCCAATCTAAATGATATTCTTCACAGTACCATATTGTACTTCCAGTTATATTTTATATAATAAAGACTTTATTTAGAGAATGCAACTCAGTTAGGTACAGAACTAATCTATCTTGAGGCCTTCTATCTACTATGTACAATATATACAGTAAAATACAACATGATGTGAAAAGTCTGGCTTGACACTAAATAATTAAGTAATTGTAAAATTCAAAGTATCAAGCCCGGAACACATGCACAGGCATCTGTGTAAACATAAACATATATAAAACATAAAATATCATCCTGCATTGAAAAACTCAGCTATGAAAATGATGCAAAATTACAGAAAAGCAGGCAGTATATTTTTTGGTACTAGAACTGTAAATTTTTTTAAAGATTTCATCCATTTAAGACATCGATTATGAAAAGAAGAAATGCTAGGAGCCAGCCTTATGTCACTGGGAATGTTGTTCTGTACCAGTGGACCAGTATATTGAAAACTTTTTTTAAACAATTTCTTCTTTGGACTTGGTATAATGTAATTTTTTCTTCTAATGGAGCTTAAATTTAGAGTACCATCAGCATCTCTTTTGATGAAAGATATTGCTTAGATAGACAGGAATGGCTTTTCTGAAGACTTTATACATCAATTTGGCCTTTCTAAAAAATATTATTTCATGTATTTTCAAAAACTTTATATTATTTTATTGCATCCTGAAAATTGTCTATACATTGATCTAGAATTAAATGGCAAGCCCTCTTAAAAGTGCTGTTATGTTTGAATTAGAGGTATTACCCCAAATTACATTACAGTATTCCAGATATGGCTGAATATAACTTTTATAAAAGATGACCCTATATTGACGAGGAATGTATGTTTTGATTTTCCTCAGTAGCCAAAGATAAGAATTAACCTTTTTGAAATGTGTTTAATGTGAATAGACCAAAAAAGATTGTTACCTATGAATACACCAAGAATTCTATTTTGAGAGGTCATATTTAGGCTCACATTGTCAAAAAGAACCTGGAGTTTGTCACTATCTAGCTTGCTCGGTTTTGTTGTGTTGTAACTAGTAGGGCTTTTGTTTTTCTGTATTCATGATCATACTATTTTCCTTGCACCATACCTGAAGTCTGTTGAGAGCATCTTGTAAGTTTTTTTCAAGTACTGTTTTGGTTTCACCAGTCTCAGACAGTGTAGTATCATCTGCATAGAGGTCAATGGAAGAACTTGAAGTTCCAATCTTAAGAGGTAAATCGTTGATAAATAGAATGAATAAGAGAGGTCCAATGATAGAGCCTTGTGGTACTCCACATTTAATATTTTTAACTTTCAGATAGTTGTTCATTTAAAAAAAATATTTTGCACTCTATCGGTTAAGTAAGAAGTAAACCAGTTTAGGTAGTTTTTCACTGCATTGATTATATAAATACACATTTTTTTTTCACTATTTATACAGAGTCCTAAAAATGTACAATATTAGCAGATAACATCTAGTGTTCACTTAAGGGATTTCTTAAAGTCATCCATGGTAAGAGTGGTGTCATCTGCATACTGTGAAACTATATTGTTATTTGTTTATAAGTGTATACCTGTGATTCTAAGCTGAAATATTTTAAAACTATCTTGTTGCCATTTACATCTGCTTTTACTCTGTGTATTGCAAACTGAAAGTTATTGTTCAGTAAAAAAAAATTATTCAAATTATTCCCCTGAATTGGATGCAACAGAATTGAAGATACATTCATAACCCCAACATGATCTAATATATGTCTCCCATTGTTTTATAATATGCGAATCTTGCAATAGATATATTAAGTATTACCTTATTTTTCTTGCCCTCCCTTCTTTTAACTGGGTTCCCCAAACCCATGAAGGCATTTCTCAAGAATTCATCCATTTTCCATATTTTAAAATCAATGATATTTGACATTGCTAAGCACTTTAATTTTAGTATTTGCAGAGACAATCTTCTCCAAAACTGCAATAGTGAACATTTGATTTGTTATTCTTTGGTTACATATAAAATAAAGGTTCATACTGTCAATAAGATAATGAGAAAAGAGGAAAGAGAAGAAGTAAACAAAGTGACAGGTGAAATCTAAAACACAAATTGTCAATGTTGTTAAGAGAACTATATTAAATGTTGCAGAAATATTTTTAAAATGGTAAAACCAATGCCCTGTAATTCAATAAGAGTATTGTTGTGACTATTGTTTTGTCACTTATCTTTTAACTTTGCTTTTTATTTTTGCTTTTTATCTAAAATATCTACAGCAATCAAAATGATGCAGCCTGTGTAGTCTGCCGCATTGCTGTTCATATGGTATTAGCAAAAACTCTTTTGCTTTTGGCTTTCCAATGGATACCCTTCACCAACCTCCAACACCACCCACAAGATATTGTAGATGGCAAATTTCTTAACTTAAGGCTATGGCATGACTTTTGTTTAGATATTATAATTAAAGATATGGATATATTTGTTAATTAGGTCTTTTAGGTTTGTATTATTCCTGAAATTGATGTGAGGCATGTACACCTCATATAATCTCTGCACAGTATGTAGCCAATGAAATACCAATAGTCCGCTAGGAAGCAGAGCTAGCTAGTTATAGCAACATACATGTTGGTTCAAGGCAAGTAGAATATCTCAAAACTGCATGGATGACAAATATTTTGACTTACATCTAGCTATTAAGTAGACAATGTTTTGTGCATTATTACCCAGGGAATGGGTTAGTGTTTGCACTGTGAGCATCATGTGCTCTCAAAAATGGCAGGCCTTCGAACTTGAAAAATGCATGTAAAAATTTGGGGGTGGGGTGCAACAACTCTTTATTCTGTGAACTTCCATTGACTGATTAGGCCAAGTGAGTGATATTCTTATGTTTTGCTTTATTAAGCCTATCCAAAATCATGGACCTTTTTGACCTCGTGTATTGTTTATTGTTTAAAAATTTTATTTGACAGATGTATGCAACATTAAATTTGATCATACAAACTGTCCCTTGCACCCTAAGACCAGTTTTCGTACTACATGATCCACATCATAGATGTGAATTTTAGATGCTCTCCATCCCGGCAGTAAGCCTTTAGATGATTTGGTTTTCTAACTCTCCTTGTAAGTACACAAGCTAGAACTCCAGTTATACTAAATAATAATTGCTAAAAATAGGTAATTTGGAAACATCCTTTACAGTTTTGCATGGTTAACAATAGTTATCTTCCTTGTCAAGATAGAAAGAAGGTTAAATGTGCAAGTGTGTGTGATTTGGATTTTTAACATAGTTTTAAAAAAATTCAGTAATATCGCTATGATGTCTGAAGTGTAGCAGTTTATAGTGATGTATAGCACTGGGGTATCAAGCCGCAGACATGTAGCTTGATGTCCCACCCAGTCACATGATCCTGACAATAGGCTGACCAATCCTAACACTAACCTCATAATGCAGAGTGTGAGATAGCTGTAAGTACCATTGTTAGAAGTGTTTGGTATGACTTGGCCAGGGTTCAAACCTGCAACCTCATTCATCCGAGGTGGATGCTCTAACCACTAGTGGTTAGATAGGAAAAAAGTTATTTTACAAACAATTTAATTAAGTTAAATATTAGAACATAAGACGAACATTGTAGGAAAGGAACACTTCCAAATATTAAATTTTAAAAAAGTTATATTTATAAGTTTTGCTTACATACTTGGTCAGTGGTCTATTAGTTATGAGAGGTTTGATCTCATCCAGAATCTGAGGTTTTTCATTATTCATTTTTCCCAATATTCTTCTATTACAAAAACAACAGTTTCCAAAGATTCATGTTTTACTTTTACCATGAAGTCATGTGTTGCTTTCATTATATCTTCCTTTATCACATAATTTAAGTCCTTAAAAATCTTCCTTGTGCATTTTTAAAAAAAAATTTGCTTGTGTCCTTCAGGAAATTTATGTCCTTATATCCATATATCAGTATGCCCATTCCAAATCCACTTTAGTGTGATGGCAAAAATATTTTTAACTAAGAATCATAAAATTATATACATAAATAAATTAGTTAGATCACCAGGATATTACAGCAGTCTTTGAAATGCTTTCATACCTTCTTTTAACTTTTTGGAGGGGCCCCGAGAGGCCGAGTGGTCTAATGCGCTCTCCGTTGCCATCTCATCTCCGTCTGCGTGGGTTCGAGTCTAGGATTCGGCCAATGTGGGTATGTTAGAAAGCTTGCGAGTAGCTTATCATGGGTCGGTGGTTCTCCCCAGGGTTTTCCCAGGTTATTCCTCCACCATTAATACTGGCCTCCATGCATAGCCTATCGTGTGCTGAAAAATGGTGTTAAACCCCACAATAACAACAACAACAACAACTTTTTGGATGTTGACCTTTCGATTACAAAAATTCTTACCTCAATTAGCAGTCACCTCCTAACATTTTCACATGATTAGCTTATTCTTAAATAAATATAAACTCATTGGCAGTAAATTGTTCAACAAAAGTAATCAAAAGGGATTATTATTATTCTTATTATTATTATTATTATTATTATTATTATTATTATTATTATTATTATTATTATTATTATTATTATTATGTCATCTATGTGCAACAAATTGTTTTCCAGCAGTAACAACATAGACACTTCTAAGCCATCATGGTCAGATAATGCTATTGGGTTTCAATATATTTAGATAATTATATCTGTAGAAGAGAGCAAATGGATTAGTATATTTCAGATTAAAGATGAAGAGCATACAACAAGCTATCACTGTAAACATCTGATCCATGCACTCTCCTTACTGAGGAATTTGCTAATTGTGAGCCCATACTTGTTTAGCAAGCTGGTGATAGTAGTAAAACACAGTCAGATGCACAACAGGTGTTAACAACCAATTAGGCCTTTATAATTCTTATCTGACAAAAGAGAGAGAGAGAGAGAGAGAGAGAGAGAGAGAGAGAGAGAGAGAGAGAGAGAGAGAGAGAGAGAGAGAGAGAGAGAGAGAGAGAGAGAAAGAGAGACAGAGAAGGGTTGTAGATATTTTATTTCCTACAGGGTAATTTGCTTAACAGAAGGGCAGGCTAGGTTAGCAATTTTTTTTTGGGGGGGAGAGGGGCAGCGGTCACAAAAACATCACTAGTTCCCCAGCAGGAGTGTGTGAAAAACCACTGTAGTTGAAATATATTCTTAATTATGAGAGAGAGAGAGAGAGAGAGAGAGAGAGAGAGAGAGAGAGAGAGAGAGAGAGAGAGAGATTCATTAAGATGTAAAACCAAGAGTAGTTTCTGATAGAATAAATATAACTATTTCCAGACTTGGAAATGTTACTGTTTTCCCCCAAAAAACAGAAAGTAAATCTACTTGTTCCCTTGAGTATTTTGATGAAAATTTAGGGATTATACGATCCTAGATACATGGATGGGTTGATTTATTAATAATATTGCACATGTCCTCCAAATTGTTCAAGTCTCTAGGCTTAGAAGCTTAGGATATTATTGGAGATGGTCTACATATGTGTATAATAGTTTTATAAACCAACCCCGACTATTAGAGCTTGATATTGAGCTTGGAAGCTGTTTCAAAAAAAAAGTAAAATTAAGCTCAATTAGATCTAAGAGCACCCACATGAATTTGCGCAAATCTGAAGAGTGGCTTATCTCATCAGTTACAATTATTAGCAAATTAAACTCATTCATACATACATACATACATACATACATACATACATACATACATACATACATACATACATACATACATACATACATACATACATTGTACATACATACATACATACATACATACATACATACATACATACATACATACATACATACATACATACATACATACATAGGTACATACATACATACATACATACATACATACATACATACATACATACATACATACATACATACATACATACATACATACATACATACATTTTGCTATGTATATCTGATTTAATATATCTTTTAATTTAATTGTTTGTTTGTCAGTTTTCAATTTTTTAATCTGTTACATGCTATTATAATATAAATTTATTCACTGGAGATGATATTTTTCCAGAAAATCAGTTGACCTGAATCATTCTTTTTGTAAACACCAGGTGTAGGCCTGGATCCTGACCTTGTTTCAAAATTGGTAGCAGCCACGTAAATAAGTTCTATTTTTATTTTAAAATGATTGGTTGTTGTGAAGGTCATGATGGGACTACATGATTTAAGATGTAAACAATTTTTTTTATTCTTGGAGTAAAATCATTCGTCTAATCAAGGCCATATTCTGTGTACATGTTTTATATGTAAACACGATCACCTGTCCTCCCTCTTCTGATTTCGCAACTTGGGTGATTTTCAAAACTGCATCTTAGAATACGATATAACCTTTGTTTTAGAGAAATATTCTCAGTTTCTGGCTTTTACACTTGGAATCAAGTTGTTTTCTTTTGTTTTAGCCAGATTTTGACTTATAATTATCTTCAGATCATTTAGATTTCAAAAGGATTAATTCTTTTTCTCTGGAAATATTTGAAGAGTGCTCATATAGAATTTTTGGAAAGACATTGCTTACAAATTTTATTTGGATTTCAAACACCGGAACTGTAAATGACCACACTGTACAGACTACAGCATATATCATCGTCATCCATCATCGATTTTCCATCAGGACTCGAACTTGAATTCATAAGAACATTTTGTTATTAGGACTTTTGTAATTTAATTCATGGATTATTCTTGGATTATTTTTGGATTTGATTCTTGAAACTAAGTTCTTATTTTTTCATTTTTACAGAATTTTTCCACGGATATAAATTATTTGTTAAATTATACAAAACTTTTTGTTTTCACTTTTTCAGTGTTACTGTTTATTCGAGCCTAAACATGTAACAATACATACATACATACATACATACTCAAAGTTCTTGTCCATATGATGTAATCATTATTCTGTAGGACAGAAATGCAAGCCTATTTCTGTCTACATCCATTGTAATAAGTATACCACCTTTAAATATACTTTAATCAGAATGCATGCAAGGAAATTGATTGTTTCAAGAATGAAGGAAAGCATAATATCCCCCTACCACTTGTATTATGGAGAAACCTAGGGTTTGGTAAAGTTATTTTATAATTACTTCAAATAGAAGGACAAATCCTTTGTGTGAAAAGAACAAAGTTGACAGCTGTTGATAGCAGTTGCAGAGAATGGCAGTGCAGTTCTTTTGACTGACATAGCAAGGGGAGGGGGGGGGGGGGTTGGACTATAATTGTAAAATTTGCTAGTGTCTGAGATCTGATGGCTGGAGTATCAAACTAAATGTCAGCACCTGTTGGGCATTGAATGGGATCCCAATGGCTCTCTAATTAATGTAGAATTGTTTTGACTGGAGAGAGTCCAGTCACTAACATTAGCTATGCTAGATGTTCATGTAATGCGAATGCTTTGTTTTATAACTGTTAATATCTAGCAGTAAAAGTAAACATATGGCTTATTAAAG